>JARGCV010000033.1:1200000-1707500 GCA_034064705.1 Bothrops alternatus
TTCATATTGCAATTCTGTCTGTAAACCAGAACAAAAGCTGAAAGCCTTATGTCTTCAGCTCAGTAATCCAGTTTTCTAAATTTAAACATCTGGAGGGAAATGACTGAACATTACATAAACTGGTTCCAATTAATACAGAGCTTTAAATTAGCAGTCTTGAAAATGTCAGTTTTATAACAGAATTTAGGCCTGAAAGTGACCTAAATGACATGTAGTTTATCTGTTAGTCATAATCAGGTTGTCGGCAGGCATTTTCTTTTCCTCTTTGTAGACTTTGGGAAGAATCAATGGTTTAGACTAGCATTACAAGTGATATGAGATATGAACTAGGAGAATTAAGTGTAAAGGTGCACATTCTTCTTGCGATTAATAAATGGGGTGACTTGTACAGCATAGGAAATAGGGAGGGGAAAAGAAAAGTTTTGTGAGAAAGCTGTGTTGTTTTTATTATTTCTTACTATGCAACAGTATAGGAATTCAATAATAAATTATGAAAAGATGCTTCACTTTGATCTTTAAAGTATGAATTATATATAGAAAAAGTAAAGGAGAAGCTGGATTTGTTTGAAGAATTAATGAAACAAAGGAAGGAAAATGCACGATATTTATTGGACACATAGAACTTCTAACAGTTCTTCTTTTGTTGTTCTCTGATTTATTTTTCGATTATTCTCTTTATTCCCCTAGTGTATTGTTCTCATTTTCCTTTGATTTTCTCACATGGTTCAAAATGAAAGCTAGGATTCCATATTTAGGGTACATCAATCTGAAATATTTAGAAATCAGAACTATTGATGTTTTATAAATTTGCCTTTTTCATAAACCTGGTACTTAGTGGGTTGTATAAAATCTGGAATTACACAGGATTTTTGTCTCTATTTTTTATGTATCTATTCTTCCTTCTATGAGTGTTATCTTAAATTTGGGCTCATCTTCTCTCTGAGCAGAGTGGTATTTATTCAAGCCATACAACCATTCTTGATTATCTGGGTGTTCAGGCTCAAAATATGAATCTTACTTCAGAGAGCTAGCAGCTAAGATGGCCTTTTCATTGATGAAGAACACTTAGGCTACGGTACTAAATACGCTTACTTTTCAATAAGTCTCACTGAATAAATGGATTTATTATTAAGATACAATGTCACCCACTGAATTCTCAGGTAAACAAACCTTTCTAGATACTAACTTTCCACACCCTTGTATCTTGGGAAGTAGCATTTCATATATTGGGCTAGTGAGTACATTTGAAAAAAAAAACCCACATACTTTGGCCATACATAATTGCCTGTGGGTACCAAAGATTTTTCTGAGGTACACCCTAATTTTAACAAGAAGGGCAAAAAGAGGGGAAATAAGGGGAATGTTATTAAAGCCTTCTTTCACCCCCATACAAGATTGTATTACTTTGTTTCATTTAATTTATTATTCAAATGCCAAACATTCTTTCCCTAGATATCTGCCTTGATTTTTTTTTAAGTGGTGACTTGGATTATGTGGCAAAACTGTCATAGAAGAACATTATGTTTTCCTTTTAAGGCATTGATATATGTGTTTTGATTTACTATCTTTGAGTAAGAACTAAATGAACTGTCTAATAAAGGCTGAAATGTACATAAAAGAAAGATCATTTGAATAAGATACGGCTCCACAGAACAATCTTTTGATTATACAGAATGCATCTCAGGTGAATTAGTGAAATATTATCAGGTGCTATTATATTATCAGATACTATTGGAATAATAAAATTATTGAAGTTTCCTATGCCATATATTTGTATGGACTAAAATCCTATTTTTCAGAGGTGACGATGATGCCATGGAAGATGGAAAGAAATATTTTCCAAGTCTGTGAAAACATCACTAACAAATTTAGTTGCACTGTTATCTAATCATTTTGTTACTCCTTGACTTGAATTCCATGAGAAATATGTGTGGAATTAAATTGGTGACATTAATTAAAAACATAGTATTGTAGGTAATTGGTACAAATTATGCTGAAGTTCCAATTAAAAGTTTCTCTCATGGTTTCCATGAAGATATTTTCTTTAAGCACATACATTGATTGGTGTTTGTTTGCTTTCTTTTTAGGGTGAAAAAGGAGAAAAAGGAATAGATGGCATACCTGGAAGAGATGTAAGTTGATGTGTATGTTTTATTTAATTTATGTGTGGATAATCATAAGGTACAAGGGTGATTATACATAAAATTCTAATGAAGAAATAGCAGCTTAGTAAATTTATACCCTTGGACAGTTTGGTTAAGCAATAGCCTAAAAAAAGAAATGGAAAAATCTCTTTCTCCTATCATTTTTAGTTTTCCTTTCCCTTTTTTTTTAGTAACTCACCAATTAGCCAAGTGGTGGGATTCAAATATGTGAACAACCAGTTCTCTGTGTGGATGCCGTTTCTGGAAGTCTGTTCTGGGCTTGGGCAATATAAAATTAACTACCGGTTCTGCCGAACTGGTGTGAACTGGCTGAATCCCACCACTGAATTAGCCTAAGTGTTTTTAGTTGTAAGAAATCATTCTGGTCATTCTGGTCTCCTGCAACAAGGCTGTTTAATCCAGTGGAAACATCCATTGGCAGAATGTGAGAAAAACCTATTTTCAGATAATTCCTTTATACGAAGAGATGGATGGAAAACGGTTTTTTAAAAAATCTCCTCCTTTTTGGTTCTAAAGATAAAGAACTTTTATTAAGTTGTTATGAGCACAAACCAAAAAGTTGTAATCCAAAAAAAACCTCTATATAAAATGCTTGATCTAATAGTTAAAACACCAATCTAAAAAGTGGGAGACTGAATTCTAGTCCCACTTTAGCCATGAAAGCCAGCTAGGTAAACTTGGGCCAGTCACACTCTCTCAACTCAGCTCACAGGGTTTTTATTGTGGGAAAAATAGGAGGAAGATGTATTGGATATTATCACTGCCTTGTGTTAATTGTAAAAATAATAAAGGTGGGATATAAATACATACATACTGTACATACATTAAAATAATAAATAAAATAAAATAAGCACTTCAAAAGCAATGGAGACTTCCCCCCTCCCCCATCTCCCGTGATTATTTAGCACTGTTTATCATATACTCTGAATGAATGGAGAAGTTTTGAGATGAACAAATGTAGGTAGAAAGGTAGTAGGTAGTTTCTTGCAAAGAGGGAACATGTCCAGAGATGTAAAACTAGTTGCATATTATAATGGCATACTTTTGCCCATCGTGTATATAGAAGTGAGAGCCGATTTTATGTAAGAAGAAACATAAAAATAATGAATGAATGAGGTGGGAATATTTTTAAAGAAATATAATAAAAGAAGAAGAAATGGGCTCAAGCCAAATAAATGGCTTAACAAATCTATGAAGAAAGTGTGAATGGATTGAGAGAAAAAGATATCCACTAAAACAGTGGTGGAATGAAATTGATGTGATCCTCAGAATGAGAGAAATGATCTATGTAAAGAACAAAGAAGCATATATGGATGCGGAGAAAGCCAGGATGTTTTGCAAAGATAGAATGATATGGAGAACTATATGAATGGTGCTGGTAATAAGTAATTTCAACTACTTTGTTTTATTTTTCTCAGTATTTCTTTACTCCTTTCATGCCCACAGCATAACACTGCACATCCTGAAAGGGAATAACATGATAAATATGTATATTTGTGTACATATTCCATTTGCTTTCTGAAATCTCCTAACCATTTTTGTTTATAGTCCACAAAAAATCCATCAGAAATCTGAATCCATTCAGAAATCTGAATAGGGTAATTTGTATTTATGATGTTCAAGCATGGGCATTAAGGCAGATTTTTTTCCCCTACTCATTTCTCTTTGCCTGGTCTGTCTTCTTCAGACAGAACAAATATTGCTTTAGATTTAAGTCTTTGATTACTTATAAGCATAAGAAAATCAGGTTTATCAAAATCCATCATTTAATTTGAAGTGGCTACTTAAATGCTAATGTACTGTATCTCTTCTTCCAAATGGTGAATTAATGTAATTTTTGCAAAAAGTGAAGTTGTCCAATTATGAGTTTTTTGAACACTTTCTGATTCAAAGTTTCTTGCCTTCAGTAGGAGAGATGTTGCTTATCATTTTAACATCAAGTATTATTACTTTATGTCAGGTAATTTATTTGGCTCTACTTTGACAGAATTTGTATATGAATTTCCAAAGTTTTATTTTGGTGATGTTTGTAATAGTGTACTGGTTTATTAAATGATGTCTTAGTGCTTGCTGACTGTATCTGAAACAGGGGCAAGATTCAGACCTGGTTACTATGTGGATGAGAGACGTGCATAAAATGGCAAGCTTATAGACAAGATTGGGAAGTTGAAGAAAACACATGGAAGGCAATAGCAAGCCACTTTTTATTACCAAGAAAACATATCCATGACGCCAAAAGTTGAGATTGGTTTGAAAAAGTGTGTGTGTGTGTGTGTGTTTGTGTGCCTTGTACCTTCAAGTCCCTGTTGACTCCTGGCAACTGCCTGGACTAGTCCCCACAGTTTTCTTGGCAAGGCTTTTCAGAAGTGTCTTGTCCTGGCTTCTCCTTTGGGCTGAGTGAGAGGGACTGTCCCAAGATAATCCAGTTGGCTTCATGCCTAAGGCAGAACTAGAATTCACGGTGTCCCAGTTTCTAGTTTGGGAGTTTAACTGCTATACTTCTTACTCATAAAACTTAATACATATTAAACAATGGTTCCTTATCTTTTTTTTCCTTCTTCCATAGGGCTTAAAAGGTGATGTTGGTGATCATGGAATAACTGGTGCAAAGGGAGAAAAGGTATGTGCATGTGTCCATGTGCGAACACCTATATTGAACTGATAGCTGAAAATTTAAAAACCTGGGTAATGAAAAGGAGAGGAGAAATTGCTGACAATAAAGAGCGAACAAGAAATACTAAGGGGCTGCATGCAGTGCTCTAGTGTAGATGCCACTGAATATTAGTCTGAATATTAACAACTGTTTGGGAAATGTTACTTTGTGAGTTTTACCTAAGCAGGATAACTGTCTCCTTTTGTTCTTCTGCAACTACTTCTTCCCCTCCCCTCATCTCGGTACAGGTTTTGGGTTTGTTTGTTTTGCTTTTTGGGTTTTTGTTTTGTTTTTTGCTATCCCAACAGTATATATGAGCAGAAGCCCTGTTAAATGATGATAGACTTACTTCTCTGGATTTACAAATGTAGTCTGCCATGCGCACACACAAAATGGTTAAAACATACACCTTGCCAAGTGGGTACAATAAAGCATTATGAAATTTACTTGCAAAAAATGTACAGATTAGGGGAAATTACGTTCAGATAGGAGGATATGATGAAAAAATGTACAAAAATATTGTAGAAGAAATGCAAACCAAGTTTCATGGCAGACATTTTAGAAACAGAATGCAGAAAAGGAACTGAACAAACGTATCATATACATTCATGTATAAGTCCATCTGCAGATAAGCCAACCCTTGAATTTTTAACCAAAAGATCACGAAAAACGAGCCACCCAGGGATCAGCCTGAATCTCCTTCAGATGATGGTTGCTGACCTTGAGCTGTTCATCACTTTAATTTTCACTATATCATCAGATTTCTCTAAAGTAAATTGAATAGGAACTATATATATTGAATTAAGTATTTCAAATGAAGGTGAGTGGACCATAGATGTCAAGTTAAGTATTTTAAGTGAAATGGCATTTTGAAAAATTGCACTAATACGAGATTGTTAACTTTTGCTTTCTTCCTAATACTATAGGGTGATATGGGACCTCCAGGACCTGCTGCCCTTGCAGTAAGTACATTAATTTGAAAACGGTGAAGGAATTATCCAAATATTGGCTTATATACAGTATATGATGGTGATTTTTTTCCCATTGATAATTTACCTTTCTAAATGAAATGCTTTCTTCCTCAGTTGCACAAAATGTACAATTAGCAACCTATATAATTAGTGAGAGGAATATTAGATTTTTTTTTCCAGCTGAACACAGTCTACTTTCATTCTCTTCAAAAGTATTCTGGCTATTTCACTGTGTGAAATAAGGTCATGCAAACCCTTGCAAAACAAGCTGATAGGTAAAAAGAATATGTCACTGTGTTTATCATTTTTCATATGCAGTAATGCTTTCAAGAGGACACTGAAGTACCATTTCCCTAGTGGAAGTAGATGATCATTTTCGCGATAGCTTTAAAATTAGTCACATGGAGAATGGACATTCCTGCAAAGATCTGGAAAACCAATCCCCTATGCTACATTTCCCCTAGCAGCCAAATGTATCTCTTAGCATTTTTGGAGCAGAAGAAAATTATTGGGGATATGACAGATGTAATAGAGATGGGAAACTGAGATTGGAGTCTAGCAGTCTTTGCTGAATCATAACCTAATTGCAAAGAGCTATCGGATGTCTGGCAACATCCTTATTTAAGATTCATTTTACTTATTGGAACCTACATTCACTCCCAAATTGCTGCTCAAACACTGGGCTTGAAACCTGTCTCCATAAAGTTATAATTTTGAAAACTGAAGTCCAATGAGAAGTGACTATTACAGTTTGGGCACTTAGGGAGAAAATTTTGTTTTTATTGTCACTTAGCAATCCGAATAAGTCAATTAAACTTTAACTACTGGTCATGGAAATGTGATAAGAGTTGGCTTTGTCTATTCTCTTTTTGGGCATGGAGAAACATTGAAAAAGGTTTCAGTGGACGTTGTTTTCTAAGAAAAGTATTTGGAATTGCCCTAAAAAAAAATATAGTCACATGAACATGGCTGTAAGATAGTGTAATTCCTTACCTAAAGCATAACATCTTAACCTTAAACATTAATTTCCCTCATAATGCAGATTGTTTCCCTAATGTTAAAATAACATAATACTAATAAAATAATATAATGGACTAAAACAGTTGATGTTGTTCTCAAGTCCTGCAAGAGCAATGCAGTGACTGAACTCCAGAAATGACAACTTTATTTTCACAGTTTCGTCAAGATGCTGAATTGGTAGAAGGAATAAGGGGCTTTTCTCTGAAATGACACAGTTGGCTAAGCTCTTCTCTCCTTTCTGGTATCCAGAGCTTAAGCCTGTGGATGTCATGTCACAAGAGTGACAGGTGAAGGAAGGTGGTATGGTGATCTCTCTCATAAAGTATATGAAAACTATTCCTCTTGACATTTGATCCACAGCTTTTAGTTCTCCAGGGAAATGAGCATCCATTTTTAGGCCTATCCCTTTGGGGAGTTATAAAATACTCATCCAGATGGCACCAAATTCTTAAGTAGAAGCCAAGGGTTAAGTCTGACACAAGCAAAAGCACCTAAATGTGCTTACTAAACAGATACTTGAAATGCTGGTTCCATATTCCTTGAGACCTGGTTAAATGAAGCATCAGATAAGACATTTGGTACAAAGCAAACAGAATGAAGAACTTAGTCATTCAGACCTAGACATTTTCTGTGATTAGCGCCACATACAAATTCAATTAACAAGTGGTATCATGCAGTTTCAAGACAGAACTAGCCCAAGATACTTCTGTTGCCTGATGTCAAGCAGTAAATGATACTCTCCTATTCTTTAGTCAAGTGCAGATTATTTAAATGCATCCAAATTATTTTAATACATGTGACCCGAGAATATCACAAACACCTCTTCCTACCACAGATAGTATAATAACATGTATCAATGGCAGTTTGTTGTTCTTTTATATTACATATCTTCAGTCAGAGATAGCCTCCTCATTTTATTGATCAGGCTGATGCTGGGATTATATAATTATATAAAAAAAGAACAGATCTTGTGCTGTATTCTCTGGCTTGCACCCTCAAAGAAAGAAAGGTGCTTTTTCAGTAGAATTCCAGTGATGTGTCTGGAAGACATAGGTGGCATTTTTTTCCAGATGCTCCATCTCAAAAGATTTGCTCTAGAGAATTTTGAAACCCTTTGTAATTGTGTAAATAGTGCCATGGATATTATCAGGGGGAGATAAAATCAATGAATTCCTTTTCTCCCAGCCCAACGTCCTTTTATTTATAAAAGAAGATTCAATAATTAATCAAACGACATGTCTATGTCCCATTTTTTCTCTGTTCAGAAATAATGTACAGCAATTAATAACAATTATAAGATGTATGAATAAAAATCAAAATATTTAAAATCAAGATAAATTTAAAATCAATATCATTAAAATCAAAACTTAGTTCAACTAATAGTTAAAAGCTTGATGAAAAAGATTTTTGCTGTTGTTTTTTCCCTCACATACTGGGAAAATGGAGGCCAAATTTACATTGTTTGGGAATTCCTTCCGTATCCGGGTTCACAAAGAAGATTTAGATAGATGGTTTTCTGGCAAAAAGAGCCTCTTCTAAAGTGCTTCTTCTGCTGATCTGAATAACTAAGCAGGTTCATAAAGTGAGAGGCCATATCTTGTCTTAAATTATGTCTGGTAGACAACTGGTAACCAGTAGAGATCTTTCACTATAGGCCAGGGGTAGGCAACCTTGGCTCTTTTATGACTCGTGGACTTCAACTCCCAGAATTCCTGAGCCAACTTGGTGGGCTCAGGAATTCTGGGAGTTGAAGTCCACGAGTCATAAAAGAGCCAAGGTTGCCTACCCGTGCTATAGGCATTGTATAATCTATCACCAATTTAGCCACTTCACTTTGCACCAACTGCAATTTCCAGACGTTTTTTAGAGTCAGACACATGTAAAACATTTGCGATGGTTAAGATGGAATAGGATCAAGGCATAGATAACCACTGGTATATATTGCCAGCTCATGAAGGGTCCAATTGTCTCACTAGACAAAGTTGCACAAACACACTCTTTGCCACATCTATCACCTGTGAATCCAGTAACCACTATGGTTCAAGAAATCTGGTCTATATGAAGGAATGCAACCCCATGCCAAATAGGTTTTTCTTCAGGCCCAAAGGTCAATTTTCTAAATGTAATAGAAACAAGATAAAGTCCTGTGGAACACCATAGCTTAACAAAGTAGAATTGGACAGTAGTTTCCCAGCATCATTTCTGGATGCATCCCAACAGGAAGGATTGGATCTAATGCAATGCGGTGCGCCAAAATCCCAGGAAGATAGAATAGAATAGAATAGAATAGAATAGAATAGAATAGAATAGAATAGAATAGAATAGAATAGAATAGAATAGAATAGAATAGAATAGAATAGAATAGAATAGAATAGAATAGAGCTGGAAGGGACCTTGGAGGTCTTCTAGTCCAGCTCCCTGCTCAAGCTGGAGAACCTATACCAGTGATGGCGAACCTTTTAGAGACCGAATGCCCCAAAATCGCCCCCCACCCCGTCCCTGCTCAGCCATGCCTGCTGAGCCACCCACCAGCTCCATGGCGCACCACAGATCACCCAGGCAGCCCAGCAGTGCCATGGTGGCTACGCCCTCCACCCATGCCCCGCAGCATCATCTGTGCACGATGGGGCACAAGGACAGAGTCTTGTCCCCACTGCCCAGATACCATGTCCTTGGCTGCGCTGCTTCACGTGGGCCATGCCCGGAGGCGACTCTCCTCCGGGGGGCTACTAGTGAGGAGGGAGCTGTGGGAGGAGGCGGGGCTGGGGTGACGGTGCATGTGCCCACAGAGAGGGCTCCAAGTGCCCCCTCTGGCACGCGTGCCATAGGTTCGCCACCACCGACCTATACCATCTCAGACAGATGACTGTCTAATCTCTTCTTAGAAACCTCCAGTGTTGGAGCACCCACGATTTCTGAAGGCAAACTGTTCCACTGGTTAATTGTCCTCACTGTCGGGAAGTTTCTCCTTAATTCTAGGTTGCTTCTCTCTTTGGTCACTTTCCAACCATTGTTTCTTGTCCTGCCCTCTGGTGCTTTGGAGAATAGTTTGATGCCCTCTTCTTTGTGGCAGCCCCTCAAATACTGGAATACTGCTATGATGTCACCCCTATTTGGTCTTTTCTTTAGACTAGCCAAACCTAAGTCCTGCAGCCATTTTTCATATATTTTAGCCTCCAGGTCAGAATCAAAGTCTAATATTCTTCATTATGATCTCTATTTATCCTTTGAATGAGTTTTGTACTTTCCATAGTTGAACATAAATTGAATATATACAGTGGGTTTTTTTCTTAAAAAAAAAAAAAAGGTCCTGGAACTCACACACATCATACAATCCGCCTTGCCTACCCTACAAGGTTCCATCCAAAAAAGGTGCCGGAACTCCGTTCTGGGCGTTCTATGAGAAAAAAAGCCCTGAATATATATCCTCAGTGCACACAATCTCATAATACCTAATCTCACTGAATATATCCTGCATAATATTAGATTTAAACTTATTTTTCTTCCTGATTTAAAGACTTTTATTGTTTTAATCAATATATAAAATACAAATAAAAATAAAACTAGGAAATTAAGGGAGGGAAAAAGAGGGGGAAAGAAAATAGAAAAAAAGCATTGACTTCCGATTCTTTTTAGCACAGTACAAGATAACATTCCCGCCTCAACTTTTTACTTTCACACATTAATATATAACTAGCCATTTCTATAACAACAAATTTATCTAATCAGCAAAACCAAAGTGAAAGTTTCATTTTTTTTCATCAAAGGATAATATACAGAATGACATCCAAATAAAAACATAATTAAATATATTCTTCTCTTTGAACAAAACAATCAATTTAACCATTTCTGCTTTATCTTCCTTACTGTGGAAATAATATGTATTTCTATTTGCACTTAATAATATTTATAAACTATTACCATCTATATTAACAAAATTCACTGTATTCTTTCAGATTCTTTAACGTTAAAGGGAAAAATAGTTTTTTTCATCCATTTTAAAACACTAAACTTTTCTTTAAAATATTTCTGAAATCTTTTTTAAAATTCCTCTTTACATGCATACTTTAAAGTTCACTATTAAATTTAGACCACTTTCTACATATATTTGCATCTCTGAAGTAGTTTGAGAAGTTTTTTTTAACATCCTTGGAGCATAGCTGTTCTATGAACTGATGGATTTTATTTAAAGATTTTTCAAATACATCTCTAATAATTTGTTTCTCCATCTTCTTAACTCACTCTTTAATCAAATAGTAGCTTTTTTGTAGATCACTTAAGAATTGCTGGCCAATGGAAATCATGAAAATTGAAAAGTTTTAGCCACCCACAGCAAAGCAGACCAAGCTACAAATTACTAAAAACAATAAACTAAAACCACAACTTTCTGCCCTTATATTTCTCCATCAACTTAAAAAAAAAAAGATACTCCATGCTTCCTTATTTTGGCTTGCCTTAGCAGCCTTCTTCCTTGTTGTTTAACACCGAAGAAATCCCCAAAATGGCACAGATCTTCCCAAAAAAGTGTAATAGGCTATGGCTAAAGAGAGCCTCTTTTAGCTTAATAAAGATTAATAGACTTTAAAAATGATTAAGAAGTGGAAGAAAACTTAATGTCTATTTGAAAAATAAATTTCAAAATGGCTGCTTCTTTGACAACAAACTGACTGCAACCCACCCCCCCCCAGCTTTTGGCACACAGGCTGCTTCGAAGCACAGCTCCTGAAGCTATTTGCAGACTTTTGCTGTATCGGAGGATCTTGAGGGATAAATTTATTTTTCTCTAAGAAAAAATTCTGAATGATTTATTCACTTATCAGGCTTCAACACTGGTTACGATGTAATCACATTTATTTGCATATTAATTTAAGTGTACTCTCTAAGTTTTCACAGATGAAATGGCTTATAGTTAATTCAAGTAATGCTTTACATCAAATCTTGTTAAAATTTTAGAAGCAGGCCATAAATATTCTTACATTTTTAAGGTCTTATGTACGATTATGGACTGTAATTCTATATGTAGACTTTTACCACATATCAAGTTTGCTTTTCTCTTAACGTAAGATCTTAAAACACCAGATTCTGTCTGGTTTTCGTAAAATTAAAATGATAGATTGTTTCAGATTAGTTAGACATTCTTGTTATTCAATATTTTGACTAATAATTCTTATTATTGCTTTTGGTAATCTCTGATTTAACTCTGTTAATAGTTTTAAGGGACCCTAGAGATGTGGTTATCATTTAATATATGACTATACCTTGTTCCAATTTATAGTTTAATCTATAGCATAATAGTAGATTTCGCCCATTTTTTCTTTTATAAAACTTATCTAATTTCTATCCTTCCTTCCTTCCTTCCTTCCTTCCTTCCTTCCTTCCTTCCTTCTTTCCTTCCTATTCTTAAGTATATTTAAAAATATGTTTTAAAAATAGGATTACTTCACTTTATACACAAAGTAGTGTGTTTCCAAATAGGTGCTTCCTAATTTAGTAATTAAAACATGTTATGCAGTTTTCTTGTCTTTCCTTTCTGAAAGGATTTTTTGGAAAGAAGAAAAAGATCAAAGAAGCAAAGGAAAAATGGACCATTTGCAAATCAATTCTTAATCTAATCAAGCTCAGTTTTTGGTGACTTTGTGGACTGCTTCATAGAATTTTCTTGGTAATAGTAACTGGTTTGATAGAACCTTTTCCAGATCGTTCTTTCACCACAAGTCTAGCCAATGGTATTCCCTTGAGGTCTGCCATTCAAATACTAACTAGATCTGACCCTGCTTAGCTTCAAGCCCAGATAGTAGGTTCCTTTTGCTAAGATACACATCACCTGGCTAGGCTACAAAATTTTGTAAATAAGGAAGGCACCTGTAATATGAATGTGGGTTTTAGGAGTAGTAAATGGCTTAAAACTAATTGATTCACTGAAATCCAGAAACGTTTATTTGTCTGTTGCTTTCATTACAAAATCGTAACCCAATTATTTTATTAAATAAGATACTTACCCTTTGTGATACTCCAGACAAGAAGCACAACCATGAGTACTAATGCTATCTTATTTGTAAGGTTATATTAAAAGAATCTGGCAAATTTGAAAGTACCTCTCACCCCTTATTTTTGCTCTGGAAAGCTCTGAGATGCTTTCTCCACCCCTCTTCCTTCCCACTCAATCATTTATCAGATTATTATCTAGGCCAGATCTTTCTCCTGTCTCCCAAGCTCATTCCCATATACCATTACAGACAATAAATTCAATGCTATCTCAGATCAAAATTATTATTTTTATTTTATTTTAAAAAAAATTTTTATTAAAACAATCAACATTAAACATAAGATCATATTAAGAAGCAATCATCATAAAACCTGAAATACAACACTAAGTATTAATCTTTGTAAACGTCTGACTTGGTAAACATTCTTCACTCTTCACGTCAAGCCTCAACTATACGCCTGTTACATTTTATTTGATTGGTGTTTCTCTTATCTATAGTCTATCCACTGTTTCCAGTCTATCACATATTGTTCGTTCGAACGATCCTTCAAATATGCCAAAATTTTTCTCCATTTCTGCCAAATGTATTACTTTCAGAGTCCTAACTTCAATAGGTGGTGTTTCTGGCTTCTTCCAGTATTGTCCCACCTGCAATCTAGCTGCTGTGACCAAATTCAGAATTAGATTCATCTCAGTAATAGTGCCATCTTTTAAAATTATTAGGGCTTTGCATATCTTCAGAAAAGTGTTGTGATCTGGTAAATGTTCAATTCACTCACCTTTGTTGAAGCCGATTCCCAAAATTCACAAGCAGCCTTTCAAAATAGTTGTTGCTTCTGTTTCTGGCTGGTCACAGTAGGAGTCAAATTCAATAGTAAAGTCATCAAACTTGTCATAAATTCAGACAGTGCTTCAGCCTTAACATTTTGTTGTCCCAGGTTGTCATTTTTAACATTTTAAAATTATTATTATCAAATTTATTTGCCACCCATTTCACAGTTCGAAACAATTGAGTAGCTTAACCTTTTATCATGACCATGGAATTTAAGAAGTGGGAATTGGTCAGAATCTCTTTAGAGCCCTAAGGACAATTTGATATATTTACACAAAATATCAGCATGTTTGGGAAAATTTGGCATTGATAAGCCAGAAAACAACACTGAGATAGGGAGAGAATCCCAATAGCAGCTCCAAAATGCCCAGTAATATTATGGCAGACTAGAGGCTAGAGCTAGATTGTGAAGGATTGTTACGGTTGGCAGAAGAGCAGCTATTCAGAGAATCTGAAGATGGAGTAGAAATTTGTGAGTGAAGCCAGCTATACTGAGCTCACAGGGGTGAATGTGGAAATCTGGAAAATTGGCATGGGGAGAGATGGTGGAATGTATAGAAACAGAGAATCCATGGTGGGTGAGTAGGTAAGTAGACAATAGCTAGAGAAACAGCACATGGAAAGAAAAGGGACATTAGGAGTTGCAGTTTTTGTGTCATACATTTTGGGCATCAGGCTAAACTTCTAGTGATGTAAAAACAGAAGCAGAGACTGTCAGTTTCCCCTTAACCAAATCTGAGGTAGGAAGTGTGTGACCCCAGGGGAGAGCTTAAATTCTGTGGTTTCATATTACATATCACCATAATGTATCTGGTTTATGGTTAATGAACTAAGCATGAGGAATGTTCTTGAGCATATAATCCAGAGAGTGGAAAAATATAAAATTAAGAGAAGGAACTTTATCTTTATTAAAATATTTACAATATTAATTGAATCCAGCTATACCATATAGCTAAGACCAATCATCTGGCAGTTTAATTTTTGTAGCATCTTTTAAGCTCATCGCAATTTTCTATCACTTTCACTATGAGTGTATGAGTACCATTTGAAAGCTGAAATTAAGAGGTCATGTTGGTCAAGCTGTGGAGAATTTGAGATATGCTGATGTAAGAAAGTTATCATATATGATCTATGCATTTTATTTAAATGCTCCATTCTAATATCTCCACCAGAATCTGCTTTTTTAGGAACTAATTCACACTTCTCTTTTCAAAAAAAGAGAAATGTTGTTCCAGGGATAAAGGAACTGGCCTTGTTTGGTATGAATGATAAATTAACTGAAGTTGACTTCAGTTTTTTTTACTTTAAAATATGCAACTTACTTGGCTGTAGAGAAATATTTTTTTTTCAAAAAAAATGATTTAATTATGTATCTGTAAATAAGACAGAAAATAGCTCTGTAGTTATGAACAAAAAGATTCCCTTGTCATGTTTTTGTTGGCTTCATAAATATATGTCACTCAGGTTACCAGGCTGATTTAAGAGAGGGAAAATTGGGCCATGCACCTTGTGTATTGTTCTAAAATATGAAAACAAAGTCAAATAAAGTTATGAACCTGAAGCCATGAATTGACTTCTGGTAAAGATGCAGCCAGCAGCTTGTCACACCCAGAGAATTCTCTCTCTCTGAACTGTCATTTTTTTCAACTTAACAACAGAAGGAACAGGCTTCCTGTCATTTATTTGAACCTCGTGGATTAGGGAAAGTCCTAGAATCATCCCTCAAGGTCCTCTGATAACAGCCAAAGCAATATAATTTAATTAAAACCAGCTAGAGCTTTCTCAAGTGACTGGTTTGAGATTACACAGGACAACATGTAGCACTGTGAGACCAAGGTACCTCTTCATCCCAAAGATCATATTCTCTGATAAACATTGTGAGGTGAAAACCGAAAATGATTGAAGCCAAACTTTATGCGAACCACTTCACAAAGACCATGTCTAGCTTATACACAAACACACACACACACACACACACACACACACTTCTACACATGCAGATAGGGACACAAAGATGCTTTTGCTCCACTTATTGAGAGTATAGGTTTCTATAGCTCTTGTGTCCTTGTCAGTAGAAGCCTTGAATTCCAGTTTTTCCTATAATTACAGTTTTTGATTGAATATCTCTTCTGCATTTCCTTATTGTATAGACTTGTCATAAGCTTTTTTTAAATCTCAGAAATTTGGGGGAATTCACCCTACCCTACAGATCCCCAGTCTTCTATTTATATATCCTGTCTTGAAGAAATTTCTAGGAGGGGATTAATGCTACTACTCGAGACAATGTCCCGAAAATAATCTCCTACGTTGCTCAGTTCTCTGCTACCATTTCTACGATATGCTGTACCATTACTTAGGTTTGGAACTTCTTAAAATAGTATTTGATTTGATTTATTTTACTAGTTATATTATTTTTAGATTCCATTATTATACTTACTGTTTTTCTCTTACACACGTCACTTACACACATATACGTGTGTGTGTGTGTGTGTGTGTGTGTGTGTGTGTGAATACTTATTTTATTCAATATCTTGTTTGTATCTGGTCTCAGGGCTGCAATAATATATCTGAATTTGAATTTGGTTTGCTGTAGCATTCCTTCCCATTACTTATTTTTCTGTGATTGCAGATCCTTTTTGGGATTGAAATGTCTTTTTGAAATCTTTTCAAATGCTTTCCCAAGTACAAAGGTATCTGGCTATCCAGACAATTTCTTTATCATCTTTATGTGTGCTCTGCTTTTGTGTATTTCATCCTAATTTCTGGATCAGTGGTCATGCTGACTGAAGATAGTGAACGTTGCAATCATGCTGAGGCATCAGGATAGTCAAGACTGCCCTCTCACCATTCAGTATAGTGGAGAGCATGTAGAAATGTCTACCGTACGTGCAAAAATTAATATAAAAAATAACCCTCAGATATTGAGGCTACCATTTATTCATGAAGCAGGCACACATTCTTTCATCAAACCTATCCAGTTCAAAACTTAGCATGTAGCATTTATTTCAAGAAATATCAAGCAAGAGCTGTTCAAATCTACAGTCGAAATCACCTTTCAAATTAAAATGTGATCTTTCTATGCTCTTTAGCGTCTGCTAGCAGCACCTGCTAGCCACAGCCATAAGAACCTGTATGAATACTGCTTGAAATTAAACTTTAATTATGAAGGTTTGCTTACTATTTTAGGCATAGGAGCAGCTACTTTAAGCTATATTAATGAGGGAAGTAACATTTGAAAACTGTCTATATTTACAGAGTGTGCCAGAAATAGGAGGTCCTCAAGGCCCACCTGGAAAAGAAGGTCAGCGGGTGAGTAAATATGATAGCAACTGGCAGATACAAAACAGGTTTATCAGAAAAAAAACACATCACATACAACAGCACTCTGCAGTTACAGTGCAGAATTAAAGTGGCTCAACATGGTTGAGGCTTCTGGGCAAGTCTGAGCAAAAGGACGATGTTTTAATGAATCCACTTATTCTGATTAATACAACTTTTAAAGCAATAGCATCTTTTTCTTCTGACTTACCCAGGGCCCAAAGCATTTCTTCAAACCATGCACAACCCATTGGCTTTTTTCAGCATTTTCGTAAACATCAATCTACAAGTAGCTATACAACCTATGGAATGCTAAAGTGACTAAATATTGCAAACGTGTGCAATAATTGCTGGTAAATGAAACATAAATATGTTTGGATCTGGCCTATTAAATATAATTGTCATGTGAAACACCTGAAGCATTGTTTAAAGTTTATATAATTTGGTGTTTCTAGCTAAAGAGAAGCTTTCCTTTTGAAATGAAAGCAAATTTAAAGGTCAATGCAGTGCCAACAGGAAAAATAGTCAGACAAACATTATTTTCTGGAATGTTCTTCCTATCAGTGTGTTAAAGTTTAGTAAAAAGCTTCAAATAAGGAACTTTTTCTTAGGAGGCATTTAAATGCTCAGTTTTTGATTTGATTAGAAAAAGTATTCAGCTTGCTATTCTTACTATTTGGCATATATGAAATTTAGCAGCAATATTTTCCCGGGAATTGAATTTACTGGTCAGTTTCACTATTATTACCATTATTTGAAAGAGAAAAAAAATAGTATTAAAGAAAGTACTCCTCTTTCATTCTGTACCGGATTCTAAGGAGATTCAATTCTGTTCAAATAATCCTGCAACTTCTGATTAAAACTCCTGAAGGGAAGAAGAAATAATACTGTTTTGCTGTTTACAGTTTTAGTATTTGCTTTTTACTTAAAGAATGGGCATATGTTTAAATATTACATTTGAAAAGGTAGAATGATCCAGACTTTGGAGGCCCCTAGCCATAATAAAAAATTTAAAAATTATGACATATGAAAGTAAAGATGTAACTTGGGTATTTTTAAGTAAAATATATTATCATATTTAAGAATAAAATCCCAGCCAAATGGCTTTCCAATTTCCCCACAGTCTTATGCTAGGCCTTGGCATTACTTAGATGTCTTATCCTTGGTCATGTATAATTAAACCAGTTTTATAACTACAGTATTCTTACATCCCTAGCCAGATTAACCTCCTTGCACTAAGAATGTGGAATATACCAGGAAGCTAGAATTTAATTCTACATAATTTTTCGCCTTTCCAGAGGGACTTGTATAGGAGAACGATAGCAAATTGGTGCACAGAAGTGAGGCAACGTGGAGTAATAATACATTTTGAGAAGATACTTTCAAATAGCTTATATCCTCCTTTCTATTGTTGCATGTGCATTATTTAATACATATGTTAGTAGTTTCAAGTCTAATTACCTTTCAAGGATTTCAGTGTGGAGCCAGGATGTTATCTGAAGCATTCTTCATTTTCCTTGGCCATTTCCATGAATTCCCCCCTCTCCCCTTTTAAAATTACTGTAAGTAAAATGAACATGAAAACCGATTTAGAGAAGTAATGGAACAATTGCAGTTTTAGTGGAAACCACATGAAAGACCATTTCTTTTATCTGAACTCCAAGCATGCGAAACTTTCATCGCAGTGGACTTTCAAATCGCATTACCTCCATTCAGATTCATTTAGACACAGCTGAAATGAAGCTTGCAATACCCCAGATGAAATCAAGCGGAGATTATTAAAATTTTTACAACTGTTAGTACATATACTGCTGAAAAATGAGGAGCTTTTCTGGATCCATTTAATAGGAAACCCTAATGAAAAGGACTCTCTTCATAAAACAAATCCTCCAAAAAACTCCAAGAATCAGTTATTATTAAATGAATCCAATGATTGCTTTGCCTTAACAGAAAGCGCTACCACATGCACGAGACAGGCCCCTGGTGGGTTTTTTTTTTTTTTTTGCTGAAGCCTCACATATATTTATCGCCCATCATCCTAGATTCCAATAATGTTTTTGGTTGTTTTTTTGAAAGCAGGGGTTTTCTTGTAAGCCTTATCAGCCTTTAAAGCCATTGCTGGTGAATATTACTCCCTCTACTAGTGTTAAGTATTATTATTACTTCAGTGATGACCATGGCCACAATGTTTAGTAGACTGCTATCATTTGTGGTGCAATGATAGCTATGATAAGCCAGTCACATCTGGGAAGGTACGTTTAGCGAACAATGTAAATTACCATGGTACTGTACCAAGGGACCTTTAAATTGTGTCTGAAGTTATGCTCATCACAGCCCCTTTGCAGTCATGTCATCAAAGTTTGGGAGCTTAGCAGCCCCACCTGCACTTATGACTGGCCCCCACCTGCTTATGCCACCCCCCCATCTATGCCCTTAAATGCTGTAGAAGTTCCAATAGTACAGCACAAAGCACCGTCTCTCACAAAGGACGGAATACTGGGAAGACTCCACAGCAGAGTACAAAGAAGCTGCCCCACAGAAAGTTCCAAGTTTCAAGAGTCTGCCACAGCACAAAGAAACCCCCCCCATGAATGTCTGGCAACCTCCATCCCAGTTGCCCTTGCTGCCCTGCACTATACCACACCTGCTGATCTTCGCCATTTTCTGCCTCCCACAAGGCCACCCAGTCTGGCCTTTACAAAGACGAAGAAAAATGCTAAAGGCAGCTGTTCAGCAGTGATATCTCAAAATGCCCCTTTTCCCAAGCTCCCAGGGAGACCTGGAACATTAGAGCTGGCTGGCTTCATGGTGAAGGAAAAAACAAACGAATAAACAAAAAAAAAAACCCAGAGTGGCCCTCATGGTCCCAAGGCTCTGTGAATAAAGCGCAGCTCTCCCAAGACCATTCTCAATTTTAAGGAAAGTTTGGCCCCCTTTAGCATCTCCTGCTCCTCCTTCTCAAAGAGCCAGTCTAGACACATCTCACAAACTTGATGGTTTTAAAGAGAAGCTTTGGCTTGACTTTCATGGGTTAAAAGCCATCAACTACACATCTCTAGAGGGACAAGAACCCTAAGAAATCAGAACAGAGTATCTTCAATATAGAAATTGCACATACTGAAATCACTTGGAGCTTCAGATTGCCCATATGTAAACATTTTACTATTGAAAAACAGCAGAAACAAATAGAAAAGAAATTGAATTCAGGAAGGCACACATACCATCTCGATGCAAACATTGAATGTGACGGTAGATATTGAAAAATGTTAATATCACTTTTTGCTTTCGAATTGTGGTGTTATGGTGTTGGACTCTTGAGAGTCCTTTGGAGTGCAAGGTAATCAAATCAGTCTATCTGAAAGGAAATCAAACCTGTCTGTTTTTTGAAAGGAGAGATAATGAAGCTGAAGCTCAAATACTTTGGCCACCTAATGAGAAAAGAGGACTCATTGGAAAAGATCCTGATGTTGGGAAAGATTGAAGACAAAAGGGGAAGGGAAGAGCAGAGGATGAGATGTCTAGATAGTGTCATTGATATAATGAATATTAATTTGGGCAAACTCTGGAAGACAGTGGAGGACAGAGGGGCCTGGTGTGCTGTGCTCCATGGGATTGCAAAGAGTTGGACATAACCTAGTGACTGAACAACAATAATATCATTTTTATTTTATTTTATTATTTGCCACCCAACTACTGTGGACTCTATGATTCATTATCCCAATTAACTAGGGTTTCAGTCCACTTTCTAAACATCAACATAGTATAATAGCAAAAGAAAAATATTCATCCTAGCATGAGGTTTTTGATGATCTGGTGCCTTTGCCTTCCCATCCACACCTTTTTCACCTGGAGAATTTCTAGATAATACTATCATTATTCAATCAACCTGCTTTATTTACTGACTATTACAGAGTAACCTTTAGCTTACAACCCTCCCTTATTTTTCCTCACTGTTTTCCTTGTTACAGATAATCTGTAAGTAGAAAGAGAGGCAATCACTTCACGAGAATATCATGGACTGCTAGCACTTCCTGTTGCTCCTAAATCAGAAATACCTTCACATTTCTTGTTATTAATAGAGCTCAGTGGATCGATTTTTTCCTATAGCACAGAATCTTATAAGAATGGAAAAGTAAGCATTCTACTCAGAGAGATGATCTGAACATAATGCCAGGGTGGGTTTGCTCACTATTTTGATATGTGGGTTATGCAGGGAACAAGGCATGTGAGAAACCTTATATTTAGTTTTGTATTTTTCCAACCATTTATTATTTAATAAGGAACAAGACATACATACCAAATTCTTTTGATGATAGTTCTCATAGAATGTCTAGTGAATGTACTCTGTGTGATCAACTACTAATGGATTGACTTTTTTTTTTACAGTGCCTTTTCTATGAGTTATAAAAGGTTGGATAAATGTTATTAACAGGCTGTACTGATATCAATCAGGGGTCTCCAAATTTGACAACTTTGAGTCTTGTGAACTTCAACTCCCGGAATTCTGGGAACTGAAGTCCACAATGGATCTATAATGGACAATGGCACTGACAGAAATCGGTACAGAAACAATCTGAAAAAAATGTTATGCTTCCTAAGTTATATTTGCAAACCTTTTTGAAAAAATAAGCTACAGAGAATTCAGTTCTGCGTTCTGAACCTGAATCACATTTGTCCATGCCAATTCAAATCCTACTATATGCTTAATATTCCTTTAGTTTGTACTTACATAAAATGTTAAAACAGTCAGAAACTGGAAAGGTAATCAACAGAATCTGATTTTTCAGCAGTATCTAAATTTGTAACAAATCCAAATTGCTTTGAATGCAAATCTCACATTCTCCAGCACAGGAGATGAAGAATCCACCAATGGGTTAGCTCTTCTTCCTGCCCTTCAGACCAAGTCAGCCAAACTTGCCATGCCCCGTCCTGGGCTAGGAGACACCCAGTTTTACTTGGTCTCCAGCACTAAAGGACGTGACAAGCTTGGCTCCCAAATTAGCTGCAGGTGTAGAGTTTATCCCATCGGTAGAGTCTACCTCTTTTCTTGACTTCCACAGTAATCTCAACAGCGCTGGGATCAGCACTGTTTCAGATTGCCTGTTGGAGGCTTGGAAGGTGTTTTTTTCTCAGAGCCCTGGGGCTAAGTGCTGAGGCTTCTGCTTTTCCTTCAACTGATCTTCTCACATTTCATTCTGCATTTCAAATGGCACATTTAGTTAATAACTTTGATGGGAAACCAGGATTCGTATAAGAAGACAACTGATTTAGAAGCTCTGATCATGCATAGATTTCATTGCCTGGAAGATCTTTCTATTCTTTACTTTACTTTACTTTATTTAAATTTCTATACTGCCCTTCTCCTGAGACCCAGGGCGGCTTACAACAATAATACAATAAAATTTAATTTACCAACAACAATCAACCATCCAATCTAAAACACATTCATTCAATCCGAAACACATTCATACAACACACAATCACAATCAACAGACAGTCACTGATGGAGGCATATTCCTAGGCCCAGGGGCAGAGTACAATTCATACGCCCCAAGCCTGCCGGCATAAATAAGTCTTCAATAATTTCCGGAAAACTAGGAGGGAGGAAGCAGTGCGAACCTCTATGGGAAGCTGGTTCCAGAGGGCTGGGGCAGCGACGGAGAAGGCCCTTGCCCTAGGCCCCGCCAGATGACATTGCCTAATAGACGGGACTCGTAGGAGGCCAACCCTATGTGCCCTAACTAACATGAGGCAGAAGACGGTCCCGCAAGTAACCTAGTCCATTGCCATAAAGGGCTTTATAGGTCATAACCAACACTTTGAATTGTGTTCGGAGACCAATTGGTAGCCAGTGCAGCTCACGGAGGGCTGGAGTAATATGAGCATGTCTTGGGAGACCCAAGACGGCTCGCGCGGCCGCATTCTGGACTACCTGCAGTCTCCGGACATTCTTCAAAGGTTGCCCCATGTAGAGAGCATTACAGTAGTCGAATCTCGAGGTGACAAGGGCATGGGTGACTGTGAGGAGTGACTCCCGGTCCAAATAGGGCCGCAACTGGCGCACCAGGAGAACCTGGGTGAACGCCCCCCTCGCCATAGCCGAAAAATGATGTTCTAGACTTAGCTGTGGATCGAGGAGGACACTCAAGTTGCAAACCCTCTCCGAGGGGGACAGAACTTCTCTCCCCATGGTAATGGACGGACAGTTGGAATTGTCCTTGGGAGGAAGAGCCCATAGCCACTCCGTCTTGCCGGGATTGAGTCTGAGCCTGTTGACACCCATCCAGACCTCAACAGCCTCCAGGCACTGGTTCATCACTTCCACTGCTTCGCTGTAATGACGCGGGGTAGAGATATAAAGCTGAGTATCATCAGCATATTGATGATAACTCACCCTGTGTCGACGGATGATTTCACCCAACGGCTTCATGTAGATGTTAAAAAGCAGAGGTGAGAGAACGGACCCCTGAGGGACTCCACATGGAAGAGGCCTCGGAGCCGATCTCTGACCTCCTGCCTCTCTTTAATTGTGATGGTAATAAAGGTTATCTTTCTCTGTATCTGTGGACCTCTACTGCCTACAAGAGCATATCCCTTCACTTTAGTGATGTAGTAAAGCATTTTTCTCTGAAAGACTCACCTGAACTCAATATTGCATGTACACTGTGTCACCGGAAGCTTTTTAAATTATAGAGAAATGTTAAAGTAATGTAAAAGAAAACCCCAGTAAATACTTTTCTGCCAGTCACTTTTTATAAATATGTGTTGTGACATTGCCATGCACCTTGAATACCTCAAAGGACTACATTAATATTGATAATACAATCCTATTTTATAACAAGCTGTACTCTGTGTGTTCAGAGTTACAGGATGTAATGAACATCTGGATGAAAAATATTTACATAGTTCACATATTTTTCCTCCTAAAATACAAATACGCATGTGGAAGCCATCAAACCAAAATAATCAAAGGCTATAATTAAAGTTAGGTTAACAAAAAGCACATTGACCTAAATGTGGATGCTGTATGTGAAACACATGAAAAATGCTAGGAGACACATGGCTTCGGAAACATTGTCATCCAGTGTTTCTTGATCTTGGACCCATAGAACTGCTCAATTTATGAAGTCCAGATTAGTAAAACAGGGACTCTCTGACAGTGACATATGATTTGAATAATGGAGATCAATAAGTAAAAAGTGCATAATTCAGTTCAGATACTGCAGAAGTGAAAATCTGCCTAGAAAATGAAGGCAGGATATCTGTAAATCTGTAATGCATGGCCTATTTTTAAGATTTAGGATGGCAAGTGTACTGTAATTCTTCCACTGCCAATCCTGTCAGTTCCTTTATGGTAATTCATTTGAGTTTGCTGTATTTTGATAGATGTCACATGAAAATGCTTTTATCCATGAGCTATAACTTACAAAACAAGTGCTAATTAAAATTTTTGATGAAGCAAACCTTTTTTGTTTTGGAGAAAAAATTCTTAAAGTGATTACAACTACTTCATTTTTCATGGCATTTACCATTTCTGCTTTACAGCCAGTTCTTTGTGGCTTCCATCTTTGGTTCAGGAAATTTTTTCAACTGCCACAGTTAACTGCTGTATCAGTTTTCAAATATACACAATTGGGCCTTCAGAGAGCTTTGATATAGACTGGGAAAACTATAAATAGATCCTTGCTAGGAATGGCCACTGAAAGGTTTAAAAGTAAAGCTTTCTGATTTTTCTTCCCAAAATTCAGTATTGACTTTAACCAGTTCTTTGACTGCCATTTTCTATTAGCTGGCTAAATCTTAGGTGTCATGGTATTGGTGTCATTGAATACATTCAGATCCTATTTAAAGTAAGAACATTGTTTTCTATGTTGGTCATGTGGATGAAAATAACCAACAGAAGATTATAAAATGAATATAAATCATATGAAAAATGCAGCACCTGTTCAGATTAATATTCTCTGAATAAGTGGGCCCTGGCAAAAAGGATACTTCTGCCTTCATTCTTGTAGCAAATTGCAATTCTGAGCAAGTAAAGCTGAAATTATCTTGAAAGCTCAATTTTATTTGGAGCAATATTTAAAATGATGTTTTTTTAAATGAAAATTTTCATTTAAAATGAAAACATTCTGTCTAGAATAATTTGTGCAAGGCACTAAGCCAGTTTGTTCAAATCTGCTTCTACAGAAGTAAAGTGTGGTATATGATGCCAGGACCGTATATTTCTAATAATGTTCCAGAATGGTTGACTTGATATTTTTCAAAAACGTGTTCTTTAAACAAATAAATGATTCTTCATCCCAATAACTCTTGCTCTTATATTCTTTGTTTATCCAGGGACGACGAGGGAAACCAGGACTCCCTGGAACAGCAGGACCACCAGGACCACCTGTGAGTACCCAAAAGGATAGCATCAAACTCAGCTTAGTCCACTATCCCTACCAGATACCCTAGGAACGTTGTGTGTGCAGAAAAACAAAGATTAAAAAAAGTGGCTCAGGCATATAGAGAGGTGTGGGATATGAGTCTGATAAGAAAAATAGGATAACAACTTCTGGAACTGGTGGAAATGGAAAAAATTGACGAGCATTTCAGACTATGTATTTGTCCGAGATATTTAACTATTTTACTTTATCCAAAGCAAGGATGCTGTGTATTTCAAATGGGAAATGTGTGACTAAGAAAAGTAGTTTCAAAGATACAGATCGTTTGAATGGCAGAAAGGATTATACCCAATGCTGGAAAAAAAATATTCAGCTGTAGATTAAATGAGTTTGCTACAGAATTAAGAGAAAATTAAGACATATATGAACTGTATAAAAGGAATTGTACTATGCTTTCATTCTAATAACAAGTATGTTGGGATTGTGCTGGATGCATTTGGAGTTTTTTTTATCAGAGGCCCATAGATTGGAATCTGTGCTTGGACATATAGCTGAATCTAAGGAGATTCCTTCAGTTCTGGCATTGGGCTACCTCCATTTTTCTTGGTGTGCTACTTAATTGTTTATTCTGTAATCACTGAAAGTTCACAGACACATTCTACACAGGAGTAATTTTAGCAACATTAATAATGTGTCTGGAAAGGAACCAAATGATGTCTCTATTTATTAAAGATAAAAACAAGAATGTAACAGTTCTGTTTGAGATAGTTATATTGAAAATGAAAAACCTTCAGAATGAAGAATCCTATCAGATTGGGGCATATTATTCATTAATAAAATGAAATGGTGATAGAGGAATGTTCTGAACATCGTTATTGGTTTTAGGAAAAAATACTTCACGATAGTGTGTGTCTCCTACAGAGTAATAAGCAGGCAGAGTACTTGCAGGCCAGATTTCTAAAATGGTCAACTAAATGATGCTTCTGTTCAAAACAGATTTCTTACATCATATAAATCGGCGCTGGATTATGAATGCAGCACCTTCAGGAAATTAACTGAGCCTGCTAATTTCTTCTTAAAACAGAACAATAGAATAACAAAGTTGGAAGGGACTTTGGAGGTTTTCAAGCCCATCATCCCCCCCCAACCCCTTTTGGATGCCAGGGACTGATTCCATAGAAGGAGGGTTTTCTGAAGACTGGGTGGGAGAGACCGGTTTTACATACTGTCTGGATCCTGCACATGCATGGATGGGGCTTCAGTCACTTGTGCAGCCTGATTCCTGGCAGGCTGTGAGGCAGTGCCAGTTTGCGGCTTGTGGTTGGGGACCCTGTTCTAGTCCAATCTCCTGCTCAGCAGGAAAACCTTCAAATGGTTTGTCCAATCTCTTCTTAAAAACCTCCATTGTTGGAGTGCCCACAATTTCGGGAGACAAGTCGTTCCACTGATTAATTGTTCTAACTGTCAAGAAATTTCTCCTTAGTTCTAGGTTGCTTCTCTCCTTGATTAGTTTCCATCCGTTGCTTCTTGTCCTGCCTTCAGGCGCCTTGGAAAATAGCTTGACTTCTTCTCTGTGAGCCTCTCAGATATTGGAACAATGCTATAATGTCACTCCTAGTCCTTCTTTTCATTAAACTAGACATACCCAGTTCCTGCAATCATTCTTTATATGTTTTAGCCTCCAGTCCCCTAATCATCTTTGTTACTCTTTTCTGCACTCTTTCTAGAGTCTCAACATCTTTTTTATACCTTGGTGACCAAAACTGGATGCAATATTTTAAATGTTTTTGAACTTGAACTAGCATTGTCTTAAGCAGCCTATCTTATTGTACTGTAATTTTTACAACTGTAATATACGAAGTAACTGGACTACTTTGTGTGTTAAGAACGTTGTAAATATGGCACTTGTATTTAGCATTAAATGGGTTTTAGGCTGAGAATGTCATGAATAGGTTCTACAGAGCTAAGTAACAAGCCATACAATGGATGCTGCCTTTTCTTCTGATTCTTTTTTTAAAACATTGGATTGCGACTATAGCAACACTTTATATTAAATCAGAAAAGGAGACAGTTTGCTCACTCCAAGAACAGAGCTACTCCATCCTGATATGTGGCTTTATTAAAATACAAGGAAAGCAGAAAAAGAAGATGCTGATGTTTGCCCTATTGTGTCTCCCTACTCAATGTTTGTATAACCAATGTGCAGTATTCATTTATACCATAGCAAGAAAGCATTTCACAGGCAGGATGGAACAATGTAAAATAAGAGTTGCTAACACCTAGCCCATCTGATGTGATCTTGAAAAAGCTGAGCACTATCAGCCTGGTTAGTAATTACATGTAGTACAGATGTTTTAAATAAATAAATATATGATTTGATGGAAGAGATATTATGATAGGTATAGTTTTAAGAATGATGAACAAATACGTCTCATATAAGGTTTCTCTGCCCCAGCTGCCATTATGCTTGTCTCCCACTTCAAAAACTGACTTTTCTGGGTCCTGACAGAGTGAGAAGATCCATCTGCCATCAGAGGCTTCAGTGAATAGGTCTGCTAGCAGTGGGTGGTAAGTTGTTACAAGGGAGGTAAAAAACACACTTTACTGAGATCGGTACAGGTTAATATACCTAGGGCTATGGGAGTAATTATTATTCCTCATAATTATCCAACTAGGATGGGAAATTTTCATCAAGCACTAAATAAAATCATGGTTTCAGAAGTGATTATATAGAACAATAGATAGCAGAACAAACATCAGTTTCATAGCATCAGAAAGCTGCCTGATGTTTAAGTTTGTTTTCTAGTAAAGCCAGAGCATTATTTACTCTTATTCTACTCTTGTTGAAACTCAGAGCCCAGAACTCTGGCTCTGACAAATGCTGAATTGTTTTTATAACCATTTCATTGATTGGGGGAAAGTATATAATTTCTAGCCCTCTTAACAAACTGAGAGCAAGCTGATAATTTAGTAAACAGACCTGGTGACTTTGCTTAACCTGCCATTCTGTAAGAGTTCTCTAATTCTCACTGGACTAAGTTTAGGTTCCAGAGAAGGAATAAACATTACAATTGCTTCTGTTCGAAACCACAGTACTTCCCCCATTTACTTTTATGCTTTTCTTCAAATGCCTGTAAGAATGAATAATTATGAACATAAATTGTGATTTTCTTTCTAGTGCAACATCTGGGGATTCTATTTTAGTGTCACTTATATTGTTTTAGAGGTATTCCCTTTATTATATTGCTGCAAATCTCTTCTATTCAATGTTGTGGGTCATTTAAGACGAAAAACTATTCAAGAAGCTCATTTTGAATGGAACAGCAGCTCCCTCTAGTGATTTTTTCCCCTTCATACTCTTTTTTTTTTTCATTTAAGTTATTTAATGAAACAACCATAAGCATAGCTTTCAAATATGTATTAGTTTTGATGCAAAATTAATAGTACTGGAAAATCTTCTTTAACAGACCATCAAGCTATCTTAGAGCTTCGTCAGCCATCTCACAAATAAGAGAGAACAATTAATTATTATAACAAATTTGCCAAGTTTTTATCATGAGTTTTTTTTTTTACTGTATATGCATTCTCAATAAAAGAGACACAATTCTAATTTGGTTTGGTATCTCTTTTTAAAATAATGATTTAGAAAATGTTCTCAAAAGCACTTTATAATGTAACTATATTTTTTCTATATATTGATACAATATACCAATACATGGCTGCAGTGCTAAACAAGAAGCAGAGAGATTGAGGCTCAAAAGTGTATTCAAGACATTTGCAATACCTCTGGAATTTTCATTCTAAAGCAGTGGTTTTCAACCTTTTTCAGGTTGAAACCCCACTTGCACCGCCCATGCGCGCTGTAACCCCGACCTAGGTGCGCGCATGCGCGCGTGCACGATGGGCCGATCCGCGCATGCGTGGCGCGCACGCTGAAAAAAAACAACAAAAAACAAAATGGCGGACCACGACGGGCTGATCCGTGCATGCGCGGCGTGCGCACGATGGCCCAATCCGCACATGCGCGGCGCACGCGCGATGAAAAAAAATTTTAAAAAATTAAAAAAATTTTAAAAACCCACAAAATGGCGGACCGCGGTGTCCGGCGACCCCCGTGAAACGGTCGTTCGACCCCAAATGGGGTCGCGACCCATAGGTTGAGAACCGCTGTTCTAAAGCCTCTGCAGTATATACTAAACCAAATTTGGCTTCATTCGAGTTTTATTTTCAGACATACCTAATATTCAAATATTATAGCAATGAAAAGTCTAGATTTTGAGATCTGCAATTTGTAGCAAAGTATATCACGACAGCTATCTGATATATATACATATATATATCATGATTAGCTAGCTGATAAAAAAACTTGATGTTTTTAAATAATTTTGAATTAACAACTTTTTCATCCCCATTCCATAAAAATATAAGAAAATGATAGGCTGGTGTTATTCGTATAATCACTCACTTGAACATAATCTGTTATATATAGATATATTTAGTTAGGAAAGCTGCTATGTAGAATTCTGGGTCAGCGCCTTCAATTCTGATTAATTGGGCATAAATATATATTAAAATATACTACATAGATCAAACTAGGTGGCTGATTTCAAAATGTTGAGTAAGGCTGGGATCACTATAGCCTACTGCATAATACCACAATACAAAAAATACCTGATTCTTTTTCTAGACCAGAAATTACAGCCATTGAATAGAGTCCATTAGAAAGTATCAGAGTTATATATTGGACTTGGAAGTCAAAAAAAATCTGGAAGAAAAAAAATTGCAAATCTTTTCTATATTGTTGCTAGGATAGCTGTATGAGCATCTCCATGAAGTCCCCAGGAATTAATATGGTTTCAAAGGTATTAATAACCCAAGAGCTAATCTGATAGTTTCAACCAGTCCTCATACTTACGGCTGCTGCAGAGTCCCTAAGGCTCTATGATTGCCATTTGCGATCTTCCTAGTGGGCTTCTAACCATCAAAATCAATGGGAAAGCTGGCAGGAAGTGGCAAGTCACAGCCACGTGAGGTCCTTGCTTAACAACCCCTGTCTGGTCCTCACTTAATGACAGCAACTAGGACTGCCACAACTGCTATCACTAAATGGCATCACCACATGGTTTTTTCAACTTAAAACTGTCACTTAATGGAATTTAAGTGTCATTAAGTACATTTTATGAGCTGTATTAGCCATATTAGCTCTTGAAGGTGAAGACCATTCCTGAATAACAGAGCATCCATGCAATACATAATGACCAAGCTTTAACCCATCCTTTTGAGTTACTGTTAGTCAAAATAGTTTAGAATAGATGGACCAATCTGCTTTGAGAGTGTGGAGCACTAAGTTGTGCTACTATATATAAATGTTTTGCATCGACAAATTTGAAAATATAGTTCAACTTAATAGACGTTTGTCTCCCTTTTGTCCCAAAATAATAATCTGCATGTTGAAAGTTTAAATTTTTAATAAATGTTTTGTCTATTGATTCTGACATATATTTTGAGAGCTATTAATACTACTTGTATTTTGTTGCTGTATACAAGAAAGAGTTTCCTGGTGTCTTCTACCTCTAGAAATATAGATCTGATTTTTTTTATAGACATGCACATCATATAGATCTGATTATTCCTAGACAGGCACAAAAATAATTTATTCCAGCAGTGCTAGAACACTTTCAGATGTTATAATAAATCAATAATGTGTAATAATTTTTAATGTAGTCAGAGGTACTAATTCAAAATACATATAACTGAATAATTATTTAGCTCTTTTTAAATGCCATTATTTTAATGTACAAAAAGAAGAAAAAAAGAAAAACACTAAAAAAAAACCAGCAAAAAGAATGAAGATAAATTATGTTGCTTGTAAGAAATAATTCAAGTATCTTATATGTAGATCATTTAAATCTTAATCACACAAAACAATATTAATCAATCTTTTCATTACACTAATAGACATATATGACTTATAAATGAAAAAGCAAACATTTATCAGTAATCCAAGACTGTAAAACTAGGTTTATACCTGTCTTTCCAATATTGAAGAATTATCTTTTTTTTTTGGTGCCTTCCTGTTTGAGAAACCATAAATCGCAATGATAAGTGTTGAGTTTTCAATATATAATTCAAATGCACTTTCACATCTTTAAACCACAGTGATCTTACTAAAAGCATATTAACTAATTAAAATAGGGCAACAGGACACTAAATCTATATTGTATGAATAAGATTAATAACATTTATAGCCAGCTTTTAAAAAATATTTGTTGGGGTATCCAGTTAATGTGAACAAGAATATTTTGTTGAATTTGTTTTAATTTAATTTCATAAGAAACATTCTTTAAATTTTTTAGCTATTGATTAATTGATGTGAGAGATTCTAACCCCTTATTCCAGAATCCTTGAAAATAACTAATAGTACATGATTAGTGTTATTCAATTGTTGATTTAAAACTTGTAGATTTGGAATCAACTAATTATTCTGAGATTGATAGCAATTCTAATGTTCTATTTGCTGTTGATGTATTTGTATTTAATTGTGATTTTCAGTTCTAACAATTCACATTTCTTTTACAAATTAAGTAAAAAAGTAGATTCTCAATAAATCTGGTAATACCCCTAATTATCCCTTCCTACCAGAAAGAAATATTTATATTTTATTCATGTGAATTAGAGTTGAAACCGTATTTCCAACTCAAGATGTTCTAAATGTGCTATGCAAGCTTTAATGCAGGAAATATAGTGAACCTCTCACCAAAAATAGAGCCCAATCCTTGCCCTGAAGTCAAAGATATCACATAACATCTTCCTAATTGTACAATACTATACTTAATTTTGGACTTAATGGTTTGCATTTCAAAAAGAAATTGAAATAAAAAAAGATGATACATAGACAAGTTAGTAGGCCTTCTCCATGGTGGGGAGAAAAAGTTCTTCCAGCAGCCTGAATGTCATCTTGTCTTGACATATTTCAAAACATTGTTAATACTTTTCTTGTTTCATCAAAACTTCAGTTCTACTCATTGGTTAAAAATAATGATGTCTCCATTTAGGTATTTATATATTTGTACAAAGATATGTGGTTTCCTTTCCTGTTTTGAAGGAGGCAGTGTTAACTGGAGAGTTCCCCCCCTTTATTCTTAATTTGTGATGTGTCAATCAGAGTTGTGTAGTTGGGTTGGTTAATAAATGTAGCAAATATATAAATACATACATATGTTTTTCCATGAAACATAACCAATAATAAAATGATATGTGTTTCTCTTAAAGGTATCAACTAACAGATTCACAGAGTGTATATTTCTAAGAAAAAAAAAACTTAAAGCCTGACAAATTATATTCTTGATTATTCTCCACTCATTCTAGGGCCCTCCAGGTGCTCCAGGGTTTCATTATTCCTTTAAAGGGCAGAATTATCAGGTATGGATATTATGAGTATTTCAGTATCATGCAATTCAGCAGCTAATGCATATATGCTCATTCAACTTCCTATCTTCAGGCAATGTCTTCAAATGCTTATATCTTTTGCGTGTGAAAAATTAAATTCTGTATTACAAGAAAACTGATTAAATTCTTTGGAAGATAATTACTGACTCACATATTTAATACAAATGCAAATTAATCTGTTTTATTAATAATGTTTCCATATCAATACTAAGCTTTTAATTAAAATTGACTGAAGGACAGGCACCTTTTATTTATCAAGTTTTTTTAATTTATGTATTAATTTTTTATACTACCCACATTCCCTGCAAGATGACTCACCTTGACAAGATTTGGTTGGCTTAAGCTGTTTAGCTAGATAGGTTTTAGGTCAGTTTTATCCTATTTGCTGAAATCAGATCTATCTTAATTTATTTGTTATTGTTTGTGATAATGAATTTGACTTTTAGCTTGCACAGAGAGATGAAGGTGAATTAATGTAGTAATATGTTTTGTTATATACAACTGTAGCAATTCATTGGCAAAAGGAACATAGAAAATTAAGTAAATGGTAGGACAATCTGCTGCTCTGAATCAATTCAATGTATTTTGTCTAATTCACTCTCTTTAGATTTTTTTAATAATCAGTTAGAACAGAGGTCCCCAACCTTTTGGGTACCAGGGACTGGTTACGTGGAGAGAGGTTTTTCCATGGACCAGAGGGGGCATGGTTTTGTGTACTGCCTGCATCCCGTGGATGGGGCTTTGTTTGTTTGTGCGGCCCGGTTGCTGGCATGCCGCAGCCCAGTACCGATCCACAGACTGGAGGTTGGGGATCCCTGAGTTAGAAGGAAGATCCAATGAATTAAGTGGTTTTGTCTAGCACCCTTTGGATTTTCCTAAAAACAAGCTCTTTTGTCATCTCTTGGGTTAACATCTGTTACTGCCACAGTGAATTCAAACTTTTACTTTTGATTTGCCTACCTAAATAAACCCTGTGTGACACATCTTCAATCATTGTCTTGGGTCTGCTTGATTCTGAGTCTGTTTCTCATGTTCCATCCAATACTGTTCATTTCCTAGCTTACATTTCTAGAGCCAAAGGTTTGTCTTTCACCTTGTTTAACCACTTCTCCTTCTTTCTATGAAAAAAGATCAGTTCTGCTTCTAGTATTTTTCTATGGAGCCTTAATAGAGCTCTTCCATGGAAGCTTTATAACCAGTTTCCATTCTGTAGTAAAAGTCATACAATGTGTTCACTTCTCAGCTATGTTGTGAACTCCAAAGCTATGAATACACCCATTCCTCTTTAGTGACAATTTTAATTAGTGACCATTCACAAATATGTTAGCAGTTAAAAAAATAATTTTCAACCAATGTGTGCATTTATGACCATATTTTAGGCACCCGACAAAAATGCATGCTGGAGCGGGAGTAACGCTGGCATAGCTGCATGAAAAAGCTTTACTTAAATGAGATGGCACCAACCAATGATCTCCCAAGTCTCTCTCCCTCTCCCCATATGTTCACTTAGCAACCATTTTGCTTAACAACCTGGTTGTTTATCAGAACTTGGCCTCTAAACAAGGAGTAAGTGTATCCAACCACAGTATTGAGGTTGTTCACCTTTTCTCAGAATCCTAGAAAGATATGAAGCTCAGTTGTTTATGTTGCTAAGTATTGCAGATTAAATCCAGCAATTAGCTTGCTTGCTTGCTTATTTGCTCACTCGCTCACTCTTAAATTTGAGATACCAGGGTATTGTGCTGAAAATTTTCAGGAACATTTTAGACAAACTTAACCATATACTCTACACACTTTGGCAGTTTCACTTATTTATCTTTATTTATCTTCTTCCTCTAACTTGTCTTTGTATTATTATCTCAGTTTAATTGGCATTCTAAGGTTTTTTATCTTTACTTATTAAAAATTCAGTTTTGTTATCAATGTTTGGCAATAAAATCCATAACAACAGCTTGCCATTTTGGACTTTGTATCATTGACTCAGAATAGTTCTGAGTAACTTCTTACTTCAAGCTTTAGTAAACTGAAGTGACTATTTTATCTTAAATTTGTGACCAAGAGTATGTTCTCAAATGGTAAATTATATTCTGCACGGATATCTAAGGATGACCAGAATGACACTTCCTTTGATTTAGGCAGGGGCATTTTCTCATCTTTTTTTTAAAATCACTGCAATTTTAACCATTCTGCTCCTGAGTCATTCACTACTATCAAAACTGTAATAAACTTTGATAGCTATAATTTTCCAATCTCTGTTTCATTATTTTTCTACATTATTTTTGCCAAAGATCACTGTATTCCTGGGTTGTTAGGCACATATACAACTCAATAGCTTTTGCTATATTTTATATCAACTGCACAATAGATTGAACTGCTATGTTTCAATTTTTTAAAGAGCTGCTTTATATTTATTAATTTTTTGTGCCTAGAAAATTAATTATATCCAGTCATTCTTTCTTCATTAAGTATAACTTGCTTCTTGCGATCATTCTTGGTATATTTTGCATATTTTAGTAGCCTCTTAATTCCTATTTAAGTTTGTGGCAGGTGACATGAACCCAAGTTGAGGTCCTCAGGATATGATATGTATGTCTGCCAGATTCATGTTTCTTACAATTATAAGACCTTTAAAATTCCTATGCCTTATCATGTTTCCCAGTTAATATCTTCTGGCAAAACATGGGGGCCAGCTGTTTCGCCTTCAAGAAATTAATCATCTTTAACCCTCAAGTAGTGTACTAAAACACTCCTTCCTTCAGCTGTTCAATGCAAAACATTTAATGATTTATTCTCAAGCAAACAACTTTCCAGAAAAGAACTGCTAAGTTTATTATTTAGAAAGATGATTTACCAGTCTAAACTTCAGCTTAAGTACTTAGACTTTCTGGAACCAGGGTTTCAGGTTGCAACAGTGATTCAAATTTTCAAGACTGGAGATCAATAAATTAAGTTAAAGGCAATATAATATTGAGAACAATTTGCTCTGTTAATATCCAGAAAGTTGTTGTTACTAACAAATCATTGAAACAAATAATATTTTTACCTAAAAGAAAGACACTCTTGACTTTTAAAAGCTGTTACATCCCCATGATTATTTTCCACAGGAAGATCAGATAGGAAAATTGTTATTAATATTCTCAGAAATAGTTTATACTGTAATCTGGCTTACCTAGCATGTCAATTAAGGTTACCAATTTCAACTGAAATCAATTCTGGATATATATTTTTTAATCAAACAAATATATGTATGAAATATATTGTGTACATGGGGAGAATGTGCACATATGCACAAAACACAGATAAACGCACTGGATAGAACCAGACTTCTTAAAGGGAAGATGCCAGGAACAAAGATTAAATGAATGTTATTATACTTTTAAATCAATTGCCATTAATGTTGTGTTATGTTATGTTGTTATGTTATGTTATGTTAATAATTATTTATCGCATGAATTTGTAGGCTGTCCAGTTGCAAGGAGTGTACAAAATATATAATAACACAAAACCCCAACATCTTTCCATTTCCTCTCATACAAGTGTCACAGGTACAATACTGAACAGTAGTAAATTCAGCCAAAACAAAAGACACCACTATCATCAGCATTAACTCATAAATACCTATTAAACAGGCTAAGATTGTACATTTTTCCTAATGCCAAAAATGAATGAGGAGCTAAGCTCTTCCATAGTGTCAGTGCCACCACAAAGATGGTTTGCCTCTGGTCCCTGATCTCCTTGATTCCCCATAGGATGAGGACCCTGAACAACCCCTATCGGATGATCACACAGGATGGGTGGCTTCTAGTCAAACCAGACAGTCCCAAAGTAAGTGGGAGTAAGTTATAGTTGTAGTCAGGGCTTTTTTTCTCATAGAACGCCCAGAACGGAGTTCCAGCACCTTTTTTGGATGGAACCTCGTAGGGTAGGCAAGGCGGGTTGTATAACGTGTATGAGTTCTGGCACCTTTTTTTTTTTTTTTTTTTAGAAAAAAAGCACTGGTTGTAGTACCTTATACGATAACATTACCACTTTGAACTGAACAGGGAAAGATAATCAGCAATCAATGTGACAATCATTAATATCTGCTAAAGTAGCTTACTCCACCCAGGGCACCACATTTTGAACTAGTATCATTCACACAACCCTTTCCATCCCACACACCTATTGCATATCACATACTTACAGACATACAATTTTATTTCGAGAATAAGCAATACTGAACTCTGTTGGCATGTTACCCTTGATTTTCAAAACACTTTTTCAATTTGAAGTAATTTGAAATATGCCAGCTACATTCATTTGGAAATGCAGAGATGCATATATTACTCCTCTAAATATGATTCTTCAGTATTTGGATTCCAATTATATAGTGTAAATTGCTCAGGAAAGGAATATTGGATAACCATTATGAAGAAGAAGATATGGGGAAATTGATCTCTAGTTTGTTAACAAATTAGAAAGAACTGATTTTGATTTTCTTTTTTGGGAAAGAGTCTTCGAGATGAAAAGGGATTAAAAGGTGCAAAAGGAGAAAAAGTAAGTAATCAATTGCTATTGATAGTTATGATTGTGCAGCTTTTTTTTATTGGATTTCTGGAAATTAAAAGTGGGTTTCATTCTTGCCAAAACCTTTAGAAACAGAGAGGAAATCTGGATTTGAGTAAAAATGTCCTTATAAATATTGAGTTTACTTGTACTCTGTCACAGGGAGAACCAACTGAAAAAGGAGAAAAGGGGGACTCTGTAAGTATAGCTCAAAATTCGCTTTATGTTTACAGGATCCTGTGAGTCAATACATTTAGTCAATACTTGTCAATACATTTAGAATTTCTTTGTGGATAAAATGTGAATTTTTGTGTGTTATCAGCATGCTCAAATAATTGTCATTATAGGGGGATAGAGTATAATCTAGTTTGGACAATTATCTCTGGAAGAAGCCCATATCTTGGAGAAATTAGTTCATGACCTATCTATTGGTTGCACTTGTATTCTTTCATATCCTTTTTTTTTTTTTACAGATGGGACATTTGCATAAGGATCTATGCTTAGATTCCAGTTATGCCATTATTTCTGAAATTATATTATTTTCATCATTGGGACTCTGTGTCTTGAATTTTAAATGTATAGGCCTTATGGAAATGTTACATCCAGTTGTGAACATCTGACAGATTTGGTGGCTGAATTTGTTGTCACTACTCTATGTAATCCAATTGTCACGTGATATAAATTAGAATAGAATAGAATAGAATAGAATAGAATAGAATAGAATAGAATAGAATAGAATAGAATAGAATAGAATAGAATAGAATAGAATGGGACCTTGGAGGTCTTCAAGTCCAGCCCCCTGCTCAAGCAGGAGAATCTATACCATATCAGACAGATGGCTGTCCAGTCTCTTCTTAAAAATCTCCAATGATGGAGCGCCCATGACAAGCTGTTCCACTGGTTAATTGTTCTCACTGTTAGGAAGTTTTTCCTTAATTCTTTCTTTATGGCAGCCCCTCAAATACTTGAATACTGCTATCATGTCGCCTCTGTTTCTTCTTTTCTTTAGACTAGCCCAACCCAAGTCCTGCAACTATTCTTCATATATTTTAGTCTCCAGACCTTTGATCATTTTAGTTGCTCTTCTCTGAACTTTTTCCAAGGTCTCAATATCTTTTTTGTAGTATGATGACCAAAATTTACAGATCAATGGATTCATTTGCTCCAGAAGTATTTGTGAAGGGATGACAGTGTCTTAATTACTTATCTGAGCAAATGCTCAGAGATTCTTTTCTTCATTATTAACTGATGATACTCAGTGATCATGGTTACTTCCAGTGAAAGTGATGAATTATATCCAATATTATCCTTGTTCCGGGGCATGCTCCATATACTTCTAGAAGTTCCCAAACACCAAGATTAGATTTTAGTCATAGGTGAATTTTAATTAGTAAGTGATAATACCACTTTTAGATAACAAGATCTGGACAAAAGTACACATGTAACATTTGCACATCCACAAACAAAACATTTCAGAAGCTTTCTTATAAACAGAAATACAAACCAAAAACTGGAGATACACAAATGCCTTTATCATACATAATAAGGTTGTCTGATCTCAATTTATTGTCCACATTTATGCAAAGCCATGGATCACAAGGACCACCTCTACAATAAACGGGCATGATGCTGTATGTAAAAAGAAACCGTCTACTAGCATATCACCATTGGGAACACATTGCAAAGAGATTACACTAACAGGTTCTAGAGTCAAACTATTTGCTTTGCAAGTGATTTCATTTTTAAGAGTAAAATTGATCTATAGACATTAGAAACATACTAGTGTGTCATTAATATATATACTTACCAACTCTGCAATTTCATCTCTAAAAACTTGCTTTTATTAAAATGTTGTGTTAGGGCGAAGCAGGAGAGTCTGGTCTTCCAGGGTCTATTGGAAATCCAGGACCTTCGGTATGTAAATTATATTTAAAGAGCAGTAATCAAATACCACATCCAGTAATGCAATGTATTTTAGCAACATCTGGAGCCCCACAGATTTTCCACCCCCAAACTAAAGTTTAGAATGCTACTTCTTCCGCAAAGAACATGCATTTTATTTCATTCTATTTAGACAATAATGTGTATTTTGACCTTCAATTTGCATAGGTAATCAAAGCTAATTAACAGAAAATCCACCAATTAAGATAAAACTCAAATAGGTTTCTAAAGATGCAAGAAAAATAAGACATCAAGCTGAAATAATAAAATTAATGTTAGCCATATTTTTAGAGATAAATAGATTATATGATGGGAGGCATCAATTTTAGAGATAGGAATAGCTCCATGCCATGGACATAAGAGTGACACCACAGCTGAAAACCCTTTTTTTGTTTAATATCCAATTTTTCTCATCAAGTGGAGAAGCCAGAGGACAGCTTCTGAAAATTACTACTGGAATAAATTGCATCACTTCCTATTTCCCATGCTTCTTTAAAAAAAAAACCCTGAAAAGTAGTCCCCAACTAATCCAAGACCAGTCTGAAGATTTAGTTTCCCTCCTTGTCTCAGAAATAGACAAAAAGGTCTTTGAATTCAGACACAGAGGAACACTTAATTCTAGATAGTCCTTGTTTAGTGACCACAAATGGGACCAACAATTAAGTGAAGCAATTGCTAAGTGAAACATCATAATTCTACAATCGTAAGAGCTATGGTGGCCTAGTGGTTAGAGTATTGCAGGCCAGGAGTTCAAGTCCCCCAATCCTGACCTGCTCAAGGTTGACTCAACCTTCCATCCTTCCAAGGTCAATAAAATGAGGACCTAGATTGTTGGGGGCAATAGGCTGACTCTGTAAAACCGCTTAGAGAGGCCTATAAACGACTGTGAAGCGGTATATAAGTCTAAGTGCTATTGCTATTTTACTTCAGCTTTCCTTTCTTTTACAGACTTGTGAAGGTCATAAATTCAAGAACTGGTCACACAGTTAGTTTTTAATTACTGTAGTAACTGTGAATCATTGCTAAACAAGAGGGTCACTAAATGAGGACCGCCTGTATTACATTTTCTATTGCATGTAGTGGATTGACTTCTGGAAATTGTGTAGTCTTTTAGTTAGAACAAATTTTCCCCCATTTTGCATGTAGACATTAGCAAAATCAGATTATTTTAACCATTTTGGTGCCAGTTTCAGTGTACTGATTTTTATATCTTTAAACAATAAAGAATTGTATATCTGTTGCTTAGAAGAAGTTTACATTTTCATGTATTTTCTTCAAATAAATCCCTTTATTGAAAAGAACAGTATAAATATATGGGGGGGTTCCTCTTCCTTTTCTAAAAATTCCATATTGTTATCACTATTTTCTAGGGAATTCCAGGACCACCTGGCCCCAGAGGATCTTCAGGAGAAATGGCAAGTATCATACTGCTCTTTGTAAGAATTACTCAAGTACAATATTAACCAATGAAATAATATTAAAATGTTGGTGATCTCACTTTACAAGGTATATGAGAGACGTATTCAGTGTGCAAAGATCTGGAGCCAGACATGCTGAGATCTTCCATGATAACAATTTATGGTTTCACTCACCCCCCTCAAGTGTGGTAATAAATCACTAAGGCAGTCTTTATATCACTACAACAATAGCTAGGTGACCCTGTAAAGTTGCTACTGTAGAAGGCCTCAGTAGTTTTATTGCTATATATTTCTGGATAGTTACAAATATGCTGTTCTATTTCTGTGTCTTTGCTACTGTTACTAAGCAGGTCAGCCTTAATTATTTTGACAGTTTGCAGTATAAATGGGGCAACCTTTGAAGAATGTCCGGAGACTGCAAGTAGTCTCCCAAGACATGCTCATATCACTCCAGCTCTTCATGAGCTGCACTGGCTACTAGTTGGTCTCCGAACACAATTCAAAGTGTTGGTTATGACCTATAAAGCCCTTTCTGGCAATGGTCCAGGATACTTGCGGGACTGTCTCCTGCCTCATGTATCCCAGCGACCGGTCAGGGCGCATAGGATTGGCCTCCTACGAGTCCCGTCTGTTAAACAATGCCATCTGGCGGGACCTAGGGCAAGGGCCTTCTCCGTTGCTGCCCCAGCCCTCTGGAACCTGCTTCCCTCAGAGGTTCGTACTGCTTCCTCCCTCCTAGCTTTCCGGAAAGTGCTGAAGACACATCTATGCCAACAGGCTTGGAGCATATGAACTGTGCTCTGCCCCTCGGCCTTAAGAGTGTCCCACCATCAGCGGCTGTGAATTGATTGTGTTTGTATGTGGTATGAATGTGGTTAATTTTAAAATTGTTATTGTATTCTTGTTGTGAGCCGCCCTGGGTCTTCGGAGAAGGGCAGCATATAAGTGTGAATAAACTAAACTAAACTAAACTAAATGTGAATTACTGTATTTTTAGTTACACTTTGACATCTTTTTTTTCCAGAAGAATGAAGCTATAGGCTTGAATGTTGCTAAGATTTCCAGTTCTTTACCTGGCAGATGGGGAAACCAATATTAAATGGTTTATGCCTGTCCGTTAGCGATTAATTAAAACTGATTCTGTAGAACTCCCAAGTATATGCAAACACCTGATTTTCAGGTCAACTTCCTTTCATCTACTACCTATTTACTACTCCAGTCACACAAACCATGAGGCTAATTCTTACTTCTGGCAGGAACAGTAGACAAATCCTGAAATGTCCTTCCTCAACATTATCTGCTAAATGAAAAAGTGCTTTTGGAACACATAGCTTTGGAATATTCAGTCCTTTCTGTGCAGTCACATTGCTAAGATTTTTTTTCAGATTTTTCATTCCCCACACTCACGCTTTTAATCTCTCTCTCTGTTATTTATTTTAAATGTATAACTATCCTTGAATTCATGTACCTGCATCTTTATTTTGGTATTGGATTGAGCATGAACATTCCAAATAACAGCCTTGGATTCATCTGGCTTTTAGACCTGTTCTCATGACTTTATCTAGTCCTTTTCATGCTCCATTTTGTTGCATTCGTTTCCAAGTCCAGAGACTTTTTTCATTTTCTTGAATCATATTGTTGCCCTATTTACTCATATACATTTGTACTGCCATGTATTTTTATATGGAGTTCACATCACTAAGATTTACATTGGCTACAGCTCAGCCTCGGAGTAATTAAACATTACTCACTTAATTAAGGTATTTCTCAGGTGTTACAACCTTTGAGTCTGGATCCAAAGGCCATGACTGTTTTCTCAATTGTCTCACTATTATTTATGTTAACTACTATTCCAGGAGCACTAAATAGCTAAGAAGAGATTTTGTTTTTAGACTTCCTAATCCACCATCTGTAGAAATGGATTATGAGATGGTAGCTGCCAAGAAAAGTTAAATTCAGATAATCATGAAATTTACTGAGGAATCTTGGGCGAGTGAAACTTTATCATAGTGTTCTACTTTACACGAATTGTAAAAACAGTGAGGTACACATATTTTGGTATGCTATTCTGAACTCATTGTAAGACGATAAAACAGATATTTTTTCTCATCTGTATCATGAACAGAACAGTAATTCAAATCTAGTTTCTTTAACATTCGTATGCCTATATAAATGGTCACCTTATCAACAAGCAATCAAAGTCTGTGAGTTTCACCTTACACAGAAATGAAATAAAATAAACTTTTTTTCCTGTAATGGAAATAATTCCTTTTTCTCTTGTAAATTCATACACTTTTTGACAAATTTTACTATTTCCAGTGAGACAGGTAGATAGATAGATAGATAGATAGATAGATAGATAGATAGATAGATAGATAGATAGATATCGTATAAAGATGAGATGCATTATTTTCTTTGAATGAAATTAACTGTAAAGCCTCAAAGCTATTTAATTTTCTGCTTCTCTTCTTAAGAATTTATTTTAGAATGGTCACATACATAATGTAAACCTGAATAGAACTCTAAAAAATGGCCCATTTGTTTATATATTCTAACTTATTTCATGTTTCATGTTCCTTTATTTAAGATCAGAGATAAAAAGAAATAGGATAGATAATAAAGTCAATGTAGTTGAGGCAAAGTGTCCTGGAAAACTTTTTGTCATGCAATTATATCTGCTTCCTTCATTACAGCCTTCAAATATATAAAGTTATAAATTATGTACAATGAACCTGGCTGAAGCCACAAGAAAGGGAGGGGGTGCGGAGTATTTTTGCTAGTCTAAACAATTCTGGCTCCCATGGGAACCAAGGTCATTCTATCAGTTAGGTTGGAGGGCTGAGCATTTTATTAGAAAGCCCGCCAAATCATTCTATTGGGGAATGTAGCCATTTGCAGACTTGGTTTCACTTTTGATTGTGCCGATACTTTGTAACCAATAAATATGTTCTTTGAGGAAACCTATAGTCTCAGAGTTCTGATTTTATTGGTCTTAGCTTTAGAACCATGACATTATGTCTCATGCTTTGAAAGCAAATTAAAAAACAAATGTATGTCAGATAAACAAATCTGATTTTATGATCATTTTTAATAAAATCAAGATCAGATTACAATTTCTTAAACAATTCATTTGCCTTAGAAATATATAGCACCATTTGCAAAAAAGGAAAGATCATTTAGTGCTTATGTTTTGCCCTATATCTGTTTTAAATGTACTAATCATTTTTAAAAGAAAACGTGAACAAACAAAAAGAAAACAATAAGAAAAATATTAATTTTCTACAGTAGCATAATAAGTGTACAGAGGAATTACCAAGATTGTAAAGTTAGTGCTCAGTATATCTTTGATTAGAAATTACCCGTGTAAAACATCAAATTACATTTACATGCATTATATTATTTTAACAATATAAGAATTTAAATCTCTGAGCTAAGTGCCAAAATTTTCACTATTTTTTTGTTTAAAAATACAAAAAAGAAAAAAGAAGATGAAATTACTGAAACCTTAAATGTAGTTTCTAATTTCCCCTTTGTCGTATAACTAATGTACAATATACAGATACATTTAAAATGTTTTACTTGTCTCAGATTTCAATCTTTTAGTCAATTCTTTTTCTTTTTACATGCTGTACTCTATTTGCCTTGCTGCATAATACATATAAATGTATGGAAACCAGTCTTGCTAATTGTCCATTCTCCTAAACAACAAATAAATATAATTCTTCTTATTCCATTATCTTATAGACCAGCGGTTCTCAACCTTTTCCGGGGCTCGACCCTGGCCCGCATCGCGCATGCGCGGCGCAACGAGGCGCATCGTGCATCGCAAAAGGGAAAAAAATGGCCGCCCCCCCCAAAAATAAAAAATGGCCGACCCCCCAAAAAATGGCAGGCCTGCATCGCACATGCGCGGCGCGACAGCCCGCATGGCAAAGGGGAAAAAATGGCCAACCCCCCCAAAAAATGGCCGACCCAAAAAAAATGGCCGGCCAAAAAAAAGAAATGGCGGGCCCGCATCGGCATGTGCGGCGTGACAGCCCGCATGGCAAAGGGGAAAAAATGGCTGACCCAAAAAAATGGCCGACAAAAAAATGGCGGGCCCGCATCGCAAAGGGAAAAAAAATGGCCGACCAAAAAAAATGGTGGGCCCACATCGTGCGTGCATGGCACGACGGCCCGCATCGCAAAGGGGAAAAAATGGCCGACCCCCCAAAAAATGGCCGACCCAAAAAAAATGGCGGACTGCAGTGTTTGGCGACCCCCGTGAAATGGTCGTTCAACCCCAAATGGTGTCGGCTGAGGTTGAGAACCGCTGTTATAGACCATAAATATTTTAAATAAAATTTGTATTCTTTGAATTGTACCTTTAATTTTGAGAAAGGAAAATTTTAGTAAAGTCCATTATATAATAGAAGTAGTTTTTCCAAGTTTACTACTCTTTTAATAGATAATTAACTATAAAGTTCAAGACAATATATTTTTCTTTTTAATTAGGGTTTACCAGGAGAAAATGGAATACCTGGAAAACCAGGGATTAAAGGAGAAAAGGTAATTTTAAAACCAATATCAAATAATTGCATGTATTTTCAATGTTTCTGCTTCAGTTACTATATAGCAGTGATGGCGAATCTTTTAAGAGCAGAAATGTCAAACCTGCGATGTCACGTATCAGAGCTTTTTCCCCATTGCCGGCAATGTGGTGGGCATGGTTTCCTGGTGATGTGTCCAGCTCGCGGGCCGGCAATTTGACACCCATTTTAGAGACCAAGTGCCCAAACTGCAACACAAAACCTACTTATTTATCGCCGGTTGCCAGGTGGACATGACCCATTGGGTAGGCATGGCTACAGTGGTCACAGCAGACTGGGTGGGCATGGCTGGGGTGAGCATGGCCACCTCAATGTTGCTCATGGGGAGGGACACCTGTGGGGCCGAGCAAGGTTGGAGAAGACCCAGGGGGTCTCTGGCGGGTGGAGCGATGGGCAAGAGACTCATCCTGTGGGTTGAGGCGAGGTGAGGCAGGGGGCAGGGTGGAGGTGCCATTGCCTAAACTTTCCCATCTCTCACGTGGCCAATGCCTCTCCTGAGATGAGCCCGCATGCGCCTTCACACATGGTCTGGCAATGTGGAAGTATGAGCGTTCAGAGAGAAACTCCTCAAGAAGAAGAGTGTGCACATACTCCCCCACCTGGCCAGGGCTTTTCCAGCCCCACCCTCTACTCTCAAGGGCCAAATACCCTGCTTCCATTGAGACTGCGGCAGGGGAGCAGGAGCGGTGGCCTAGCAAAGGAGACATGGAAGCGTTAGGCCAGCCAATGCATGCATGCGTGCATGGAGCAGTTATCAACAGTGACAGCAACAACAGTAACCTCGTGCAGTGAAAGGGGCGGTGTCAATGGGGGCAGGGGAGCAGCTGCTTTCTGGAAGATGGGGACCAGCAGCTGCAGCAGGCAGGGGATAATAAAAGCTTAAAATAAAAATAAAAGTCTAAAAGGGCTGACACTTTCTGACCAAGGGGCACAGAAAGGATAGCATTTGTGGAAAGGGGACTACACAGTAATACCGGCTTGACAATGGTGGAGGAGACGAGGTTTAGGCCATGCACTTAAAGGAGGGTGACCCCCACCATGCTTGGATGGTTCTCCCCAAGAAGTTCCAGCACCACTTTGAGCCCTGCATTGTCACGGCCTGCAGCGGTTTGTTGCCAAGGCCGTGTTGGTGGAGCCAGCTTCCCCTGAACAGAGAAAGTGGGTGTCCCACCAGGCCCAATACCCCTGCTACCAGTGGGAGTCTCCCAGTTCCTCTGCTCACAGTGATGGGGAAATAGTCCTAGAAGTATCGCCAGATGGCCCAGGCATCTCCCAGTCCAGGTAGAGCCAGGCCACATAGCTGAGCACCAGCAGCCAGACGTTCCTGAGCAGCAGAACCAGGTAAATCCCCAGGCAGCACTGGGCTATGAGAGAGGCAGCGGATGACCCTCTCCTCCACCTCGCCAGTCCCCGAGCAGCGGCAACTGTGGCATTCTGAATGTGCTCAGGAGCCCACCGCTCCAGCTGCTCCCGCCCTCGGACAGCCCCAGCTGAGAGGAAGTGGCAGCTCTCTGCAGGGCTAGAATAGTGGGGTTTGGGAAGGCAGCCCCACTCGAAGCAAGGCAAACTGCCACCCGCAAGAGCCAAGCTGGGCACCGTAACTGCCTGCCTACCCCCACCTTGGGCTCCATTCGCAGCATCTCCTGCGAACTGCCCCGTGGCTGGGACACAGCCAAGTTTGCCACCGTAGACACCATCCCGTCCTCACCCAGCACCAGGAAGGATAAGGCCCACTGGAGGATGGCAGCTGTCTGGAAACATCATTGGAGCAGCAGGTGCAGTGGGCCAAACCGCAACCACATGGCCAGCGCAATGGGGTTGGGCTCCTACAGGTTGCCTGCCAAGTGCAGCTGCAGCTTATCACGGAGGGATGAGCTCCTCCTCCTCCACGAGGCCCCACCCTGCCCACCCGTAAGCAAGGCGCAGCTGCACTGCTGCGGGGGGAGGGGGCGCCTCCCCAATGGCGGCTCTGGGCTGGCTGGCCTTAGGCCAGTGATGGCAAAATTTTAGAGACCACGTGTGCTGGGGCGATGGCGCATGCCATAGGTTCACCACCAGTGCTATATAGGTTTTATCTTATCCACCTCAGATATGTTCAGTATTCTATGTTTTTGCTATCTTATTTGTTGTAAAAACAAATATTGCAATGAATATTCTTAAAGTAAGGCAATGTTTCTAACTGAAGAGTAAATTTTGGGTTAGTTTAGTACCTATCAACTAAAGGGAGCAAAAGTAATATCTGGCTTCATTCAGTTCCCCAAATGTTTAAAAAATTCCACCACGCTGTAATTTTAATGGTTACAATAAAATTAATAGATAAATTATTACATTTGTTGGAAGTTGATTTTCTTTTAAATGAAATTAAATCTATGTCTTGTCTAGCATCAGCTGTCACTTTGTCTTAGCTTTATCCATTTTGGGAGTGGGCTTTCCAGCAAAGCAAAGCATGGTCATCTCCCCTCCCTCATTGCCAAAAAGCACCCACAAAATGATTGCAACATTAGGAGTCTCCAGCAGAGATTTGTTGTTTGTTTTCAGAGAGTTTCTGCATTGGAATGGATTTTAAAAAAAAAATCTTGCTAAGTACAAGCAATCCCACTAGTTTTGATCCAGCAACAAGAATGATATAATTGACTGAGGCTACTTGGGAATGTAGCTAAGAAAGCGGCTACCTATGTTGACAAGTAGTTTGACAACACAGGAAGAATGTGGAGATAAGATAATGCAGTTAATTTAAATATGATACATTAATCTGGCTCTTGTAACTTCCTATCAAATTAGCATTGTTTTTGTCTATATTACATAGGGAGACTCGGGTGGAATCATAGGCCCACCTGGGCCTCCAGGTTCTAAAGGTGACCCAGGGCCTCCAGGATTAAGTCTTCCAGGAAAACCAGTAAGTAACATTAAGTATTATATTGCAGAAAAGCCTAGGAGTTCAGCAGAAGTAAAAGGTCGGCCTCTAGTAGAATTACCAGCATCGCATATACTATTTCATTCAAGGCAAGCAATGTTATGTAGAGTACAGAAAGGAGAAAGAAATAATATGTCAAAAAATTCAAAAGCATGACATAAGGAAAAGGAAACCTAGCGAAAACTAGTTTTCACCAACACTACTTGTTATATCTCTCCCTAACTTTCTATTCTTGCAAACCATCCTTGCTTCCACCATGTCCATACAACATTCCATGCATTGCCTTTTGTTCTCCCAAAGCATCTTTGGGACAACCCTGACCTGGATGATTGAGAATGTCCATAGATGTTGCCTTTTGTTCTTTTACCCAGCACTGAATATTTTCAAAGATAGGCTTATGTAACTCAGAGCCATCAAGTTATAAGTAATGAGCCTTTTGGAAAAGATGTCTCTAAAGCAAACAGCTGCAGATAACTCCGTTTTGTAAGCTGTTCAGTTCTACACATTTCTAGCCTTCCGCCCACCATGCTTCCCTTTGTTACTTCTCATAAATAATTAGCTCATCAATTATTGTGAAACTAAAACAGTAGTGAATAATTATCATTACAAGATATCTTATTTGTTTTTGTACAATAAGACACCTGTGTCTAAAATTAGATTTTTTTTCCTGTCAGTTTAAGAATACTTATTATTTTCTAATTATACAAAAACATCTTTTTTTTCACCTTTTTAAATTGCCCATTTTCCTCAGGGAGGAACTCTGAGCCCTGTACAATAAATGCTAAAATATAAAAACAGCATATAATACTTAAATTAAAAAAATTAGAATTTAAAAGGAAGCAAGGATGATTAAGATCTTTTACAATTTAGTTAAAAAGTTGAAGGGAGGGCTCTCGGGGCACCAACCAGCCCCACAGCTTTGTGGTCCTCTAAGCTTCCCAAAGGAGGCCTCAGAGGCGTGTTTTAACTCCTTTCCAGAAGGCCATAGGAGTGGGGACATGTCTCACTTCTGGTGGGAGGGTGTTCCATAGCGCAGAGGCAGAGAAGGCTCTCTTCCTAGACCCCATCAGTTGAGGTTATTTAATTGACAGCATGTGTAACATACCTTCTCTGCCAAGGGGGATGGGTTGATGAATTGGAAAAAAGACGGTTCCCGTAGGTAGCCTATGTCATGTAGGGCTTTATAGGTCACAACCAACACCTTAAATTGGACTCAAAAGCAAACTGGTACCCAATATAATTCATCAAGCAAAGGTTTTACATGCACCCTTCTTGGGGCACTAAGAATTGTTTGTGTGGCCTCATTCTGCACTAATATACATAGCTTTCTCTCCATCTTTTTTCCCCCTATATTAGGGATTAGCTGGCGTTCCTGGGACAATAGGTCCACGAGGGCCTAAGGTAGGGAAAGCCTATTCTAACCCTGTATTTTAATTGTTTGGTGTCGTGCTTTTATTCAATGATTTTTTTAAAAAAACAAAGACTTGTTCCTTTATCAGGGAGAAAGAGGGCTCCCTGGAGTGCAGGGTCCTCCAGGAGAGATGGGGCCAGCAGGGAATGGAACCCCCGGACTACCTGTAAGTACAACATTTGTTTTGTGCTCCTTTCACCCCGTTATTAACATGGACGTCATTCTGTAATTGCTTCATTGATGCAGCACGGATGGCAGTTCTACCTCTAATATATGATTTTGTATGTGTATTTTCTTTTCCTCTGTAAAGAAATGATAAAATGGCTCTTGGCTGATCCCACTACTACATTTAGTAGCATGTCTGAATAGAACGGCTAAATAAAATTGTTCCTGTTTGGGTTTTGTGACTGTCAAGGGAATGGAGAGAAAGGAATTATATATTGCTGCCTAGCAAGGCAATTGTTCCTGTCTCTTCCCAGAGTGCAACTAAGCCAGAAGCACAGTTCTGCACATTGTGTCTATCTACTCAGGGATAAAGATGCCTTTGGGTCATATTATTCTCCCAAGCATATCATTTGAAACAGAGTAGTTTTGGAAATTTTCTTCTCTGTTATTTTACCCAGTTATGAATGTCATGTTTTGTATATTTTACATTTGTATTTAGGTCTTAAATCGGATATTAAACATCTCTTTTCAGCAAGGGTTCTTAAATTCCAGAATCCCCTAAAGGAAAAGATGAATTTATGTAACCTTCCCTCGTCAATGTAAATAAGTAATGGCGGAGTAAATAGTAATTTTAAAAACTGCTAGCAGAGGGTTTTGACAGATGGCCGGAGCTATAAGTATTTTGATAGCCCTCCTGGCTTTGCCAGTGCAATTTAATCATTCATCCTCTTAAATTGCTAATAACCCCACAGAGGGCCTTGACCAATATCTTGAGAAACTTTACTTAACAGTAAAATGTTAATGAGGATGACATCTGAAAGGAATGGATGGATGGATGGATGGATGGATGGATGGATGGATGGATGGATGGATGGATGGATGGATGTTAAAAAAAATTACTCCTCCCCCAGTTACAAGGAGCCATGTCTAAAATGAGTGCCTCATTTTAGAAGATTTGCAGAATCTCTAAGCAGAGCCAGGAAAACTCCATACTAAGATCTCCGAGGGCAACTATCAATCTGGATGGATGGTACTAATTTAGACTCAACAATGATCTGACTGGTGAAAGAAGCTTCCTATCCTAATTTCCAATATCATGTTCTGCTGTAATCAACAGATCTGGCTAAAAAGAATCTTAGCCTCAAGTGATACTTTTATGCTCATGAATAACCAGATATGAGGTCCAGCTCTATCTCTTTGAAATCCTGGGTGGGTTTTTTACTTGCGCAAGTTTTCAATAGCAATAATAACCCCCTTTTTTTGTAACGATGAGAATGACGATAAGGAGGAGAAGGAGGAGGAGGAGGAGGAGGTGGAGGATTGTATTCACTCATTGCTCTGTTTTTCAGGGTTTTAGAGGGCCTCCGGGGACGCCAGGATACCAAGTAAGATATTTCATAGGAAATCTTGGTCAATACTTTTATTGTGCTTATTGTGTACGTCTTCCTTGATACCTGATGCTCAAAATGTTCCTTCCACAGGGACCAAGAGGACCTCCTGGATTACCTGGGACCCCTGGAACTCCTGGCCTTAATGTAAGTACTAATAAATACATGGTAGTAATATCTTCTTGAACAAGGTTCAAGCAATACAACAACAAATTCTTCCCTGTTTTTATGTACATTTAGGGTATTCCAGGACGAGATGGAAAGCCAGGAATCCCAGGCCCTCCAGGTGACCCAGTATGTATATAAACTAACTCAACTCTCTTACACTGAAGGCAAATGTATCTAAAGTCACTAAAATTTGAGTACAGATAGTCCTCGACTTACAACAGTTCATTTAGTAACCATTCAAAGTTACAGTGGCATGAAAAAAGTGACTTAGGACCATTTTTCACATTTACAACCATTGCAGCATCCCCATAGTCACATGATTAAAATTCAGACGCTTTTTATGACCATTGCAATGTCCCAGGGTCATGTGATCCCCTTTTGTGACCTTCTGACAAGCAAAGTCAATGGGGAAGCCAGATTGACTTAACAACTGTGTTACTAACTTAATAACTACAGTGATTCACTTAACAATTGTGGCAAAAAGGATCATAAAACGGGGCAAAATTAACTTAATAACCCTCCAGTTGAGCAGCAGAAATTTTGGGCTCAGTTGTGGTTGTAAGTTGTGTGTGTGTGTGTGTGTGTGTGTGTGTGTCTAAAAAAGAAACACTATATACACATCTTCCCTCCCTGATTACTGACAAAGCGGGAGAGAGCCTGTGGCTTAGAGGTTAAAAGCATCTGCCTAGCGTGCAAGACTGCCCAGGTTCGAATCCCGGAAGGGTGAGTTCTGACTGAAGAGAGTTAAATAACTCGAAATAGCTATATCAGAAATCCCTTATTCTTTGTTAACAATTTTAAAAACATATATATATATATATATATCTCCACCACACATCCAGGCAAAAAGCAAACCCAAACCCACACCGATGATGAGGCACGACCACAAACCAGAAGCCAGACCACAGCTGCATCATTAGCCACCTTAAACCCCTCCAATCCATACAAGAAGCAAACTGACACCCACCATGAAGATGAGGCACGACCACGAACGCGAAGCCAAACAGCTATGCAGCTCACCATCTCTAATCCCCCTGTAACTCAGACTAACCCCTCATCCAATCAGAGCACAGCCAACCCCCTAACCAATCAGAACACACCTCCACCCAATCAGAACACAGCCGAGCTCCCAGCCAATCAGTTCAAACCCCCACTGGCAGTTAAAAGGAAGAAACAGTTGCAATCACACATTGCTGCTAGAAGCACGAAGCCGAAAGCACCAGCCTGAAGATGACGAATGTGACTTCGTCGAAACGTTGCCAAGACACTTCAAATTCTACGTGGGAGAAAACCCGAAGAACCAAAGACATATATATTTATATATATATAAAGTCGATTGTTTACATTTGTAGAATTGAAATTATCTTTGAATCAATTCCTTAAATGATTCCTACATTGCTAGAAAAGATATAAACTGAGGTAACCCCCATAACTCCTCTTTTAAAGGGCTCCTGGGTATATTATATGAACAACTACAAGAATTCGTGCTACGCAGAATATCAAATTCCTTGTCTCAAGTCCTCCCGAAGAGTTGGGAGGGGTTTTAAATAATTCAGGCTTGGGTTAGAAAGAGAAATTGGCAAAGCTGAAGAATTTCAGACGAAATTTCTTCCTCACCCTCTCTGCAACCCTCTTCCTAGTTTTTTAAGGACGTTATGTAATGTAAAGTCTCTCTTGCAGGCATTTCTTCCAAGGTTTCTTCTATTAAAAAAAATAATTCTCATAAACTGCCACCAATTAAACTGAACTTCCTGCCAAGATAATCCAATTGCAGAGTTCTTCCCTTCCACCTAGAAGGGAAGAGAAATAGGAATGCTGAGCTTCACAAGCTGGAAGATTAAGGGGAAACTGTGTAACTGTGTGGTCTTGCCCGTGGGAATAGTTTTAGTAAGAAGTTCACTTATTAGAGTAAAAGAAGCAAACCTTTAGATATAAAAATTGAAAAGGAGAATATAAGGAAAAACAAAAATGACCAACAATCCCTCAAACAAATTTCAGAGCAAGTAAATATAGGCAAACCTACTGGATTATGTATCCCGTCATTCATAAGGCTTCAATCATCCAGTCATGCATTCAAATTGCAAAGACTAGAGCTGTTAGCAACTCAGCCTTCGTTTCTCTTTTTCTTTCCTCCTTTTTTCCCTGAGCACTGTTTTTTGGTTTTATAAGAATTTAGTGCAGCGGTTCTCAACCTGTGGGTTGCAACCCCTTTGGGGGTTAAACGACCATTTCACAGGGGTCACCTAAGACCAGGGCTTTTTTTCTCAGAATGCTCAAAACGGCGTTCCGGCACCTTTTTTTGATGGATTTTTTTCAACTTTTCCATGAGCTGTGCTACTCTCTCTATTCTATTGGCTTTCGAAAGCCAATAGAATAGACTCTATTGAATAGACTCTTATTCTATTGAATAGATTAAGAGTCTATTCAATAGACTCCATTCTATTGGCTTTTGAAAACCAATAGGAATTGTCCAGACCTGGTTATTAACGGCTGTCTCTGCACTGCAGAGCGCGCCAAAAGACCCAGCCCGCAAACGTTGCACTTGCAAGTTGTCTGCAGCAAAAGCAAGTTTGCAGGAACTTTTCACCTCTCCCTGCTGAGCAATTACGCCATCTCCTACTTGTAAGTAAAAGAGGACCAGGGGTGGGAGGTGGGGAGCAGCACTTAATTCTGCCCTGCCGAAAAAGCGGAGTCCATGTGCACTCCTGCCTCGTGCTCACCATGTCAGCCAGGCTCTCCAGGGTCGCACTGCAGCATGGAAAGCCTGGCACTGAAGCACGGAAAATATGTGCTTGCCTGCCTCGTGCTCACCTCGTGCACCATCAGTGTGCATTGCGGCGGCTGCTGTGGGAGCCTTGGGGCCCGCTTGACAAGCGGGGCTGCACGGGAAAGGTGGCAGCGGAGGTGGTGCTGGCGGGGCAGCGGCGGGCGCTGGGTGCGAAGGTGGCGTGCGTGGCTGACCTTCCTTGGGCCGGGCCAGCTGGTGGCTTAGCCGGTGCTGGACCTGCGCCACCGCTGCCTCACCCTGTGTGCCTACATGGCCGCCCTGGAGCGCCTGGTCCATGACGCTTGCCGTTTCCTTGGCCTGCCCGCCTCCTGGTTGTCCAGCTGCGCTCCGCCCCCAGCCACCCTCTGCTCCGGAGCTTCCCTCCGCGTCACCTGGCCCATCTCCCTCACCGTCAGAGGCCGCCTCGGCCCTCTGGCGCCTGGCGTGGCCCTGGGGCTGGCGGGCAGGAGCGGCTCCTTCCCGGCTTGCTGGGCTCTGGGCCTTGGAAGCGGCCAGGCGGCGGGGAAGAGGGCGATGCCCACATGCGCGTCAGAGGCCAGCCAGACGGGCTGGGAGGGGAGAAGTGGCGCCTTCTGAGCGGGAGCTGCCGCCCCGGCCATGCCCTTCTCGCGTGTGACGAGTTGGGGAAGGGTTTGGCGGTGAAGGGCTGTGCAGCGTGGAAAGGGGCTCCCACGATCCCGCCGCTGCGATGGCGCTCGGGAAGCTGGAGAGGCGGGCAGGTCCTGGGGGTGGCAGCTGGAAGAGCGCAAGAGGTGCGGGGATGAGGATGGGGGGCTCCAGACTACTATCCCCAGCAGCCCTAAAAAGCACTGTGGAAGAGTGGGGAATGCTGGGAGTTGCAGTTCATCACCATTTGGAAAAACATGACTCTCCAAAGATCAATCCTTCCTTCCTTCCGCCTCCGGGCTTTCTATTGATCGAAGCACATTACAGAGCCGCGATCCACTCCCATCTTCCTTCAATCTCCTTCCTTTTCTTCTCCTTCCTTTCCCCTTCAATCTTCCTTCCTTCCTTCCATCTCCATCTCCATCCCTTCCCCATAAATCTCTCTCTCCTTGCTTCCTTCCTTCCTTCCTTCCTTCCTTCCTTCCTTCCCCCTTCAATCTCCTTCCTTCTCCATCGCCTTCCTTTCTCCTTCAATCTTTCTTCCTTCCTTCCATCTCCAATCTCCCTCTCCTTCCTTCCTTCCTTCCTTCCTTCTTTCTTTCCCCTTCAATCTCCTTCCTTCTCCATCTCCTTCCTTTCCCCTTCAATCTTCCTTTCTTCCATCTCCATCCCTTCCACTTCAATCTCTTTCTCCTTCCTTCCTTCCTTCCTTCCTTTCCCCTTCAATCTTCCTTCTCCATCTCCTTCCTTTCCCCTTCAATCTTTCTTCCTTCCTTCCTCTTCCCTCCCTCCCAACATTTTTGAGCAAGGAAGAGTAAGTTTCTCCAGTGAGCATTGCTATATTGTTTTTCTAATTCATCACTATGCTTTCATTATGTTCAATTCGTAACAATGAAAATACACCCTGCATATCAGATATTTACATTACGATTCTAAACAGTAGCAAAATTACAGTTATGAAGTAGCAACAAAAATAATTTTATGGTTGTGGGTCACCCCAACATGAGGAACTGTATTAAGGGGTCGCGGTATTAGAAAGGTTGAGAACCACTGATTTAGTGGATGACTGAAAGTCAGCCTCCTAATGTCATAGTTCTAGCTAATTATGAAGAGCATTATCTAGCAAATGAATTACTTTCCTAGATACTTCCCCTGAGTTTTTCAGCTTGGTCCATAAAATCAACAATAGGGTTCTGAAAAGCAGCATTAAAAGAAAAGAATAAATGTAAATAATAAAATCTCACAACAATTTGTACCAGGTTGGACTAAGATGGCTTTCTGCAATTATTGATCATCTCTCCCAGTGTCAAAAATAGGGACCAACTGCATATGTTATTAACTTTGAAAACAGTGCTACATTTTAATACCAAGGAAACTGCTCTTGGAAGTATCATACACTGCTTATCTGAAAAAACAAATGCAGCAAAGAAAAAAACAATGAGTCAGTTGAGATGACAGAGGCCCGTCTTAGTCCTGTTGAATGGGAGGAGTTTGATCTGGTAACTCCTGATGACGTGGACAAGGCCATTGGAGCTGTGAGTTCTGCCACCTGTTTACTGAACCCGTGCCCCTCCTGGCTGGTTTCGGCTAGCAGGGCGGTGACACGGAGCTGGATCTAGGCTGTTATCAACGCTTCATTGGGGAGGGGTCCTTCCCGGCTCCTTTAAAGGAGGCACTTGTGCGCCCCCTCCTCAAGAAGCCTTCCCTGGACCCGGCAGTTCTAAATAACTATCGTCCAGTCTCCAACCTTCCCTTTTTAGGGAAGGTTGTTGAGAAGGTGGTGGCACTCCAACTCCAACGGTCCTTGAATGAAACTGATTATCTGGGCCCTCAGCAGTCTGGGTTCAGGTCCAGTTACAGTACGGAAACTGCTTTGGTCGCGCTGACCGATGATCTCTGGCGGGCCCGGGATAGAGGTTATTCCACTATCCTGGTGCTTCTTGACCTCTCAGCGGCTTTCGATACCATCGACCATGGTATTCTTCTGCGCCGGTTGGAGGGGCTTGGAGTGCAGGGCACCGTTTTACGGTGGTTCACCTCCTACCTCTCTGGCCGGTCGCAGTCGGTGTTTGCAGGAGGTCAGAGATCGGCTCCGAGGTCTCTTCTGTGTGGAGTCCCTCAGGGGTCTGTTCTCTCACCTCTGCTTTTCAACATATACATGAAACCGTTGGGTGAGATCATCCGTCGACACGGGGTGAGTTTTCATCAGTATGCTGATGATACTCAGCTTTACATCTCTAGCCCGCATCATTACAGCGGAGCAGTGGAAGTGATGAACCGGTGCCTGGAGGCTGTTGGGGTCTGGATGGGTGCCAACAGGCTCAGACTCAATCCCAACAAGACGGAGTGGCTATGGGTTCTGCCTCCCAAGGACAATTCCATCTGTCCATCCATTACTCTGGGTGGGGAAGTTTTATCCCCATCAGAGAGGGTTTGCAACTTGGGTGTCCTCCTCGATCCACAGCTAAGTTTAGAATACCATCTTTCGGCTGTGGCGAGGGGGGCATTCACCCAGGTTCGCCTGGTGCGTCAGTTGCGGCCCTATTTGGACCGGGAGTCACTCCTCACAGTCACCCATGCCCTTGTCACCTCGAGATTCGACTACTGTAATGCTCTCTACATGGGGCAACCTTTGAAGAATGTCCGGAGACTGCAGGTGGTTCAGAATACGGCCGCGCGAGCTGTCTTGGGTCTCCCAAGACATGCTCATATCACTCCAGCCCTCCGTGAGCTGCACTGGCTGCCAATTGGTCTCCAAACACAATTCAAAGTGTTGGTTATGACCTATAAAGCCCTATATGGCAATGGGCCAGGATACTTGCGGGACCGTCTTCTGCCTCATGAATCCCAGCGACCGGTTAGGGCACACAGGGTTGGCCTCCTACGGGTCCCGTCTGCTAGACAGTGCCGTCTGGCAGGACCTAGGGTTAGGGCCTTCTCTGTTGCTGCCCCAGCCCTCTGGAATCAACTTCCCTCAGAGATTTGTACTGCTCCTTCCCTCCTAGCTTTCCGAAAACTTTTAAAAACACATCTATGCAGACAGGCTTGGGGCATGTGAGCTGCGCTCTGCCCCTGGGCCTTTGATTGGGAGTGTATGTTGTATGAGTGAGTATAGTTTTATAGTTTTATATTATATTGTACTACTATTTTAAATTACTGATATTTTGTACTTGTATTTCTGTTGTGAGCCGCCCTGAGTCTGGGGAGAAGGGCGGCATATAAGTCGAAATAAAGATAAAGATGATGTGTTTAGGGATCATGTAAGCACCAATCTAAAAGTGTGTTTAATTGCAGGTTGCTCTTCCTCTCCTTGGTGATATAAGTACTTTATTAAAGGTAATTGCCTTTTTGTAGCCTCTCTATCCCATTTTTAAAAAACACATTTTCATAGGCTTGGGGGTTTGGATCCTTTTAGTCTTATCAGTCTTTGGCATGTACTGGTCACCTAGCCATATCCCCATAGATGACGCTATAGTTAAGAGGCAATGGAAGATCTACATCAATGGCCTTCATTATTTATAATTCACCAATTTAACAATTTTTGTTAAATGGTAAGTCAACTCAGAGTTTATTATTTAGGGCGGCTTTTAGTGCCCTTTCTGTCTGGAGGATGACTTTGTTTCTTTCCCCCCCCCCTTCTATTCAATCATGGCCTATTCTCAGTGACCATCTGGACAAGGCCCTGCAGTTTTCTTGGCAAGGGTTTTCAGAAATGTTTTGCAATTGCCTCCTTCCTAGGGCTAAGAGAAAGGGACTGGTCCAATGTCCCACAGCTGCCTTTGTGCCTCACATTCTCTCAATTTCTAGCCTGATGCCTTAACCACTACACCAAACTGAAACATTATATTTCTTTCACACAAATGTAAAAATGACTAAAATTTTTTTTGCATACATAACCTCCATGCTTTTTCACAGTCTTGTTATCCAAAGTTTTGTTTTAGCAACTTTTATAGAAGCCCCCTGAGTAATGAAGGCCTGTTTATAAATAGTTCTTAAATTTAATGTCTAATGCTATTCTTCTATTTATCACTTCATAAACAAAAATCCAAAATAAGGCAATGCTGCCTTAAGCTCTGCTTCACAATCACCGTGGCTTTTGATCAGAATGTTTCTCAGAGGAGAAAATGCAACATTGCAGACCTATCATAGGCAAGACCTTGAAGACAGGAAAGTATATCTAGTTTGATGTCCTGTGTGAATACATTCTCCAATGCTACTTTAAAAAAAAAATCCCTCTACCATATCTTTGTGCCATTAGGGAGATCCTGGTCCAAGAGGTCCCCCAGGGATCCCAGGAAGAGAAGGGTCAAAGGTGAGTTCCTTATGTGAGCTTTTTAAAATGAAATTTGCTCATTTTTGGATTTTATTTAATTATACATGCACGGTTGTTGCTTTTTAAAGTTGTAAATAAATTGTTATCACTACCAGAAATAATCAACATTTTGGCAGATTAAAAGACCATGTGCATCCCACATTCCTGAACAGCCCCTCCCAGAATAACTGACCAACCCCAGTTGGTCAGCTCTTCTGGAAATGGCACAGAAGCTTTTACAAGGGCAATTCAGAAATAAACCTCCATTTGGTTATCAATGACAGACATTCGCAGACACAGAACTTTTATTATACACATGAAAAAATTACAACATTACATTACTTTTCAACATAATCACCTTCAAATTGTCATAACTTGTCATAACGTCTTACAAGATTTGAAATTCCTTAGTAGTAGTTGCTGCGAGCGGGGTGATCAAAACCATCCCAATGAAACTGCTTCAAAAGTTCTTGGGTGCATCTAGCGGTGTCCGGGTGAGCATTATCGTGAACCAATATCACACCGGAAGGCAGCATGCCCCGAAACTTTTTATGGATGGCTCGTCTGAGTTTTCATAATGTTTCCAAGTAGATATCTGAACTGATGGTCGAACCACACTCCATGAACTTCACTAACAGTACTCCTTAGGCATCTTCACATTTGGCAGGATTTTCTATGGCACCACTTCCAGTGTGGTGTTGGTTCACAATAATGGTTGCCTGCACACTGCCAGATGCACCCAACAACTTTTGAAGCAGTTGCGTTGGGATGTTTTTGATCACCCCCCCATAGCCCAGATTTGGTGCCGAGCGACTACTACTAAGGAATTTCAAACCTTGTAAGACATTGTGATAAGTGCTTCAATTTGAATGGCGATTATGTCAAAAAATAATGTAATGTTGTGGTTTTCTACTGTGTATAATAAAAGTCCTGTATCTGAGAGTGTCTGTTATTGATAACCAAAAGGAGATTTATTTCAGAATTGTCCTCGTAATTAAGGAGATGGTTGCACAAGAGACTTACTGAGCAGAATTTATGAAGGAAACATTATAAAAGAAGGAATCTGGGCAAGGCAATGGACTTTGCTAGAACACAGATTTTACACTTCGATCTGATTTCAAAATAACAAGCACAAGAGCCCGCTGAGTTGCAATAGTGGTAGTCCTACTAGTTCAGACATGTCAAACACAAGGCCCGCTGGCCGGATGCGGCCCACGAAGTGGTTTCATGTGGCCTGCGAAGCCATCCTGGAAACAGTGAGGGAACGGCCCCCTCTGCCTTGGCCCTCCAGTGGACCATGTGAAGCTCCTCCAGTGGACCATGCCTTGACACTTGCCCTGGTCCAATCCCCTTCTGCCAGAGACCCTCAGATCTGTTCCATTCTTGCCCAGGCACCCACAGGCACCCTTGACGTGAAAGATTTAGAACTGGCCACGCCCACCCAGTAGGCCACACCCACTCCATCCACACCCACCCAGTATGCCACACCCATCCTGGCCACACTCTCCTGGCCCCCCGAGGGCAACCGCAATGCTGATGCGGCTCTCAATGAAATTGAGTTTGACACCCCTGTACTAGTTCATTGTTGGATTCATTTTCATATGATTAGACCCCTCAATCTGGTCCCTTGATTTATCATGGACAAATGGCATGTTTAAGCCTTTCTTATTCTTTTTTTTTAAATTTACTTTCTACTTAATGTTGCATATTACAGATGCAGGAACAGTGAAGTACCAAGGAGAATTCCTGTACAAAATTATCTTGAACATTTTTCATGAGCTGATTCATATATACAGAGTGATCTCTCTTATTCTGTCATTCAGCATCAACACTGCAATTCAGTGAAAATTAAACAGTTCTCCTGAATTTAGTAGGATTCAACTTCAAGTGTATATTGGATTACAAAGTTAACTGTGTAAATGTTTGTATGTATTTAAGCCATCATTGATGCTGCAGTTGTTAGAGCTAAGGAACAAGGAGTATGTTACAATCTCTGCTGTGCTATTTTGGCATCCATTACTTGAAACTGTTTCCTGTGAGAAACATGTTTTATAAACCAGACAATGTCTATTTTCTTTGTCCCCAGGGGAGCAAAGGGGAACGTGGATTTCCTGGTCTTCTGGGAGAGAAAGGTGATGAGGTATGAAGATCTACTCCTGCTGTAACAAGAATAGTTTTCTTATTAGTGTTACCCTTGTCATCCTCCTAGTCTTCATTCTAGGCATTCAGGCATTTGATTTCACAAGCCTTGCTGCTGTCACTGCCACATCTATTAGCCTCTCACTATAGCCCTGGAAAGCAAGACATTTTTGACATAGAGAAAGCATTTATCCACCATCCATTCCTCACAAAGTGAAGGCAAAAAGTCTCCTCTGGCTAAAAAAAACATGACTGCAATTTCATGGATTTCCTCATGACCAAGGGACTTTGGGATAAAGGAATTTTTAATGGGAGGGTGTTTCCCCGCCCCGAAACATTTCTAAATTAGGAAATTTAAATAAAAGAGGTTATTTCTTGCTTTCAGTTTAATAAAACTCCTTGGTGAATAACATGCTTTTTCTCTTCTCCATAAATCTCTTTCCATTATTTTTCTGCCTTTATTCCACAGACCAGTGGTGGCAAACCTATGGCACGCGTGCCAGAGGTGGCACTCAGAGCCCTCTTTGTGGGCATGCACACCGTCGCCCCAGCCCCGCCTCCCCCTGTGGCCCCCTTCTTACAAGCAGGCCCCCCGGAGAAGAGTTGCCCCCAGGCACGGCCTGTGCAAAGCAGCGTAGCCAAGGACATCGCAGCCAAGCAGCGGGGACAAGACTCTGCCCCCGCGCCATGTCATGCACCGATGATGCTGCGGGGCACGGGTGGAAGGTGTGGCCACCATGGTGCTGCTGGGCTGCCTGAGCAATTTGCTGCAGCAGGCCGTAGAAGCAGTGGGTGGCTCTGTGGATGGGTAGGGCGGTTTTGGGGCACTCGGTCTCTAAAAGGTTTGCTATCACTGCCATAGACTAAGGATGTCAAGCTGCTGGCCCACAGGCCGGATGCATCATAGCAAAACCGTGCCCACCCCATTGCCAGCAATGGAAAAAAAGTTGCGATATGTCACGACACATCACGTGATGTTGCAAGTTTGACAGCCCTGCATTAGACTGTTTTTCTCTGCATTTCATTCTCTCCCTTTCTTTCCTTTTCTCCCTCTTTTTTTTCCCACTTCCCTCTGTTGGCTACCTCTCTTCTCTCTATAAGAGGGAAAACATACCATAGATAGTAGATGTCGTAACATTGTATAACTGGCCATGTTTCCACTTAGTAGCTGAATACAAGATTTAATTTTTAAAGTTAAAAATACCTGCAGGCCCAAAAAAATGGAAATCTTATCTAGCATTTACAACATTGTCAAAGTAAGAAAACAGATTTCATCAGCAATCTTTTGTTAGAATATCAGAGTAAAATAAATTTAATCCCCCCCCAAAAAAATTCAATTTGTTGAAATGAAATCAGGTGATTTAATAAAATGCACGAAACAATATTAAATAGCATATAAGTTATGTGGGAGAGGTAAAAAAGAGGCTCCCTTTTGTTTTGTTTTAAGTTATGATCTGGTTTAATTTGGTTAGAATCATCTGGTTTTCTGAATTTTATTAAGACTTCTCTAAATTGATTCTTTTTGTAAAGAAGTAAACATTGGTAATAAGGAATAATGCAAGTTAGTATCATACTGTCATGTATACCTTGACAAATAGCTTATCAGAATAATTTGTTTTGGGAAGACACTATGTTTATTGACTTTTTAAAAAATGAACAGAGATTTAAATACTGCTCCATCTGTATACAACAACATATACTTTATGGTCCCATGTCCATTAGCAAAGACTAAAAACAACAACAACAAAAAAGCAATATAGCATTGCATAATATGGCACCCACCCTACAGGTTGTGACCAACTTTATGGAGCAGCATTGTCTGGAAATGTTTTCGTGGTCATGTGGCCAGCATGACATCATGCCACAACACAGAGGGTACGGCAAAACACAGAATGCTATGATCTTCCTGCATGCTATATGTGGTATCTATTCATCTACTTGCATTTACAAGCTTTTGAACTGCTAGCTTGGCAGGAATTGGGACAAGTGACGGAAGCTCATTCTGTCTTGCAGCACTCCTGGGTCTCGAACTGCCAAGATATAGACCTTTAAAGACCTAAGACTCAGTGTTTTAACCATTCAGCCAACATAGCAGAAGCCTGAATTGGGAGCCTGTGCAGTAAAATAAATTTTGCACAGGCAAACAATAATGTTTATTTATTTTGGTGGTTCACAATATCCTGACAGGTTCCTTTGCAATGCAGTAAAAGAAGCAGCAATAGCAAAAAAAAAAAAAAAAAATCCAGACATCTGACATCAAGCAATCCTGAACAATACTCTTAAGAACCCAGGGGCAAAAGGCAAATCCAAATAAAAGGGCTGGTTTATAACTGGCAATTAGATTTTTAAGAGGCTCCAGAGCGAGTGTAAATCTTTTCATTAGATCGGCAGGGTGCCACACGGACTCATGTGGTTACTAAGCAAGAGTCACACTGCTGTGCAGCTGATAAGCTTCTCAAGCAATCTAGCACTCTTGAGTGGATCTCACATTCTATTGCACTGCAAGTGGCTAAATTAATCCTTTTTCCAGGACAGCAGATTATACCTGAACGAAATAGTTTCAAGACCAGCAAAGCAGTGTGGTGCTTTAAGTCAATCTGAAAATATTTCTGGTGTCACTGATCTTTGAACAAACCTCACAGGAGAATTTTTGAGAGAGTATACATGTACTAGAAATGGGTTCTTTTCCCAAGCAGAAAGGGAGAATTAAAGTATGGTATCAAGAAACATGTTCTAATTCCGGATTTTTTTTTAATGTTTCTTCAATAGTCTTTAACTTTTATTGTATATTCAGTTTTATTGTAAACTTGAATTAGCACCTGCTTTTTTTTCTATGTGTTTAGGAACCTTCTTACCAGTTATCATAATGTTTGACTTATCCAAACTAATTGTATAGAAAATATTTACTACTATACAAGTGTGCATTTTCTATAAATTTAGGTCAAGATTGTTGGCAATGGTTTAAACAAATGTCACACACACACACGCATAGTTCACATATTCCCATTCTCATATTTTGATTTCTTTCAGGGCCTTCAAGGAATTCCAGGCCTGCCTGGTGTGGCAGGACCACTAGGACCTCTTGTAAGTGTTTGAGTTTATATTTGCCAGTGAAATATTGCAGCCTAATTACTTGACAGTGTCAGCTCAATGTTCTTGTTAATATGACTTGAAAACACGATTTTTCTAAATTGAGTGCAAATAATGGTATTTGATAGGTTCCAGCAAAAGGAAATATCTTAGCTGATTCCCTGCTAAGCAGGGTCAGATCTGGTTTGTACTTCACTGGAGATCAATAGGAAGTCCTAGGAATGTAAAGTAGCTGTAGAAGTTTTAATAACATCCCAAAAGAAGGTAAGGGCAAAGGATCTCCATTAGATTTCCATCTAATAATGGCTAAACATGTTTACAGTATTGGAATTTAAACAAATAATACAATAACTTGGAAGAAAATAATGTTTGAAGGCTTTGCAGTAACTGCAATAAAATGATGGTCATATCCCTAATTCCCTTTTAGTAGAATTGTCATTCTTATGCTGAGATGAGTTGTATGCAATGCATTATCTGCAAAAGGTACACTCCATATTCAGAACTGAAGAAGCTTCAGTGAGAAGCAAAATATCTTCAAGGGAAAAACAAAGTCCAGTTGCCTTTTGAAAAAGCACTTTGGAGACAACCATGACCTGGATAACTGCAAATCTCCATAGACTCCATATTATTCTCTACCCACTACACCTGTCTGTACATGTAAAACTAGTTGAGTACCCCTGTTCACTTAGGGGTATTTAATCTGAGAAGAGTTAATAGAGTCTTGTAAGTCTTCTTATGAAGCCTCAAGTTATGTTAGATACCTGTCTTAATTTAACAGAGTGTGATGAATATCATGTAGTCATTGTAGTACCAGAAACTTTGTAGGTAAAGAATGCAATTGTAAACATAACTTTCATCCATCGAATTTTTAAAATAAGTTCTATATGGCAAAATCATTTCAGTAAAATACAGCAGTTGTATCAGTAGTGTATACAGTGGTGACGTATCCCTTAGTTATGACTGAATACAGTTATATGGTTTCTTTTTTAAATATAACTTCATTAAGTTTTTTGAAAGTTAAGTAAAAAATAAAAAAACTAACAAAAAGCTAATAGTCAAGAAAAGAGAGTACAAAGGAAATCAGAATGTAGAAATAGCAGATAGAAGTGCAAAAAATATATAGAAATGAATGAAAATACCCCCAATAGAATGATTTCTGACTTGTTTTACAGCAAATGTAAATAAAATTTGAGTTCAACTATTGCTCTACAATTACAATGTACCCTCCATTTGTTTATAATCTACAAATATTACTGATTCTCAGATCAATATGTCATAACTTTATTTTTTTTCTGTTTTGCACCAAAAATACAAAATGGGCTTCCAGTTGGTATTAAATTTAGCCAATGTCTTTTTTCTAATCAGAGCCATCAGTTTCACCATCCCAGCCAGCTCCGTCAGCTTTACCAACCATTCATCCACTGTAGGCATCATCAAATCCATTCAAGGTTGGGCATATGGAAGTCTTGCTGCTGTTGTCATATAGAAGAACAAAATACCATGCGATTTTCCAATTTCTCCATCAGCCCGGCCAAAAATGTCTCTACTCTGACTTATATCTTGAACTTCATTTTTAAAATTAATCTATTGCCTGGCTTTTTGACAAGCCCCCCAAAGATGGTAAAATAGTAAGCACCCTTCTTGGTGTTTACATTTCCAAAAGTTGTTAGAAGTCCCACTACATATTTTTGACAATCTCTCTGGTGATAAATACCATCTATGCACTGTTATATAAAAAACAGTTATATTATTTTAAAAATAGAATCATTGCAAATAATTTGTCAAAGCTGGGGGGAGAAGGAAATGGCATCAGGAAAAACAACTTTCAGCCATTCTATTTTAAAAATTACATCAAAGACATACAATATCAATAAGATGCAGTACTTTGCCTCAAATATAAAGGTAATGTGTGCTTTAGTTATATGAAGAAGTGAAGCAGGGGTCATCTTTGAAGAAACTTTAGAAACTTCGTGAAGTCCTGAGTAGTAGCAACGATGTTTGCACATGCTGATTCTTGTGATTTCATTTCACTTATCCTGTAGCACTTGCACTCATTTGCACATTTGTTTAGGAAAAATTACCTGAAGGGCTGCTTTCTGTTGTATCAGACATATCCTCAGATCAAATGGAGAGGATTTTTTTTTCCTGAGTTCTACCTATGATGTAAGCAATGCAGTGTAGACTGTGATAGGAGCTTCTCAGGAATTACACCAATACTGAGGGACAGGTTGCCCTGTGAGTCCCAGGTCAGGTGCTGATGATGTAATGTTAGGATTTGCTTTCCTTCAGGTAAAAGGTTTACCTGAAAAATGAGTCTCCTCTACAATGTTCGTTTTGGTTTATATCTGATATGTCAGCTGAAATGAAATACATGTTTAAATAAATAATTGCGCAAAAATAATTTGTTTCTTCCCAAAAGCACAGCTTTCAAACTCTTTTTTTTATTATATAAAATTTTATTAATTTTTATAATTATAAATAACAAAAGAGAAAAAAAATCACATTAAAACAACTCAACTGAGTAAAAACGTTTACAACTTTTTCAATCACAAGAACAAAACATAAAAGCTTAACTAAAATAGTTAAGTTAACTATAGGTATTGCTCTGCGGCACCCCCCCAACCACATCCCCCTCCTCCTTTCTCCCTACCTCTACCTCTATCCACCAACCATCTCTACCCCCACTCTCTCCTCCCCCTCATGCCACCTCCCTACTTCCCTCAACCTTTGCTCCTCAATCTCTTCCCCTCCAGATGTGGTACAAGGTGCCGCAGAGCAACCCATCCTTTATCAAATATCATGTTACAGTTGAGAAGATTATAGAAACCCCTCCACCCCCACCCCCCCACCCCTGACTTCCCAAAGTGAATACAGGGTAAAAAAAAAAAACTACACAAGAAAACCCACTAAACTACCCCAAAATGTTATATAAATCCTATTAAAAATTTAACTACATTTTTCAATCCAACATATAAATATTTAACTATATACTAAATACAATTTCTTAAATTGATATTTCCTTTGTATATAATCTATCCATTTTTTCCAGTCCAACATATATTTTTCATTTGAGTCATCCTTCAAATATGCGGATATTTTAGCCATTTCTGCCAAGTTAATAACTTTTAAAATCCATTCTTCAATAGATGGTAATTCTGGCGTCTTCCAATATTGTCCCACCAACAATCTTGCTGCTGTAATCAAGTTCAAAATTAAATTCATCTCTATGGTGGTACAGTCTTTTATAATACCTAACAAAAACAACTGTGGTGAAAATTCGATACGCTTTTTCAATATATTTTGAAGTATCCACCATATTTTTATCCAGAAAGCCTTAATTTTTCTACAAGTCCACCATACATGAAAATAAGTAGCATCCATAGATTCACATCTCCAACACTTAGGTTGTATATCCGGGTACATAGAGCTTTCAAACTCTTAATGTTATGACAATAAACTCTTTTGTTTTATGTTATTTCTTTGTTTTACAGGGCGCAATAGGAAGACCTGGACATCCTGGTTCACCAGGAACAAAAGGCGAGAAGGTCTGCTAATCTTCACACTACCCACATATCCCCTCTAACAGCATTTTTATTGTTTCTACATAATAATAATAATAATGGTGGTGGTGGTGGTGATGATGATGATGATAATAATAATAGTAATAATAATAATAGTAATAATAATGATGATGATGATGATGATGATGATGATGATGATGGAAGTTCCTGCTCAGGCAGGAAACCCTATACCGTTTCAGACAAATGGCTGTGCAGTCTCTTCTTAAAAACGTCCAGTTTTTTAAATTTCTTCTTAGTTAAATAAAGAATTCCAGGTGCACTCTTTAACATTATTGAGGTTGAATCTTTCGTTTTATGGAAATCCAAATATGGATTTGTGGTTTACATAGTTTGCATAGCAATACAAAGAAAGTAATAACTAGATTTGTTAGCGCTCTTTCACATAGAAATATTTTAAAATGCTATCTCTTATCTCAGTGATAATTCCAAAAGTTCTTGCACTTGACCCTCAATAAATATGAGTCCAAACATTGATTGCTTCTGAGAGCACAAATTGTAGTTCTTCTGATCTCATCTTTTTGCTGAAAGTTTATGACTCTAAATGTGGTCATTTATCAACATGTAAACCCCAAAATTGACTTCTTAAAGATGTTTAAATAATTTTTTGAAGTGTATTAAAAGTAGATGAGTTCATAAAAAACATTATGAACTTCAACATTAACAATCTTCTTGCAACTCTCATAAGCCATCTGGGGTTTAATATTCTTCATTTGAGAAAGAGTGCCTTCTGCCACAACAATTTGTTTGATAGTACAGATTAATTACCATCAAATGCCATTTTTTAAAGATAGAGCAAAGCACTTTCTTTTCATTTTTATATTCTGAATGTATCTATGGCAGAGACAATTTGTCATAAGGTTTTTACATTGTATAGACAATTTGTCACAGGGAACTGGTGGCAGTTATTTTAAAAAAATATTTTTATCTTCAAAAAGAATTTCCATTTTTCCCAATTTTATTAACTTTAATAATCTATCTGCCAAATTCTGTGTCCCACTGTGAAGTAGTTGCTGATAGTATTTTACAGCACACACATCAAGAATGTTGATTTGGTTTTCTGAATAGATTAAAAAAACTGCAAGTAAAAGAACAGAATTACATTTTTAAATTGCATGGTGATTGTCCCCATGGTTAGATTAGAATATTTCTTAGTCATTAAGGTGAAGTGCAGAGAACTTTGGGAATTACCACTGAGATAAAGAGGTAGCATTTAAAAACATTTTTGTGGGAAAGAACTCTAACAATTCTAAGTATTATTTACTTTGTAGTACACATTTGAAACGCAAGTATTATCTGTATATATTCTGTAAAATCTTACTCTTCTGTGGAACAGTTCTTTTCAGTGTGTTATTCTTTTTTTCTTTTCTTTTTTTGTTTTGTTTTAGGGAAATGAGGGTTCTCCTGGGAAACCTGGACCACCTGTAAGTAATTCAGATTCTCTTACAAGTGGCTGAAGTTCTAAAATATTTCATAGTATGATTTTGGTGGAATAGATTCCCAAAGTTAGGGCAGTATATCAGCAGGAAAGATCTGTATCAGGGAAGAACTGAACCTAATCCAGGGCTAGAATTAGTTTCCTAACAGCTTCAGTCGGTCAAATGTTGTCAGTCCCTTTGCTCCTAGAGAAGTGCCTGATCTCTTTCTGTAAGCTGAAACAATATCTTCCTGGAGAAAGATGGTCCATGGAGTCAAAGCAGGGAGGATCTCCCACCTCATTCTTCATGGAAACCGTTTTTCTATGCAGCAACAAATGGAGAAATATTATTCAGTGATAATAGTCCTTGAAAATATTTGGATTATATTTTCCAATCTGCTTTCTGCATGGTCAAGTGGAAGGTCATCTAAGTGCAAGCCAGACTCATTCTGCCTCCTATCCTAGTTTATCCTGCCCTGGAGAAAACAGATAATTTGAGGAAGATGGCCTAGGAACAGGAGGGACCTTACAGGTTGATCCTGTAGATCCAGAATTTCCCCAAACCTGCTCTTTGGTTTAGGATTATTTCTGCTTTCATATTGTTGCCTCAGGTAAAGGATATGTAGTACTGATGTCTTAGAAGACATCAGGACTTATTCTGAGTTTTAAGGTTACTCATTACTATATTCTTTTTATTTTTTTTTCTTCAGGGTATGTCATATAGTGAAAGTAATGGCATGAGCAGCTTATATAAACTACAGGTATTGCATAGCATGAAAAATGTGTCGTTTTTTTTTCCTTTGTTGAATGTATGCCCTGTTTTTATTGATTTAAAAACGGCAACTTGGGGACACAGTTTTAATAATTTACATTTTTAAAAAAAAACTCAGTACAAATCTTTTAATAACTATCCATATCTTTTACATCAGAAACATATACTATTCTATAGCATGAAATAGAAGTCTCTTAATCCGCAAAAGATCAGTTTAAAAAAGTAAGACCAATGGCCCTAAACTAACTATAATTTAAAGGATTTTTTCCCCTCTTTGCAGGGAAGTTCTAGTTATGCTGGTCCCCCTGGGCCCCCTGTAAGTATGGTATTATTATAGTTTGATATTTATTACATATGAATATGTATCCAATTTTGCATAATATTCTTCAATACATTAAAATCATGGATTACAAAAGTTGAATTGTAGAAGCTTTAAATGAAAGATGCACGTGTAAACATGTTTCTAAATAAAATAATTTATTGAGCACAATAACATATAAAGAATTGTATTTTAAGCTTTCTCTAAAATTATATTTTAAGAATGGATTCTCATACGTAGCTACAATATATAAAATTATACCTGAAGATGGAGCCTATTAATTGCTAAACAGATTCATTAGAAGGAGTAATTCATAGGTATCTCTTCTGGCATTTCTTTGAAAATAAGATTCCTGTCAGATTCTTTCCCTGAATTTTAGATCAATGTACAAAATGATTACAGAGAATTATATCAGAACATTTGACTCCATTTGAAGAACCTGTTTGTCCAAATTTCTATGGTTGCTGCTGAAAAGAACACATATTGGTCCAAAGTGAAATGAGAATTAAGAGTGGTTCTCTCAAAAATAAAAACCAGATTTCAAGACTTATACTAAACCAATTAACCTCATTCTTTCCATTTAAAAATGGGTTTTAAATTTGGTTATTGTTTGTTTCCAAAGAAAACATTTTATTTTATAAAGATGCAAGGATCTATTTTGTTTTATATGGTAGTTACATTAAAGTGTTATTGTTAAAAAAATAATAGATACATGTACAGGATTTCTTACCCAACCCTAACCCCAGGGGATGCATGGCTTTTATTCATAAAGGGAAGTCAACATGAATTCATTTATTATTTGTGGATAAATGATAAATTATCTTTGAGGGAGATGGGTGATTAAGAAACATGATAAACAAACAAACAATCTGCTGTAATGGTCTATTGCTTGTAAAGCAATTCACTGCAAATATTGAGGAATTAAAGCATCATAGTAAATGGAAATTAAAGGCACTTCCCAGATTATTTTTCAAATACCATTTTTTCCTAGACTCAGAACATTTGTGGAATGATGGTTCCTAGGAAAAGCAAATAATCACATTTCACGGGGTACTTCATTCAGTAATAGAAGATTCTTGATTCTGATTAAAGGCCATAAAATCATTGGTATCAGTCTCATTGAGTATCAGTCTCATAAATAAATTATGTACTGTATCCTATTTTCTTACAGGGCCCAAAGGGGGAGACTGGAGCAGTGGTATGTAATGGGTAAAATGAGTCCTCATTTATAAAATGTGCCCTGATGTATTTGGTTATCAGTTTCCATTTTCAATTTCCATTTATTGTCTTCCCTCCCCCTGGATAGTTAGTCTCAGCAGGGGAAAGAAAGCAAATGGCCTGGAGAACATAATGTCAAGATGGATCTACCCAGGGAGAGGAGATTTGTGGAAGCCATTTTGTCCAGTTTCAAAATTAGAAGCCAACATTGACCATTTGGATTACTTATGAAGCTGAGAGAGAGAGAGAGAGTCTGGCCTCATAAAAGGAGCCACTTTATGCACATATAGTTGAACTATGGAATTAAGTCTTATCAGATGTGATAATGGAAACCAATTTAGTGCTAGGCGCTGATCCTTTTAAAAGAAGCTAGAATGGCCATTAGTCCTTATTTGTGCAAGAGAATGTAATCACAAGTGTTTCCCCCCTTTATAATCTAAATACTGTATAGCCAGACATAACAATCTTGATTCTGAAAACATTTTTTAGTTTCAAGTCATTAAAATTACGCAGCAGGGCAAAAATGGTCATTTCCAAGTAAGCAGTGTATTTAGCAGCTTATGAAATACATCTGGCTTTATTTACTTAGGGTGTTGAAATAAAAACAATTGTCTTTTTGTTTCTTTTCAAGGGTGAAGCGGGCCCAATGGGACTACCAGGGTTAGAAGGACTACCAGGAGAAAAGGTAGAGTTTTAATAGCAAAATTACATGTGGAAAATTGATTGCATTTACCTACTGACAATAATCATTCTTTTCCAAACCTCCTTTGCGTATTTAAATCATATAGCAAATGTTTCCACAATGATGTAGAATCTGCATTTAAAACAAAAATAAAATAAAATTTACAACAGCAAGAAAACTGAGTATTTTAAGCAAATCGATATTGGCTTAGGTTTATGATTATTATTATTATTATTATTATTATTTATTTAATTTCTATGCCGCCCTATTCCAAAGAACTCAGGGCGGCTCACAGCATGATAGAAATTACAATAAACACATATCTATAAAAAACCCTTAAGCTAAAAGAAACCAATCACTCCACAAACATACACAGAAACATACACTGGCTAGGGGCAAGGTGTTAGCTGCCCCAGGCCTGCCGGCAAAAGTATGTTTTAAGCAATCTACGAAAGGCGAAGAGGGTGGGGGCGACACGGATCTCCGGGGGAAGTTGGTTCCAGAGGGCCGGGGCCGCAACAGAGAAGGCCCTTCCCCTAGGCCCCGCCAGGCGACACTGTCTGGCTGACGGGACCTGGAGAAGGCCCACTCTGTGGGCCCTAACCGGCCGCTGGGATTCATGGGGCAGCAGACGGTCCCGTAAATAACCTGGTCCAATGCCATGTAGGGCTTTATAGGTCATAACCAACACTTTGAATTGGGTTCGGAGACCAATTGGCAGCCAATGCAGCTCGCGGAGTGATGCCAAAATGTGGGCATTTCTAGGCAAGCCCAACACTGCTCGCGCGGCTGCATTCTGCATTACCTGAAGTCTCCGAACATTTTTCAAAGGTAGCCCCATGTAGAGAGCATTGCAGTAGTCGAACCTCGAGGTGATAAGGGCATGAGTGACTGTGAGCAGAGACTCCCGGTCCAAATAGGGCCGCAACTGGTGCACCAGGCGAACCTGGGCAAATGTCCTCCTCGCCACCAGGGAGGAGGATAGCACCAAGCACACAATGCAATAACAAAAATGTTGGCTGCTGATTCTTGGACAATAACTGCTGTTTCTTTTGGCAACCTGGTTTGCACCAGGCTGGTGACTATGGCCTATGAATCCAAATGGAATGTACTATAAATTCAGATAGAATTTAGAGTGGAGGAAGAAAAGATTATACTTGATTTTACACATAGCATTAAGTCATGGTTTAGTAAACCATGTTTTATTACAAACATTAACTGGGTTTATAAAGCAGTAGCCATAAACCTTGGTTTATACACCACCATAGCTAAGGTCATACAGTATAACAGACTAAGACAAAGCATAGGATTGTTTATCCATCTGTTACAGGATGCAGGTTCAACCTGCATAAACCTTGTTTTCCTAATCTTTCCCAATCATCTTTCCACATTGCTATTGAACAACTTGTTAGATTGTTTTCTACCGGCTATTACAGGGGTCCTCAAACTTGGCCATTTTAAGAAGTCCACAAGTCTTAAAGAGGCCAATTTTGAGGACCCCTGGGCTATTAAATAGCTTTGATTTAGAATGGCTATATAGGGAGTATACATAGGGATATTTGTGCTTCCAGAGCATCCTTTTCAGAAACCAGTATATCAGATTAGGAATGCTATAAAGGACACCCCTGTTCACATAAGTTGTATTTTTGCCTGCAGCTACAAACCTACAACTAGATGAGATGAATGTGAGAAACAAATCAGATAATTGATTTATTAGAGTATTTTATACTCTACATTACGTACTTTTTATAGTGCATTTGGCAGAAGTGGCCAGGACAGTAAACATTCTATTACTACTATAGTGGACCCTTAATAGATATATTCCAGGAATTTGCATTCAACTAACTTCATTTCAGGAGGCTCTTCTATTATCTTCTCTAAACACCAAGTTGACAGGAAATTGAGATTGCCTTAATTGTAGCAGAAATAAGAAATATAGGAAAAGAGAATGTGCTATCCATGCAGTGAGATTAACAAATGGCAAAAAGGAGATTATATTAGAATTAACTGTATGATAAAAGATTTTAACTATTCTCATGTTGTTATTGTTATCACAATTGCAGTCATCATCACTGGCTATAAGCTACCATGTTTTTCCAGTCCCCCAGTGCTGATAGTCCACCACTCAGAAAACTTCATTTCTTTGTTTTCCTGTTGAATATGGCAAAATAATTGTGATATATTGTCGCATGTAAAAAGTTCATTGTGTTGAAGATCTTTTAGATAAATTAAGGTAAACTGTCATGTCCTGGGTAATGTATTGAATTTGCCTTCTTCTCTAAGCTGTTCTCTAGAATTTGTGCCAGAAAGCTGTTCTCTAGAATTTGTGCCAGAAAGAATTGAGATGAGAATCAATCATACTCAACAGAAGTAATTGGATGTTATGATTGCTTATGATTGTTTCAGGAGACAGAAGCAAAGGAAAAATCCAAGTAGTTGTTGTTCCTTTTGATTTTAATAGGATGAAGGCTGTTTCAGATAGTGCTTCCCAGGTATAAAAGGTCATACAGTGTGTGAAAAGGATTATTTCCTCAAATGCTGAGTGAATTCATCAAGCCTTCTTAGCAAGCATTGGATTTTCTAAAGAGATATACTTTGGAAATACTGTAATGTAGTATGTCTTTTTTAGGGTGACCAGGGATCTTTGGGTTCTCCAGGAGTTCCAGGAATACCTGTAAGTATGCTCTTAGCAATGATGTTTCAATTTTGTGGAAGTGAATAGTAATCACAATAGCTGGGATAAGGGTACAGACTGCTAGACACATAATAATGTATACAAATGTGGGAAATAGTAGCCAAATACTCTGCTGAGTATTCAGAATCAAAATTGCCATACTAATTGCCAATCTTTTCTTATACGCTCATTTTTTATTATAAAATAGGTCCTATGTTACTTGTTTTCTCACTATGAAGCTTCAAAAGAATCTGGAAGTAGGCTATACTCAAACTATTTGCACTGCTGATAACTAACCTTAACTTTTTCTTCTTACAAATGATCTCCATTCATATTTAGAAAGTGTTGAGCATTCTTTGGAGGAAATTTTCTGTGATTAGCAAATCAGTATTTTAAAGAGAATTGTTCCTTATTTGTTTTATGCTAAAAAATAAAACAAATAAGACAATGAAAAAACAAGTTTACACCTATATTCAGAATTAACAAATCTGTCCTGGAAGAATTGCATAAATGAACAAACAAACAAACAAACAAACGAATGAATGAATACTTGATCTTCTCTCTTTTTCTTTGTTCAATCTGTAATCCATTTCATAGTACCTTGTTGCCCCCAAAGTAAGGCCTACCCTGAAAATAAGCCCCAGCTTGATTTTGGGGGGTAGGCCTAATGAGCCCTACCCCAAAAATAAGCCCTACTTTTGGGGCAAGGCACAAACCTAAAAATCAAGGTAGGGCAGGAGTGGGGGTGTGGAGCTGCCCCACGTGCCCTACACCCACTTACCTTGCAGCCAGGTCTCTCCTCACTGGCCCACTTCTACTGTGGCCTCTTCTGCAGCCAGGCTTGCATTTTGCAGTCACAGGCCTTTCAGGAAGGCCTCTGCAGCCAAGAATCGAGGAACTCGGCTGCAGAGGCCTTCCGGAAAGACCTGACTGTAAAATTCAGGCCGGAATGCAGCTGCAGAATGAAGCTGCTCTTTCGTGCAGAAGAAGTGGATCGGCTGGGCGGTGCTGGAGGTGGATATAAAAGACATCCCCCGAAAATAAGACCTGGTGCCTCTTTTGGAGGCAAAAAATAATAATAAAATAAACTAAGATCCTGTCTTATTTTCAGGGAAACGCGGTATTACCGCAATGGGAACTTTCAGCCTCCTGATTTTTTGAGAGACTGAGTTGATGTGATGTTATCATTGGAAAGAATGATACAAAAGTCTTTACACATTTTCACCCAGCTTGTACACATGTACACCTTCTAGGGACTTGCTGCTTCCATTCTCACTTTGATTTAAGGTGGGGGAATAGAAAATAGAAATGTGACAATTTTGCTGCCAGATTTCTTTTTTTCTTGGGATATTGGGGTTGAAGGACTAACACATGCAGCCCCTAAGCCATGACTCTTCTTTTTATGATATATTTTTATAATTAAAGCTTCACTTAATTTATCCCATCTGAAAAGCTGTTTGTATCCTAAGAGGATTTAACAATCTCAAGATATTTCTAATATTTTTTTTAGAAAAAGATGATTTTCTATTCAAAAGTAAGTGTCACTGAATTTAGGGTGAATAGCCTAAATTAGTATAGTTAGTATATGTAAGAATGGAACCAAAAGCTTTTATAATTAAGGAAGAATTCATTGCTCAGGCAATATAAGTGTAATATGTGTCATCTAATGCACATTAAAACAGCTGTAATTTTAGAACAGGCTAAATAATTTAAAATGTTGTTTTCTATGTCTTCATTTTCACAGGGAAAACATGGCACTCCGGGGCCACCAGGAATCCCTGGAGAACCTGTAAGAGCACTTAGGTTTCATCACTCTCATAATAGTATTAATATTCTGATTGCTTTCAATTAATATAAAAGACTCTTTATTTTTCCTTTAGGGTGAAAGAGGCCCTGTTGGAGAGATTGGCTTTCCAGGGCCAGAAGGGCCACCAGGAATACCAGTGAGTAATTCAAAAGAAATTCTGGTATGAATCAAGAGAGGGATTCATCTAATGTTTTTTCTTCGTCCAACCAATTAAGTAATGGCCAATTATTGGATGGGTATTATTATTATCTGGTCACAACAATGTGAAGTCACAGTTGCCAGCTCTTTACCTGGTGCTGGCCTTCATACACATCAAGTTCTTCCCAAGAACCTAGTATGTCGTAATGTATCGGCATAATATATGTGCGGATCCAAACAAGATGGCCTTTGCAATTGACTGATGGGGATTTTGTTAATGCCCCATTAGTGCCATCCAAGATTTGTTGATATGGCATCCAGTGTGCCGATAACCACTGGGACGACTATAGCCAGTTTATACCATAAATTGATTAATTAATTATAATTATTAGGTCCCTGCAAAGCTGCTCAATTAAAATTATTGTTTCCCCCTCCTTTGCAGAGCCCCAAAATGAAACAGCTAAAATCTGGTGGCAAAGCAATAGATAAGAATGCTTTGTTTTTCCATTGAGTTTTTCCATTGAGTTTCCATACAATTAGCAAAAAGCAATAAAACTATCTTTACCCTCCCCCTCAGCAATTAAACGTATCTATAAAGGAAACTGACCTTCTAATAATAAAAGTGCATACTCTACCTAGCTATAGAGTAATGAGTAATTTTATTATATTATTTTAGAAATTGGGTTTACTGATAATTTGCAGACATTAAATGCTACAGCCACCTAGAACCACTTTGTGGTTATGTGGTTGAAGAATGCCTTGAGCCCTTCGGAACCTGAATGAGTAAGACTTGGGGCAACTACCAAAAGTTTCTAATCACCTTGTCAGTTGAGATTTGGCATTTATTTTCCTGAGGGCTTTATGCTTGTGTTCTGTTCTGTCATAAGATACAGATAGCAGATAACAAAAGTCAAACATTTGGTAATATGAAGATCATTATTTTTTTTCCTTAGGGCTTAAGTGGGAAAGATGGATTGCCTGGTCCTCAGGTAAGAAAACGATTTATGTATGCATACTATAATTGCGCTTTTGTCAGCAATAATATATATTTTAGCAATACTTTTACTTTTTTTGTAGGGTTTAATGGGTAAACCTGGTGATAGAGGCCCCAAAGGAGAACGTGTAAGTTGCTTTGCCAATCGTCTTATTTATCCAGCTTATTATTTGTAATTTACATGCACACTGGCAAGGTACAAATGCATATAAACTGAAGCATTATAGCTTGTGATAAATATCAATACAGTGGAAATCAAACAGATTAAAATGGCAGGTTATTTAGAAGTCTTAATGAATTTACTCCAAGTTTGTGATCAAAGTGACCTGAACTGGACGCTGTATTCTAAGTGGGGTCTGACTTAGAGTGGGACAATTACTTCCCATGCTTTGAACCATAAACTCCTATCAATGCATCCCCAAACAATATTAGATTTTTAGAAGCTGCAATACAACTGCTGATCTATCCTTTTCACATTACTGTCAAGCCAGATCTTTCCTATCGTATATTTGCTCCCACATTTGTTACTATTAAGTGTCATCCTGTTCATTTCTGCTTACTGTTTACACACCATTCAAAAGAGGCAATTAAAAGCGTATTGAATTTCTACCTCAGGTTTTCTTGTTAGGGATCATAAAAGAATGCACTACCACTGAGACAAACTTAATTCTGAATTTGATCACAGCAGCTAGACTGCTGGTGGGACAATACTGGAAGAAGCCAGAAATACCACCTATTGAAGATTGGACTTTGAAAGTAATACATTTGACAGAAATGGCGAAAATTTTGGCATATTTGAAGGATCGCTCAAATGAACAATATATGATAGACTGGAAACCGTGGATAGACTATATACAAGAGAAACACCAATCAAATAAAATGTATCTGGCGTATAGTTGAGGCTTGACGTGAGGAGTGAAGAATGTTTACCAAATCAGACGTTTACAAAGACTACTACTTAATGTTGTATTTTATGTTCTATGATGACTGCTTCTTAATATGATCTTATGTTTAATGTTGATTGCTTTAATATTGAAAAAGCGTACTGAATTTCTACCTCAGGTTTTTTTGTTAGGGATCATAAAAGATTGCACTACCACTGAGATGAACTTAATTCTGAATTTGATCACAGCAGCTAGACTGCTGGGGGACAATACTGGAAGAAGCCAGAAATACCACCTATTGAAGATTGGACTTTGAAAGTAATACATTAGGCAGAAACGGCGAAAATTTCGGCATATTTGAAGGATCGCTCAAATGAACAATATATGATAGACTGGAAACAGTGGATAGACTATATACAAGAGAAACACCAATCAAATAAAATGTATCTGGTGTATAGTTGAGGCTTGACGTGAGGAGTGAGGAATGTTTACCAAATCAGACGTTTACAAAGACTAATACTTAATGTTGTATTTTATGTTCTATGATGATTGCTTCTTAATATGATCTTATGTTTAATGTTGATTGCTTTAATAAAAAATTTTTTAAAAAATCTGAAAAAAGAGGCAATTAAAAAAGCTAGGAAGGAAACAGAAAGACCAGACTGCATTCTCCCCAACAGTCGACACGCAACTAAGGAGGCAGTAATACCAGATGGATTGGGGATTCAGCTCTCAAAATTTGCAACAAGAATATCCTGGTTTACAGGATATTTTTGAGATTTGTAATTCTAGTATATTTGGAGGACATGAGCTATACGTCACCTTCATAATTAAAGTTTCAGTAATGGATCACTTTATATAATTAATATTACACCGAGGACTTATTTTATTCTGGGTTGTAGACAACACTTTCTTTACAGTCCTTATGATAAAGACATTAGGTGCATTGTTAAGATAAACTTCTTTGAGTAAAAGAAGAAAGCAGGGTTTTGTGTGTGTTTTTTTGCTGTATCCTCCATCCTATTTTATCCAAAATTCGGAAGATAACTAAGTAAGAAAGATCTGTTTTAACCATTGCTGTATTAAAAAAAAAATCTGTAATTAGAAGAATAGGAATACCTACGGCTCTTTCTTTCTTTGCCTCATGTACTTCAGCCCTTTACATTCTTATATTTTCTTTCTTTTGCAGTGCTAAAACCTTACAGCTGATAAGAAAGTAGAACTTTATGGGATTTTCTCACTGTTTTGCTAACTGGATTCCAGTTTTCTTAATCTTCCCTGTGTGGTTCTTTCACATGCTATTCTGTAGTGTAAAGAACTATTATTCAGTAGGACTGTAAATTGCTTTGAACTCTGAGGCAAAAAATATGCTTTAAAATATGCAGGGATGCCCACCTAGCACCCACTGGTTACTCCAAAAGCAGCTACTTCTTTCCCCCAAAATACTGTGGCTGACCACTGGAGGTGCTGTGCAATCCTAAGCAAAGCAATGTATTTTAAAAACAGGCAGGAAGGTGTGAGCTCTAAGGCACGTTTTTGGCTGGAAATACAAAGGATTGTGCCACTCTGATTGTCTTTAATGTTTTCATTTTCAAGGGATTTAAGATAATGAAAGCTCAAGCAAAGCATTTGATACAGCATTCTTTTGTTTGTTTGTTTGTTTGTTTGTTTCAATAGGGTGATCAAGGTATACCTGGAGACAGGGGCCCACAAGGTGAAAGAGGAAAGCCAGGCTTACCAGGAGACCACGGGCCCCTAGGACCTACTGGATCTGCAGGGCAAAAGGGCAATCTAGGACCTCCAGGAGCAAAGGGCTCTCCGGGTGTCCCAGGAACTCCAGGAATACCAGTAGGTTGAAGGGCAGGAAGCAGACAACCTCCATGGGCTATGTGCTGCACGTAACATTTTTGGAGAGGGTAAAGCTGTAGTGGGCAAAATGGCATTATTTAATGAGAAAGACATATCATGAACAAAGATAATGAAATGAGTTTCTATTCTAGGCCTATTTTAAAGATTAAACAACAGCTTTTATGTGTTTTCTACATCAGAAGGGTAGTAAATCCTATTTTTATATTGGGAAATTGCAGTTGGAAGGAGTTCTGGGCCTTCGGGTCTGCATGCAAGCTATTGATTAGAGTTGGCCATCTTTTTTCTTGAAAATTCAAAATAAAACTCCGTAAGAATAATTGAGAAACAAGTCTTTCTAGGCATTAGTATTGCTTCTATGGTGGCAGTGGTAGTTATGGTGATGGTGATGGTGATACTAGCAGATTTTCATTACATGAATCCTATTTATAACTTTTATTGTTGTGGAGCTCTTAATAGAAGCATGAAGACAAGTTTATTTGTTTTGATGATTTTGTGGCCCAAGACATCTATGCTTAATCTCTTTTATTTTTTATTTCTTCAGGCTGATTCAATTTCATTTGAGGAAATGAAAAAATATGTCAGACAGGAGGTTCTTAGAGTTTTTGAAGGTAAGGAAATAGCGCATGAGAAAATATAATACATATTTCACATCTCTGTTTTAAATACTTGCTTCCAATTGTCAATTATAGATCTGTTGGATATGTAACATTTGGAACAGTTTCACTGAGCTTCAGTTATTTATACAAATACATTTAAAATGCTTAAGGCAGGCAGGTTCCTTCCAAGTCACGTATTGCAATCACAAATAATGGTTTGACATTCAAAATACCTTTAACTAACAATCTGCTCATTGAATGTGTACTGAAATCACAAAGGATACTAACTTGTTAGAGAGAAGACCTGTTAGAGGGCAGATAGGGCAATGAAACCTACAGCACCTTTATATATCCATCCTACATCCTCCAAAATATGATGAATTGTATCTAGGGAGATGAAACTCAAATACTTTGGCCACCTAATGAGAAGGAAGGACTCACTGGAGAAAGATTGAGGGCAATAGAAGAAGGGGCGACAGAGAATAAGGTGGCTGGATGGACTCACTGAAGCAGTAGGCATGAACTTAAATGGACTCCAAAAGATGGTAGAGGACAGGAAGGCCTGGAGGAACGTTGTCCATGGGGTCGCAATGGGTCGGACATGACTTCGCAACTAACAACAGCAATATAGGGAGAAGTTAATTGAACATTTTTTTTCTTGCAGTGCTGGACAAACAGTAAAAAAGGAGATTTTTAAATTCTTGGGGGGGTCTGTCTTAATCTTGGTTTGCGAAATATTGTGCAACTCTGATTAGTTAGTATATTCTTGATACGCTAAACCCTAAGGGTCAAATGAAGCAGTAAAATCAAATAAAAGAAGACCCACATGTCTTTCCTCTCTTTCCTCTTCCAAAGTGAAATGATGCAAACCAGAGGCAGTTTGAACTGCATAGAGATAGAGGTGATATTCAGTGTCAAGTTTCTGAGCTACACAAACACTGTAATAAGATGGAGGGAAAATAGCATATATTGTCAGCTTCCTCATCCAGTCTTTGATACTGGTCTGCTCTTCAGTCAGTATCAATAGCTAGGGACTAACTAACCTGTGCGATCTGTAACTTTTCTCAGCATTTTCTTTCTCTTTGCTAGCTAAGACAAAAAAAATCACAGAATGAAAAAAATGAAACAAAAAAAAATCCTACTCTTAGGCACTCACAGAGGTTTCCTAAATAATGTCTCCTTTTTGTTCTTTGAATTAAATAATACCCAAAGACTTGTGACAGTTTTCTAAAAAGAGTTCATGCTATTTAACAGACATATTTTCCATGGAACACTTTGTATCAAATGTTATGATTACTATGGTGTCATAAAAATGCAATCATGTCTATTGAACATACAATTCTGACATACCAAAGATCTTCAAAGGTAACAGAGCCCATCTATACCTGACACACGAATAGGTTTCAATTTAAGATAGGCTAATTGCAGAGAGAGAGAGAGAGAGAGAGAGAGAGAGAGAGACCGTGTGCAGCTCTCATATCGCAGCCAACTTCTCCCATTATTTTGTTGAAGCATAAAAGATTGGAGGTCAAATGCGTGATGAGGCAGAAAGGGAAAGCTGAATGGGGATATGGGAGAAGTGCACAAGACTCCCTTGGAATTACATAGTTTTATCTATTTCCTTTTTTTTAAATAATTTTTTTATTATTAGATATGTTTGTACATGTAAACAAAGAAAAAGTTCAAGTTAAAGCCATTCAACTTAATACAATCATTTTAAATTTGTAGACCTTCTTCACTCCGTATGTCCAAGTTTAACTGTAAGCCAACTACATTTTACAAATTTTAAATTTCACTTCTTTTCAGATCAGTCCATTGGACATCAAACAAACAAGTCATCTTATTAAAATTAATAATTTTCATGTCAATATACCCATCCCTTCAACAAGTACATTCTTAGTCTATTTAATATATATCTTCCATTAATCGATAGATATATATTTTTACATGTAAACCAGGGGGAAATTCAAGTTAACTGCTATCCAACTTAATACAATCGATTTAAATTTGTAAACATTCTTCACTCCGTATGTCCAGATTTAACTATAAGCCAGATACATTTTCTTTGATTGGTGTTTCTCTTGTATGTAGTCTATCCAATGTTTCCGGTCTATCATATATTGTTCATTTGAGCGATCCTTCAAATATTTCCTTTAATGCTTCTAGAATGTAGTTTCAGACCAAGGACCCTCCCTCATTACCCAGCAACAGCCCACTTAAAAGGCTAAAAATTATCAATAACAAAGCATCTCTCCTTGGCCCTTTACCCATGACAATTAAACACATTAAAAAGGTAACATATTGCCAAGCTCAAATGTACAGCTTGGGAAAAATCAGAAAACAGGTCAGGAAGAAAGGGTGAAGTGAAAAGAAGAGAAATGATCAAGTTAGATGACCACTCACTGTATAATTTGAAAAAAAATATAAACCGTAATACTGCAGTTATAACATATAGTACAGTAGATATATTTTTCCAAGTGTTGAAAAGACATTTAATGCTATTTTATTATTCTTGTTGCTTTTTTAATAATTGAAGAGAGGATGACTCAGTTTGTGTCTCAGCTGAAGTTGCCCGCTGCTATGCTAGCTTCCCAAACTCATGGGAAGCCAGGTCTTCCAGGAAAAGATGGATTACCTGGGTCACCTGGGGAACCTGGACCACCAGGTAGGGCTTTCAAACTCATTCCTATATGCATATTTTATTTTTAAAGCGTTCAAACATCTTCAGAGTTGGGTAAAACTATACAAGTACTAGCTTTCTAACGATTAACTTTTAAATCGATACTAGCATTTTCTAGACTAGACCAATCTATTAACATTTGTTTAGGAGTCTGCTTTGTTGTACATTAAAAACTTCTAATTAGTGCATAATCTTAATAACTGATCACATCAGGCTGCTGATATACTCTTTTTATTAATCTACAATTATTTTAACTGAAAAATTAGTACCAGAAGGTAGGAGAGTTCTACAACGAGAGGATTATCCCATAATCAGCTATTTGAGTTTCTGATCTTAGGGATCCAGTATGTTATAAAATATATACAAATTAAAGTGTAGTCAAAATGATGAACTGTAAACGTTGCAGTTTATTACTTTTCCAGTAAATTTAACTACATACATATATTCTTGTAATTAGGTTTGTGCAATATCTAAAGAAAACTTAGCCAGAAATTCTGTAAAGTGGCATATTGATTAACTGGGGGGAAAGAATTGTTTATAGTTATTCAGTATTATGTTTCATTAGTCTCAGTGAATCAGTGAAAACAGACTATGCTGCCATTTTAGATGCACAAACAAAATATTTAAAGCTCACACTGTAAAAATATGATTGGGATAGTAGATATAAACCCTATGAATATAGGTAGTTTTTAATTATTATTTTTTGTTAGTTTGGTCTGCTCTGGAGTCAGAGCAAGTCAGACTGGAACGAAGAACATGAAAGCAGAGCTGAAGAAGGGCGGAACACAAAGCTTTAAGGAGAAGAATAATGGCTTAGAGACTGAGAAAGAGCTCAGAATGAGAAGAACCAGAATGAAAAGATCAAGGATTGTTACAGGAGGACTAGAGGTTTTTCAGAATATGGCTTGCTCCTCAATGAAATATGCAAATTCTTGTAAATCATCGACTCAACTATCTCTGCTCCTAGATTGTTTAACCAGGATGCACAGAGTGAATAGCTAAAGACATTTGTAAAAAACCAAAAACCAAAAACAAGCAAACCAAGATATAATGTGAATGATTTCCCACTGGCATGTGAAGGACTAGAAACAATGGTTCTAGTGACAGAAATAATAAAAGCTGCTTTTAGTGTTACAGTTGTAAAGAGATTATTGCAGAATGTCATTGAGTGTAGCATATTATCCCATGTACCAACTCTAAATCAGCTATGCTTTAAAACGTGGAACAAAATGTGTGCTTTGAATTATATCCGGGTGCCCCCGCACAGTAAACATTTCAGTAATTCAGAGCTAATGCTGCAGTTGAAAATTCAATCAAGTCAGGTTCATTAACTTCCAGAAAGATCTGGCTTGTAAGATCTGCATCTACCATCAATGTTCCTTTCTCTAAATGCACAGTACTGCATTCACTCTTCTACCAGGGTCCTCAGACTTTGCGGCTAAATGGCATATTGAGAATGTTGTGCATTTCTTATGGGCACCATTCCAAAATGGCTGCTGAGGGACGTTCCCATTCTCCAAATGGTAGTCGCAGGGCACACAACCTCTTTCAAAGCACCAATTTACCAGACTATTACTCGCCAACCCCTCTATCCAGTGGTGGGATTTAAATATGTGAACAACTGGTTCTATGTGTGGATGCCGCTTCTGGCAGTCTATTCTGGGCCTGGGCAACAAAAAATTAGCTCCCGGTTCTGCTGAACTGGTGCAAAATGGCTGAATCCCACCACTGCCTCTATCCTTCCTCCACTACCTCAGGAGATGTTCTGTAGCTTCCAATTAATTTTTCTCCACTCACCTCTCCCATTTTGGGTACTCGAGGTTACAATTGTAGGACTGTCCAATCTGAGCTGCCAAATTCCAGATGGCTACAAAGAGTTCGACACATCTACCCATGGCTCACAACACGGGAAATGAGGTTGTCATTATTTTACATTCTCCACAGAACATTGGAAGTGACCGGAAGCCAGTAAATTCAAATTCTGGCCAATCAGAAGTTTGCAATAGCACTAGGTTGCTTGACTGGCAATATCGAATTTGCTTCAACTCTTTTTACAAGACTGAATGAGTGAAATGGTATTTTCCAATTGCTTCTCAATAGTATATGGAAGATCCTTTGCACATTTATTGCCTATACAGATAGTCTACAGCTTTATGACCATGACTGGGACCAGAATTTCCATTGATAAGCAAGGTGGATATTAAGTGAATTGACTTTTTTTCCATGGTTGTTAAGTGAGTCACTGAAGTTGGTTAAGTGGATCGTTGTTGTTATAAGAATCCAGCTTCTCCCATTGACTTTGCTTGTCAGAAGCTGGCTGGGAAGATGGCAAATGGTGATCCTATGACCCAGGACACTGCAATCTTTGTAAATACATGCTGGTTGCCAAGCATCCAAATTTTGATCACGTGACCATGAGAATTCTCCATGAGAATCAGTCATAACTCACTCTTTGCAATGCCGCTATAACTGTGAACACCCCCTAACCGAATAGTTAAATGTCTATGGAGATTCTCGGTCATCCAGGTCATGGTTGTCCCAAAGCTGCTTTTTTTCAAAAGGCAACTGGACTTTGTTTTTCCTTGAAGACGTTTCTCTTCTAACTGAATTGAATGATGATGAGAATGAGATGATTCCTGGATGAGAATCGAAACTTCTTCAAGGAAAAACAGAGTCCAGTTGCCTTTTGAAAAAAGCAGCTTTGGGATAAACAAATGGTTGTACGTCGAGGACTATCTGTACAGCAGTGGCCAAAATTGTGGAAACCTTTTGGGAAAAGTGTATTTTTGAGGTTCGATGGCTAATAACACCACTTTTTTGGGGGAGTAGTACCATAAAATTATATATCAATGGAAAGATAATTTAATCAAGAATGTAATGCAACATAGTTTGTTCAATTATTTGTACTGTATTCTATGAAAAGTTACAGCCAAATAACCATAAAAAGGAAGCACAACTTGTTTAAGTTGGTATCAGGTAGCTTTCCTTCCTCTGATTGTAGCCAATGAGCATGAGTGTTTAGAGAGCCAATCAGGTGTCATCTTGTTTTGGCAATGAGCCAATCAGATCACAGTAGGATCCAGTTATTGATGTCATGTATTGAAGCTCAGAGGAGGACATTTGTCAGTGTGTTATGTGATCGCTATCAAGTTGGTTGGGGGGGTTGTGTTCTTTCATTTAGTGTGCTTGTAAAACATAATAAAATTAAAGTATTAAAATTAATTAATTTTTATTATTAATTTTTAATTAATAATTAAATTAAAGTGCAAAGAGTTGACTGGTTGCCCAGAAAGTGATGTAAAATAATATTATTAAGTGAACAAGGCTACAGTTATAAAGAAATTAGAAGGAAAATTGGTGGAAACTTAACCAAAGGTGGCATTTCTACTTTTCCCAAAAGTTTTCCACAATTTTGGCCACTACTGTATAAGGAAAAGAAGGGGAGAGAAATCCTTAGTCTACTAAGTACTACTTGCAGCTCAGCTCCCTACATGACTTTTTGGTTTGTTACTTTATTCAGCTTCAGCTAGAGTACAATGGAGAGTTGGAGGAAAATCCCAGGAAGAAGCTAGAGAAGATAGAAATAATCCTGTAGTCATCCTTCCTGTTCCTGAAACAGTGCCATAATCAATGGATGCTTTCCCCACCAGTTAGTGATGTGTTTAAGATGGAGGGCAGGAAAGCCAAGGAAGGGACCAACTGCTTACCTCACACAACCAAAACAGTACCGTTTGATGGTGACTCAGAATATGCAAAATAGAGGCAGGGAATAAATCAGCAAATGGGGCAAATTGCGCATTAAAATGATTTGGCTTCTGTCTGAGGAATGGGAGATGAGCAATATCGCTCAATTGTACAGGAAGGCTGTTGTGTCCTGACCCTGCAAAAGCAGGCTCAGGACGTTGCATTGGTCCCGGGCATTCCAAAAGCTGCCCAGAACCAGACAGAGCAGCGCCAGCCTTGTGCACATGCGCATGGCACAAAAACGCTCTGTTTCGTTGGTTGACGTCCGGGTTTCTGGCCATATAAAAAGGCTTGCGTGCCTTTTGCTTTTGCTTGGGTGTTGTTAGAAGGAGAATAAAGAGTTGTTCAACATCACCATGTGTCTTCATCATTCGCACACAAACGAAGTATACAACACTGGCGACGAGGATGGGATCCTTTGCAAGCTGAAACAAAAGATTTAAGGACTTACCTAGGAAGTCCTGAAGAGGGGAAGACGGTGTCTGAATCAGTGTCTCAGCCTGCCAATATAGCGTCACTGGAGGGTGAGCTCAGCTAAAGGACCCTTTCCCCAAACAGCAGTTTGCAGAGGAGCGAGTGGTGAAGGTCGTAAGAGTATGATGGCAAAGATTGGTCATTTGTCTGATTTTGATGTCTCACACCCAGAGAGATGGAATTCCTACATAGCAAGGGTGGAGTAAATCAGATTAGAGAAGATGGCTTAAAGGCTGCAATTCTTTTGTGTGTGTGTGGACAGGAAGCTTTTGAAATTGCAGAGAATTTGGTGGCCCCTGCACCTCTGGAGTCAGTAACATATAGTGACTTGAAGAAACTGTTGAAGGGACATTTCCAGCCAAAGTTATCTGTTATTGTTTGGAGGCACACGTTCGAGCAGAGAGACCAGAGGCCGGGTGAATTTGCTGCGGATTTTATTGCGGACTTAAGGCAAGCAGCCAGACCTTGTGAGTTCAAGGATCTGGAAGAGAGGCTGTGAGATCGCTTCGTATGCGGTTTAAGGAACAGAGACTTACAACAGAAGATTTTTCCAAAGAAGATGTCTCTTTCCAAGATGCACTGTGAGAGGTGACAGCTGAGGAAGCAGCAGGCGGGGCTGTGAAGGCCTTACAGCTCATCAAGAACCCTCCAGACACAGCTACTGTCCATCAAGAGGACACTCAAGAAGGATCAGAAGTGGATCCTGAAGAGGAGGTCAACAGACTTCACCAGCCAGCTGAGAGGAGGCAGAAGGGACGTCCGGTCAAGGCACCAGCATCTCTTCAATGCTTCGGGTGTGGAGGACGCCATAAGCGAGCTGACTGCAAGTTTCACATTGCATCTGTCTCTTTGAGTTGCCAGAAGGTTCAACCTCGGGAAGAATTGCTTCAGAAAGGTACCAGGGGCCCCAGCCAAAACAGGGTGGGTTTCTGCACATTGCGCAGGAGTATTCTAAGAACAGGGTCACACAAGCCCCTTAAAAAGAAACTTTCCATTAACGTAAAGTTGCAAGGGGTTCCCCTATCAATGGAGTTGGACACTGGGTCCGCTCTCTCAATTATTTCAATTAAGACATTCAAAAGGATATGCAGCAGCAGTGGCCTTCGAGTTAAACTCAGGCCATCAAATCTAATACTTACTGATTTTCAGAATTCTGTGTCGTGTGTTAAGGGGGAGGTCACCCTTAGAGTACAACATAAGGATTTTGAAGGTCCCCTAGATGTGGTGGTTGTTGGGGGTGAATGTATGAGTCTTATTGGACTCCATTGGTTTGAGGCTCTGGGAATCCAGGTAACTGGTCTGCACCATTTGCAAACGTTGAGTCTTGCAGAAGTCTGCAGGGAGTTTGTAGATGTGTTTAGTTCAGAGCTAGGATCCTACAAGGGGCCTCCAATTTCTGTACGGTTAGATCCAACCATCATGCCCATTAGGGTTATGCCTAGGAGGGTACCTTTTGCCCTCAAGGGCAAGATTGATGCTGAGCTGGACAAATTGCTCCAGCAGGGCATTCTAGAACCTGTGGATTCAAGTCCATGGGGAAACCCCCATAGTAACACCTCTAAAGGCTAATGGGGACATACGTATATGTGCAGACTATAAGTGCACACTGAATAAGGCGCTGCAACAGCACACTTATCCAGTGCCAGTAGTAAGTCACATTCTGGCCTCCCTCAAGGGGGGGCACATTTTTGTGAAGCTTGACCTGGCACAGGCCTATCAACAGTTACCTGTTGATGAGGCAGCTGCAGAGGCCCAGACTATTTTTAACTCACAGGGGGGTGTTTAAAGTCAAGAGACTGCAATTTGGGGTAAATGTAGCCCCTGGCATATTCCAAAGTGTCATGGAGAGCACACTTTGAGGTATTCCTGGGGTCTGTCCCTACTTCGATGACGTCCTCATTGCTGGGGAGTCATCCCAAAATTTAGCAGAAAGACTAAGGGCTGTCTTGCTTTGTTTTCGAAAAGCAGGCATTAAACTAAAGAAGGATAAATGTAAGATAGGAGTTACTTCTACTGACTTCTTAGGATTCAGGATTGATGCTCAAGGCATTCACCCTGCTGAAACTAAATTGTAAGTTATCAAGCAGGCTCCAAGCCTAAGTCTAAGAGTGAGCTGCAAGCCTTCTTGGGGCTATTAAATTTTTACCATGCATTTCTCCCACATAAAGCTGCAGTAGCAGAGCCATTACACAGACTCTTAGACAAGCAGGCTCCTTGGCAGTGGACTAAAGTCCATGACAAGAGCTTCAATGAGGTTAAGGCCTTGCTCACTTCTAATACTGTTTTAGCGCATTTCAATGAGCAACTGCCTGTTTGCATCGCATGCGATGCATCTCCTTATAGGGTGGGAGCTGTACTTAGCCATCTGAAGGCTGATGGGACACAGGCCCCTGTGGCCTATTACTCAAGGCCTCTGTCTTCTGCAGAGCGAAATTACGCTCAAATTGACAGAGAAGGCTGGCCATAGTGGCTGGCATTAAGAAATTTCATGATTTCGTATATGGCTGCCATTTCATGGTCTATACTGACCATAAGCCTCTGCTGGGTTTGTTTACCACTAATAAACAGACCCCACATATCATTTCTCCTTGTATGCTGAGATGGTCCATTTTCCTGTCAGCATATGACTATACTTTAGTTCACAAACCAGGAAAAGAAATGGGTCATGCAGATGGCCTGACCAGATTACCACTGAACCAATTAGAGCCAGATCCTGCTCCAGCCATTAATATTCTGTCCATTCAGGAGTTGCCTAGTCTCCCCTCAATGCTAGGGACCTGGCTGTAGAAACTGCCACTGATCACGTGCTTACACAGGTGCTGACATGGGTGTTGTCAGGATGGCCTGACAAGTGCCCAGATACTGAGTTCCAAAGCTTCTGGCACAAGAAGCATGAGTTTTCCACTTTCAAGGGTTGCCTGTTATGGGGTAGCAGGGTAGTGATCCCAACCTCATTGAGGTCTAGAATCTTGATCTTTCTGCATGAGGGACATCCTGGTATAGTCAGGATGAAAGCACTTGCGCGCAGCCATCTTTCGTGGCCTGGCCTTGATAAAGCCATCGAGGCACAGGTACACGGGTGCCAAGTGTGCCAACAGCCTCAGCCTGAAATGCTTCAGGCCCCAGTACATAGGTGGGAGGAAACTCAAACCCCATGGTCTAGGGTGCATATAGATTATGCTGGGCTCTTTCAGGGGCAATTCTTCCTGGTTGTTGTTGATAGCCATTCCAAGTGGCTAGAGGTTGTTCCTGTTTCCTCCACTACTACTGCCAGGACCATCCAGGTGTTGAGAGGAATTTTTGCATCACATGGTCTTTCAGATGTTCTGGTTTCAGATAATGGCCCTCAATTTATCTCTTCTGAGTTCCAGGCTTTTCTTCAGGCCAATCTGATCCAGCATGCAACATCGGCTCCCTTCCACCCATCCTCCAACGGACAGAGGGAATGGTGCACACCACCAAAAATGCCCTCAAGAAACTGACTTACAGTAACTGGCATCACAAGTTAGCAGATTTCCTTCTTGCACATCACACCACACCATGCACTGCCACAGGGAAGAGCCCTGCTGAACTCCGCTGGGGTCGCTGCCTCATCACTAAGCTGGACAGGTTGCACCCTGACCGGGTGGCTTCACAGGTGTTACAACCGTGGGCACCTAGGAGACTCCAGGTGGACGATCCGATTTGGGCAAGGAACTATGGGCCTGGACATCTCTGGATCACAGCTGTGGTCTGCAAGGTCTCTGGGCCGTTGTCATACGAAGTTGCTTTGGGTGATGGCCGCGTTCTTCGCAGACACATAGACCAACTGCGTTGGAGACTGGACTCTCACCCTTCCGCTCTTGGCTCTGCTCTGGAGGGGGGAGGACCATAATATGCATTCTGGGTCACAGTTTCCCAGGCCTAACAGGCCCTCACTAGCTGCTACTGAGGCTGTTGGGAATTCATCCCAAGGTTCCGCAAGTGTTCCTAACAGGAATTCGCTGGATAGGGGATCATCCCACACATCCATAATTACTCCAGACAGGGAGTCACACGGGGGGTATCCACAGTATTCACATATGTCAGATAGTGCTCCAGACAGGAAGATTGACCGGGGGTACCCACACAAATCACAAGCAGCAAGAGAAAAGGAATTCCATCAGGGGCGCTTGCCAAATTCCGCAATTGCTCCCAAAAGGCGGTCTCCAACAAAAGGGGTTGCCATGGAGGCAACTCCTGACTCTGGCACCTGGGGCACGTGCTTGGGGGCCACAGAGTACTGGGGCTCTTCTGCTACCCAGCCCTCTCCATCTGCTGGCCTTGGGCTCGAGGGACAGTGTTCCCAAGAGGGGTCCATTGTGGACTTGGGGACTTCCACCCCTCCAAGGTATGCTGGCTTAGACTTAGAGGGTCCAGCCAGTCAGCAGCTGGGCGGGTCAACTGGGTATTTGGGGCAGCAAGGTCCTGGCCTGCCTAGCCTGGTAGGCAAGTAGGTAGGCCAGGTACCCTCACCAGGGTCACCTGGGAATTTAGGGCAGCAACACCCTGGCCTGCCTCGCCTGGTAGGCGAGCAGGTGGGCCAGGCAATCTCTCCGGGCATTTGCCCTATTACTAAGATTGAAAGGGGTTTGCCTGAGGGCAGACTTGAGTATTCCACACTCCTTGCATTTGATTAATGAAACTGTATGACACTCTTCCCATTGCATGGCGTACATGTGAATGCACAAAGTATGTTCCATCTAGGGGGGAGGGGTGTTGTGTCCTGAGCCTGCAAAAGCAGGCTCGGGACGTTGCATTGGTCCCGGGCATTCCAAAAACTGCCAGGGGCCAGACAGATCGGCACCAGCCTTGTGCGCATGCGCATGGCGCGAAAACGCTCTGTTTCGTTGTTTGACATTGTCCGGGTTTCTGGCCATATAAAAAGGCTTGCGTGCCTTTTGTTTTTGCTTGGGTGTTGTTAGAAGGAGAATAAAGAGTTGTTCAACATTGCCATGTGTCTTCATCATTCGCACGCGAACAAAGTATACAAGAAAGGCCTTAAGCCTCTTTTGGTTTAAGGTTAAAATTAGGTAATAAAACAGTTTTGGTCACTAATTTGCTGATCAGTAGGATGTTTCAGGGCATCTCTTAATAAGAGTCTTTTAGGTAAGACAAGAGCTATAGAAATGTGATGAATGAATGAATGAATGAATGAATGAATGAATGAATGAATGAATGAATGAATGAATGAATGAATGAATTCCCTCATGTAATGAGAATAAGACAGATTAAATCACTTGGTATTATAGTTGTATTGCTTATTTTCAGTTATACCATTTGAGCAATGGAGTCGGTATGGAAGGTGAGGCTAGAAAGAATTGGGAAATGTTAATTTCCCAAAACAGAACTTGTAGTATGCCCAAAGTCTTCTTGATTACTAGCTTCAGTATTCATGCAGGATATCCCCACCCCACAACACACAGAGACAAGAAAATAGTAGCCACCAATCACTAACATGCATTAAAGGAAGAACTTCAGTTATTAAGTGAGACATTGAATTAAAAAACATTTTGCAAAGCTAAATAATAGTCTAGTTATTATGAGTACATCTTAAAGCTGAAATTCCTATATGCTTTGGGGGGGAAAATGAGAACCATGTGGCAGTCTGTAATTGCATTGACCCTGTTTTTTACATAACTCTGAGGAAGTTGAGAAAATATAGAGAATTTTCCTCACAACTAAAAGTGGTCCTTGCTTAACAACCACTCATTCAGTGACCATTCAAACTTGCAACTGCGCTGAGCAAGTGGTACTTACACTCTATCCATCAAAGCATCCCGTAGCCAGCCATTTGCAGGCTTCTTTGCTGGCTTATGACAAGCAAAGTCAACGGAGAAGCCGATCAGATCCTCACTTAACAATTCACGGTAATTTGCTGAATGATGTCAACCAGGAATATCAGAATTGCCCATTGCTAGGCAGCAGCATCATATATGACATTACATTTTACTGCTGTATATCATTTAGCGATGGAAATTCCACAACCGATTGCATTTGTTCACAGAGGACCACCCATAGACACTTTGTCTATGTTTTTGTTAAAATGAAAATAATGGGTAAAATCACTGCAAAGATTTTTTTTTCCAATGCAGCTGATAACTGAATGGATTTCTAAAAAAAATGGGTCACAGTGGTTCATTTTTTTTAACGACCTTGTTCTCAGCTAGCTCCATACACTGACATGATATATAATCTTCCTCAAAGATCTCCACATTTGTAAGATACAAATATATCCTAAAGAACAAATTCTTCAAAAGATATTCTGAACCCCGAATACCAAATATGACATTTTCTCAATAGAAAATACCTTGATGTAAAGGCATCTTATCTGGTTATTAAGTTAAGTAGAAAGCAGAACAATGAACATCGTTTCTGGATTATTTAGCACTGAACAGACTATATTTCTACAGTCCATTGCTCTGCCTTCTGCTTATCTCTGTTGTCCTTGTCATCAGACTGGAGGGCAAGTGGAATATTTTCTCAAGTGTGGAGAACTATAATGTTCTATGTGCATCCTATTCAATAAAAATATACACAAAAATGTTACGTATGCTAAGGCAGATTTTGAGTGAAAGACAAAATATGCCAGCTTTTGTATTTAGAAGGAAAAGAAATGCATACATCAAAGAGAGAAGAGTCTTTTTAGTGGCCATGAATTCCTACATCTAGCATTAGAAGGTCTTCTAGACATTTCTAGCAATTTTAATGTTTTTTGTCTAGTTAAGAGATTTACAGTACTGGCCAGAATTGTGGAAAAGTGTATTTTTGAGATTCGATGGCTAATAACACCACTTTTTGTGGGAGTAGTACCATAAAATTATATATCAATTTAATCAAGAATGTAATGCAACATAATTTATTCAATTATTTGTACTGTATTCTATAAAAAAGTTATAGCCAAATAACCAGAAAAAGGAAGCACAACTTGCTTAGGTTAATATCAGGTAGCTTTCCTTCATCTGATTGTAGCCAATGAGCATGAGTGTTTAGAGATGTCATCTTGTTTTGGCAATGAGCCAATCAGATCACAGTAGGATTCAGTTATTGATGTCATGTATTGAAGCTGAGAGGAGAACATTTATCAGTGTGTTATGTGATCACTATCAAATTGGTTGAGGTTTTTTTTTCTTTCATTTAGTGAGCTTGTAAAATGTAATAAAATTAAAGTAATGGTACAAAGAGTTGACTGGTTGCCCAGAAAGCGATGCAAAATAGTATTATTAAGTGAACAAGGCTACAATTATAAAGAAATTAGAAGGAAAATTGGTGGAAACTTAACCAAAGGTGGCATTTTTACTGTACACTTTTCCCAAAAGATTTCCACAATCTGGGCCAGTACTGTATAATACAGTGCCCATGAGAACCCTAACCCCTGCAGCCCTCCTAGATGGTACTACCTCATCCCCAAATTTTAATGAAAAATAGTATTCTAATGTCCAGAATCTTACAAGATAGCTAAAGCTTGGAAAATCTTTTATCTACAACATAACTGACCACCTGTAGGTGAATAGGGAACCCTGCACTTTTTAAAGTCTTCTAAATGGGAAGCCTAGATTCTGATCTCAGAAAGAAGCAGTACTTTTGTTATCAGTAGGTCTAAAGATTTAGATCTTCAGCCTAAAATGTATTGATAATTGGAGAATGATACAATGTCTTAATGCCAGCGTCCCTGTTTTTCAAGCATTATTGCCTCTGTTTGTCTCTGCTTGGGCATCTACTCATCCAAAGACGTACTGCTTATCTAAACAGGTTTTGCATTCTCCTCTAAACTTCCCAAATGCTGCCAGGGATAACAATGTGGTTGATTTCTGCAGAATTACAATACAGTATCCTTACAATAAATCATAATTAACAAGTCAGGATATATCTGAAATTATTTATGTTTCATCGTCGATTAATTGTGAGAATTTTAGTATTGCACCTTGCTTCATTTGAATTTAAAAACCTTATATTAACACCATAATTTTCACAATAAATTTAAAATGTCACTCAGGTAGACTGTGAAGTTAAACTCTGGAAGTTTAATAATCACTAAAATATACCTCATCTTTAAAACTGCTGTGTTAATGACAGATGCCTGTTTTGGATTGCTCTTGAATGGTGTTCTCTTACAATATTTAAGTGTTTTTCTTACTGTTTTGACTCTGTAAAATAAAGCCAAAATTTACAAACCGTTGATGAAATGTTTCATAAATGTTTTGTAATTGCTCAACAATGTAAAAATATTTTATGTAATATGGATGTGACTGATCATTTTTTTTTTAGAGTTCATAGCCATAATGTGTGAATTGACTCTTATATTCATGTCAGCAAATGTTTTGGGTTGCCTTATTCCTTGTTTACCTATGGTTCCAAATTATTGTTTTATTTCCTTATCCATGACACATATAGGCATCCAAGTGATGGATACTTAAGAGGATATTTAAGGGCAAAAGTGTTTTTTTTAATGCGTAACACCAGGTGTGTCCATGGGCAGGAGCGGGGTCAAATAATCAAGATGGCAGATGTGGCTGCACTATCAAAACCTCATCTTGCTCGGGCAGTACCTCTGGACCACATCTGGAGGGGGGTAGATTGAGGAGTGAAGGTGGAGGGAAGTAGGTAGGTAGGAGAGGAGGGAGGAGAGTGAAGGAGGGAGAGAGAGGGTGGGGGGATGGTAGTAGGTAGGTAGGAAGAAAGGGGATGTGGTGAGGGGGGTGCTGCCGAGCAACACCCATAGTTATATTAAGTATTTTTAAAAAATGTACGCTTTGTTTTTTTTATGGGAGAAAGTTGTAAAAGATAGTATTAAGTTGAGTGGTATTTCATTTGTTTTTCTTTCTTGTTTATGATTATAAAAAGTTAAAAAAAAACAACCTCATCTTTTTAAGCAAAGCAAAGCAAAGCAGAATTTCAATCACAAGGCCATAACCACCATCTAGACTTTTTTTCATCCTTCCTGCAGGTGCCCCTTACAGCTCAGTAGGGTTAGTCTAGAGCAGGGGTGTCAAACTGCCAGTCCACTGGCCGGTTTCATCATACTGGAGCCATGCCCACCCCATTGCTGGCAATGGCGAAAAAGCTCCGATACGTCGCACGACGTCACGTGACGTCGCGAGTTTGACATGCCTGGTCTAGAGCAATGATTTTTATTGTAAAATAAAGCAAGGTAATATAACAAACAACAAGCGTAACAGATGCCTTTGCTAGAAAGTGTAGTGATTAAAATAAATTGCATACCATTCTGACTAATGTGTTTATTAAATTAATCATGGTAATTGGAGGACATTATGAGTTCTATTCAATAGGCCATAATTTCCCAGATAATATATGAAGATAACGATCCTTATTCCTTTTTAATTTATGATCACATTTCACTGTCAGTTTGTTTTTTAATATATGTCATTTTCTAAGCAGGGTGCATGCTTCCTGACATGTTTGTTTTGTTGAGTTAACAGCAACTGAAATTTCATTTAACCATAATTGTCTTATTCTAATTTCCTTCATCTGATAACACTAGAAAATTAATCTCATCTAGCACTGGCATGCATGCAAGCATCTTGAGTGTTCACTTTGCTGAGAAAAATCTCAACTTCCTCCCCTTTGATACAATTCTTCATTTTCTTGCTGATAGCCAACAGGCTGGATTCACCTATCATCTCTAAGCCATGATATGGCTTCTTTAGTTTTGGTTTAGCAAAACATTTGTAAATCATGATTTATGTCTTTGCATGATTATGGTTCAATCATATGTTCTTTACTCAGTCAACTGATAAAGCAAACTATGGCTGTTCTGCAGGACAGTAGATGGGTCAGCTGGCTTCTATTGGTCAGTATCCAGCATGCTACTCTACCTATATGGACGCTGCTTCCAAATTAGAGTCAAACTGTGTTTTCTGAATGTATTGCTAAAGACATTTGTTTTCCTTGTTCAGAAGCAAGCAGAGCATATGTTGAAAAGAGACATTTGTCTCCTTTCAAATTGTGGTCATGATCTTTGATCAGGAGCATCACTTTGAGCAACAGTGGAGAACAAAGAGTTAAATCTCTCCTAAATTAGACCCTTTAGTGCCCCTTATACTTATTTTATATGCTTTATATTCAAAGTAACTTTCAATTTGAACCTCTTTTTCAGTGTGAGAAACAGAATTAGAAACCAGAAGTAGTAAAAACAGATCTCAACACTTTCAGATCCACAATTTACTTTATTCAAATATGCACTTCTGGCCCATTTTATCATTTCTTTCAATATATTTCCTCTTCAGTATTGTTGTGACAACCCCTCTAAAATTGTGCAACTCAACTATGTGAACTGACACTGCATTTGGAAATAAACAATTCAGAATTGGTTTCTCTCAGCTATCTGCTATATCTATCTTCATCCTTTGTCCTTTGATTCCCTTAATATCCCTTAAACCTTTTGTCCATCTAGAGCAGGGGTAGTCAACCTTGGCTCTTTTATGACTCGTGGACTTCAACTCCCAGAATTCCTGAGCCAGCAAGCTGGCTCAGGAATTCTGGGAGTTGAAGTCCACGAGTCATAAAAGAGCCAAGGTTGACTACCTCTGATCTAGAGGATGCTTTTGACGCCTGACAGTTTTTCAGAACCATTGATTAGCCTTCCCATTTCCTGGCAGTAGAAGATGGAATTTGTTTCAAAATTCTGCTTTTTCACATTTGTTTCAAAATCCTGCTTTTTTGTACCTCAAAGAAAGTATGGCTCTTACAAATATCTGATTAGAACTTCATAACGTGGATGAGTATAAAGACGCACAATTGTCTCTAAGCTTTCCCTTGATTTCACTGAAGACATCTGAAACTTTTTTTTTCAGAACTGCTTATACAATTTCATAAGGTGCAATCTATTCATATAATTAACTTCAAAACTGGAGTTCAGTCTTAGGGAACAACCAGGAGGGCCTTTTTTGTCTTCCTCAGAAACAACTATCTTTAAGGCCACAGATCCACTCAGGCCTACCAGACATTTATGAATTTCTTCCCTGTCTGTCAAAAAAATGGAATTCTAATATTCCCCCCAAAAAAGAAGCAGCTCCCCACGTGTTTTTATTTTTAATAATTTTCACATGTATCACTATTTTCCATACAGTCCACTGATCATATAGAGCAGCCTTTTCCTATTTAGCATAGTCCACATATGCTGGGATGGTCACTCCCAGAATTTCCAGCCAGTATGGACATGAAATACCTCAGGAAGGTGCCAGATCAGGGAAATTGAATTATAGTCTCTATACTAGTGCAAACTTAAATTCAGATCCCCCTGCTCATGCTGTGGTTAGGTTCTTATATTGTGCTAAATTATCGTGTTTTTATAGTTTATTGTGAACTTAGTGTGGTGTGTGAACCAAGTCAAAACAATATCCGAATAACCTTGAATTTTTCAGCAACCTTCACATATAAAGCCTGTAATGGCTAAATCATTCTGTAATTATCCATTCCTTGATAAATAAGCACAGATACTTGTGCCTAAATCTCTTGTGTTTAAACAATAGCTATAATTTATCCTGTACTTGTTTTGGCAGCTCATTGCTGTCGAAATCTCAGGTTGCAAGTCACATTGCAATATGCCCTGTGCTCAGCATTTTTAATGATATTTTAAACTTACCACAAAGTTGTTCAATTCCCTGCCAATTCCCCATTAAACTTATTTTCAAACACTAACAAAAAGAATCCATTGTTTTACCTTTCACTGCACCTTCCTATCTTCAAATCCACTTTCATCCCAATTAAGCAGAATTAATGCTACTAAATTTTTAAATATACCTAGCCAGCACCTTTTATTTCCACATCTGCTCCTCTCCATTGGGAATTTTCTGTGGTATAGGAAGTATATAGAATATTGCTTAAATTCCCTGCACTGGAAAATAAGTTAAAATGATCTTTGCCATTACTCTGAGGAAAGAGTCTAACAAAACTTTTAACAGTGTCATTTCAGGACACTCTTATTCCACTTGTATTTTTCTTCTCTAGGCTACAGAGGACAAAAAGGTGAAAGAGGTGAGCCTGGAATTGGCTTGCCAGGTGATCCTGGCCCACCTGGTCCTACAGGTAAAAAAACAACTCTTCCTATTCTTGACAATACAACAGATACATATTAAAAACAAAAACTAAATTGAGTTGCCCTGTAATGCATAACTTCTGAAATAAAATTCAATACTCACTGCCGGATGGCTGACTAAAATTAACAAGGCTAATTGCAGTTTCTTGTTTGTTTGTTTGTTTGTTTGTTTAGTTACCGGTATGCAAGGCCCACCTGGAGCTCCAGGAGAACCAGGTGTGCAGGGACTACCTGGCCGTGCAGGAAGATGCAATCCAGAAGATTGCTATTACCAAGTTTCTCAAAGTCAGTCCTAAACAACTGGGAAATGAACACCTATTTTGGATATGTTTTAATTCCTCAGTTATCTTTTCCTCACTTCTTCCCCCATCCCCCCTAACAAATTCTGAAATTTCAGTTTTAAACTATTGGTGAATTTCTTTCTATGTATATTTTACAGATCATCTCAGTGGAACATTTCATCTCCAGATTAAGCCAACACTGAGATGTTGTTTTCTTGAGTTCATTCCATATGTTTACACGTTTAGTGTATTTTTCTTTAGCAAATTGTGCGTCATAATGGCCTGTTAACTTCTTAATGGTATTTCAGTTTATGATTTTTTTTTAAAAAAAAGTGAGTTTCTTAGTTTTACCTTTAGCACAGAAGCCATATTGCGTTTTCTTTTGCTGGATGTCTCCTTGCAGTTCCATCTATTAAATGATAAATATGATTTATAATACAGTAGAATTTCGAAGTTTTTCTAAAGATTTGGCTAAAATCTAAATAGTGATTGGCATTTTCCTTGCTCCTGTCATTCTAATGCAATATGGTAAGATCTGCAAGATCTACATTTCTGAATGACCTAAAAGACTTTTGAGCAAGGTTACCACATTTAGGCTGTAAATTTGGAACAACTACAAGACAGTAGCAAAGTGATAACAGAAAACTCTAAGTCCAGCAATGCTCTAGGCATTGCAGATAAGATCTGGCTTTGTTGCATCTGAGTCTCTCTCCCATTAATTGTTACTTGGGGAGAAATGTCGTAAATGCAGACAGCACATAGTAAACTACAACTCAAGTTATATACTCACATTATTGAAAGCTAGTTGTGAGCATGTTTTTTACATTTTCCTCCCTATAAGGAACTGCTTATAGGGTTTTCCCTGCATATGGGAAAAAGAGCCTGATTATTAGAAGCTAGTTTAGTTCTCAGCGGGACCGCTGGTAATAACTTGTCTTAGTTAAAATATACATTTGTCAGTCAGCTATTCTACAGGGTCTTATATCTAGGTTGATGAATATAGTAATTATAATACTGTGCAAGTCCAATCATCTCCAATCTATAGTCCTGTCAACACCATTTGGTAAATTAGACCAAATAGCCACAAGAAGTCTGGAAGTAATCTCACTTTGTTTTTTTCCTATAACTTCATTAATTTTTTTAAAAGAAAAAAAAATAGAAGTAGCTTTTGTTGAAGTTAACTACAGCAACAGAATCTTTGGCTCTCGTTCAGCTCTATCTTCCCTTCCCTTCACCCCCACCAAATCGGGAGGTGTCTGCTTAACCCATTTTTAAATATTATCTTGTTTTCCAGAACTTTAAAAAAAAATGTTTTAGCCCCTTTCCTTGCATATTTCTACCAAGGTCATTTTTCTTATTCTCCACAAATCCTTCATCAGGATGTTCCATTGCCTCCAGCCAACATGCTTTTTATAGACAGTGGAGCATTGTTCAGTACTATAGACCTAAAGAACAAAAGATTATAGAAGATTGCACAAATGTAATGTATTTTCAAGGTTTATTGTAATATAATCAGGACATTAGCTCGGGTAAAATTCTGACAGACTCAACAGAGAATTTCTGCAGGTAGTTGTAGTTTGGAAAGAAGTCTCTATCATCTTACATCCTGATCAGCGATATTTGTTGGGCTCCTTTTTTTTAATTGAACGGGTAGGAAAATCAGATGTTCAGAAGAGCAGCTGAACATCAGCAATCCCACTCAGCTCATATATATTGACATAAGATAGGCTAGTTGGCAGTACACATAACTTTTCTCTGAAAAATTCAGGGATTGAAGCCGATTGCCATTTCATTTATCTTGAGAAGAAGATGTTTGTATAAAATGAAGTTAAATAAACAGAGATATACAGTAGCATTAGTTAATGAATAGCATTGGCATTTAGGACTAATGAAAACAATGGACATCCCCTGGATTAATTTCTATTTTAAGAAATTAACTGGACTTTTTAGCTCTTCCTGGAATAGATTTATCTATATCAAATCGATTTTTTAAAAAAAAGAAGATGTAACTGAGAACCTATTGTGGGCAATTTGTTGGCAGCTGCAGCCCATAGTAGAATGGATAGTGATATAATTTATTCTAAACGTGTTCTGAAGTTGTATCATTGTCCTGTTTTGATGGAGCAAAAGGACATCTATATTTCAGTACTGTAAGATGGACTGCTGGATAGCTATAATGTTTGGCAGGATTTTGTTTTGAGATGTTAATCTTGTTTTATTTAAACCTTTCTAGTGTTTCCCAATTTAATTCAGATTTTCATTTTTTTTTAATTTAGAATTTATTTTATTTAAATCTTGCTATGAGAATAACTATAAGTGCTATATTTTGACAAGCTTCTGTAAAATGTCACATTTTGGAAATATGTAAAGCAGCTGAGATTATATATAATATGACACTTTGTGTATATTTTGACTTTTCACTGAGTGAAATAGAAATGATAAATTATTTAGCGTTTTACATAAAAGTAAAAGCATAATACTTGAATTGATCAGAAAAACAAAACATTTATATATTGTGGAAAAAATACATTCAATTCATATTGCTTTTATTTTTATTTGCCTGTGTTTGGTAATTATATTTCTTAGAAAAATCATTTGTTCTGGATTTTATTAGGTGATTGGGATAAATGTAAGTTTTTTTTCTCTTGGTTTCCTTCCTGAGAAAGGAAACTGTTGAAGATATTGTGTAGCTTTGTACAAGAAACAGGCCAAACTCAAAGTATGCTTAAAAACTTCCATGAATTGAAATACATCAAGATTTCTGTTCTTATCCTTAAAATCTACATTTGTGTGTGTATATGTCAAATTTCAGTTCATTTTCACATTTTGAAGAGTGTATTGCACTTTAAACCCAGATAACCTATTTTGTTTTTCTAGTGCCTTCGCATAGTTTTTAAATAATAAAAACTTTATTCTAATATTTTATTAAAATAAATTAGGTATTAGTCTGAGCCGCCTATTTGAACTATGGCTAGTGATATTTTGAGGCATGCATATTTTTATTGTTTGTGTGCCATACAGCAGACAGCTGTAATAACTTTACATTTAAAAAATATTTTCTTTCACTACCATTAGAGTCAATCATTTCTGAAACTATTAAGTGATACTGAAATCATAAACTGAAATACAGAGGATATATTCAGATAGAATACTACAAATCAAACCTCTGTGGAGAAAAAAAAGGCATTTTCGTATTTATGCACCCTTTTAAACAGGCTGCAAGAACCAATAGGAAACTAGTGGATGTCATACTACTGTCTATGGATCTAAGGTAGGGGGGTCAAACTCAGAACGTCACATGACAGGTGGCGCCATATCGTGACTTTTTTTTCCATTGCCGGCAATGGGATGGGCGCAGTTTCGCCATGATGCATCCGGCCTGTCGGCTGGCAGTTTAATACCCCTGATCTAAGCTCTGTAAACAAGACTAAGTGATTGAATGACAGAAGTCTTACATTGGAGCATCCACAGTTAGTCTACTTCTGCAGATGAAATCCATATACACAACCACTTAGTAAATTGTAAGCATGGAAAGTTGGGACATTCAATTTAAGAATGGACTCCAGCAAAACTACACACACAATTAGGAGTCTGTTTTTAGATCTATCTATCTATCTATCTATCTATCTATCTATCTATCTATCTATCTATCTCAGCGGTTCTCAACCTTTTTCGGGGCTCGACCCCGGCCCGCATCGTGCATGTGCAGCGCGACGGGCACATCGCGCATGCACGGTGCGACGGCCTGCATCGCAAAGGGGAAAAAAATGACCGACCCAAAAAAAATGGCCGACCCAAAAAAAATGGTGGTCCCTCATCGCGCATGCGCGGCGCGACGGCCCGCATCGCAAAGGGGAAAAAATGGCAGACCCCCCAAAAAATGGCCGACCAAAAACAAAAAAAAAGGCCGACCAAAAAGAAATGGCAGGCCCGCATCGCGAAGGGGAAAAAATGGCTGACCAAAAAAAATGGCGGACTGCAGTGTTTGGCGACCCCCGTGAAATGGTCGTTTGACCCTAAATGGGGTCGTGACCCACAGGTTGAGAACCGCTGATCTATCTCTTTCCCCCCATTTCCAGAAAGAAAGGATTATTATTACACCAGTACACAATATGTCCTTGAATCTGGAATAATGAGGGCAAATTTTATTGGAAGCGCTTCAATTTACCCTATGGTATCTTGCACTGATATCTCTCGAGATACACAAAAGCTGCTTTCTTCTCTGTCCCCCAACACTTTTTCTGTTTCTTAGCCAATTACTAGAACTTTGTAGCATGAAGCACTCTTTTTTTAAATTTATGAATATAATTTAATAGAGTTTGAACTCTATAAATGCATATGACAGTAAACTGTGCACTAAATAATAAATAACCTTGTTCCAAGTTTCCTTTTTTTTTTTGTCTGTACAAGATAATATATTTATTTTATTTTATTTGGTCTTAGAGTTAATGTATAAATAAGGGAACAATTCAGGCAAGGTTATATTTGTTTTTTTCCCTTTAAGTCTCATTGTTTTCATCAGGAGATAAGCAGATGTTTTTATCTCCCCTTTGAATCAAAGGGTTTGATAATGCTTATCTTTGGCTAGATAATCCTCATTCTGTATTTTTCCCCCCTCCGGAATAGTTTGAACATAATCATCATTTATGGTATTTAACGTAGTTTGTGCATAATACGGTAACAAAGCCTTGGGCACAATCTTGCCCCTTCCACATCTGCATCTTGTATAAATGGGGTGGAATCCCTACTGGGTTCTGTGGATCCCCACTTTGTTCCACATTTCTTTATGGGAGCAGTATGCATTTCAATCTTTACATACTGTAAATAAAAATGCCTTGATAATGTTGTGGAAGCTTTATGCTATTTATCTCAGATATTAAATTTTAATATCAATATTTTTATATAAAAAGTTGATTTAGTTTTAGCTAATATATACCTGGGTGTTTGCTTTCCTTGCCTTTAATTTAGCTTACACTTTATTACCACATGCAAATGTGTTTGATAGAAATACATACCTCTGATAACCATTAAGAAAACACAGGCCGTTATGATGATGGTTTTAAGCTTTCAACTGCAAAAGTTTTTGAATGAATTTTAAAACTGTAAGGAAAGATGATAAATAAAATAGACCAAATGGATGTACACATTTTACAGGAACCAAAATGAATGTCATAATCTAACAATGAAAGGTGCTTAATTCTCTGATCTTTTGAATTTGAGCAGGCTTTACTTTACTGATAGATTATGATCTAGGTGCATTGTTGGTGTTTTCGTTTATAAAATACAGATGCGTTTAAATTATTTTCTATGTAAATATTTATTTATCTCATGTGCTCATAACAATTGATGAAGGCATATTTCATTGTTGCCTTTTCATTACTGAATAATATTGCCTTATTATTGTTCTTATATCTCTATTTTTGTTTTGTTCAAATCTACAAGTGAGAACTTCACTTGTTTGCATATGTTAACTTATCTGCTTTGGTCTTAAATGAATTTTGAATGGCACTGAACTGAACCCGACAGATTTTTTTTTGTTTCTTTTTGTGTGTGTGCATTTATAATAATGAACATGTGGTTATTTATTTTTAAAATCAGCCACATTTAATTTGTAGTTGGTTCAGAATTTTATAAAATTCAATTTCAAAAGTTTTGATAGAATTTGTATTTCCACTTGGTTTATATTGTTAAATTTCATTCAGCAATTTCCATTATATTTCATTCTCTTATCAGTTTCTTCTGTTGTTTATTTATGTGACTGCTATGTTTAAAATAAAAATTAACTGTTGGAACCACAAATTTAAGGTTGTGTTTCTTCCTATATGCTACCCAGCTCCTAGGCAAATCATTTAATAGATTCTAGAGCATTTGTGAGTGATAGTATATATAGTAGTGCAATCTGAGTACTTCGCTCCATAAATATTACTAATTAATTTATACCCCAATGTCAAATATCTTGACTCAGAAGGAACATTCATTGAATTCCACAGATTTACTCCTAGGTACAAAGGTGAGTATATAATTACAGCATCAGTTTACAATTCATGCACTTTTATACAAAGGGAAATTGATATTTTAAAATGGTTAAGAGGGGCAGAAGTAGTTTTTATGAAACCATTTTCTCTACAGACTGTTGGCAGGTCTATTTTGCTGGTGGAGGACAAAGGCATTATACATACACATAGACTTGTATATACATGTACACATACATATATATGTATAGAATTAGATTGTCATTGCATATTAGATTGCAACTGGTAATTCCTATCTGATGTGATAAGTGACAGGTCAGTTAGGAGACATAGTAAACTTGCTCAGTGTTCTGCCTCTCTAATGTGTACTGTTGCTGCTTGACTTATTTCCTCTGAAATGGCTGCTCCACTCTGCCTAAAGACAGTGCCCAATTTAATAAACACCTGTTTTCTTAAACCAGATATATGAGATGAGTCATGGACCATGAAAGCACTCAAATGTATTTTAAAGCAGTTGCACTTTCCATTAACTTCATTTGTGCCAGACTTCACTCATTCAAGCAGGACTTAGATAAGTTCACAGGAAAACCCAAGAATTTAGAATAAGTATTATTTATTGAAGAATCTTAGAAAGCTATAACCAAAACAATGTCAGCAACATTAATCATTTAGGGCGTAGCCTTATGTTTTTATTTTGCCATCTATTAGATTATTTTAGGCTGGGCTGCCTGTGTGAGTCAATGTTTTTAGCTTTTTCTATGTTTTCCTAGTTTTCTAATCTCCAATAGAATTGGCCAGTCAAGAGAGAGAGAGTGAAGAAAAAGAAGGAAGGAAGGTAGGAAGGAAGGAAGGAAGGAAGGAAAGAAAGAGGAAGGAAGGAAGGAAAGAAGAAAGAAAAAGAGGAAGGAAGGAAGGAAGGAAGGAAAGAAAGAAAGAAAGAAAAAAGAAAGAAAGAAAGAAAGAAAGAAAGAAAGAAAGAAAGAAAGAAAGAAAGAAAGAAAAAGAAAGAAAATTTATTTATTCTGGGAGCATAACTTTCATTGGATGATTACCAACAAGGTGGGAGGAAAAAATAATTGAGAAATGTAAGATCTCATCTAAGCTGAGTGCTTCTATCTTATAAGTGGATATTAGCCAACCCACTTTCACCTGACTTTGGTTTCCCAGCACATGAGAATTGGTGTGGAGACTACATGTCTGTCTGTCTGTCTGTCTGTGTGTGTGTGTGTGTGTGTGTGTGTGTGTGTGTGTGTGTGTGTTTGTGTTTGTGTGTGTGTGTGTGTGTGTGTGTAATCTCCATACTGTTTTCCCCATGGGCGAAATCAGACCCTTCCTCTGCATTGGACTTGGGTTATTTTTCTATCTGTCATCAATCACAGTAGCTGGCACTTGCCACCAACATATATTTCTACAGACTTTTTTGAATTTGTAAGAACTAGCTCAATTACTGGGATAGCATTATGATCATTGGTGTATTTTGTATTCTACTTGTAAAACAAGCAATTTACAGTAATTGAGCAAATAAATTAGCTTTAACAACCAGAGAGCTCTGGACAATACTAACATGAGGGATCCACTGGAATAAATAACCAGGAAGGCATAGGTGAAAATAACCACATAGTTCATTTTCAGCACACAGAAACTAGACAAAAAGAAACAGGAAATGTGGAATTTATTATTTTAAAAGGGTACTTTTATTTTTGAATTACAAGTGATAGATCATGTGATTCATGAAATAGGGATAATTATAATGGATGTCTGTTTCATGAAAAAATAAAACTATACTCAAAATACAATTTTTGGAGGATGTTATGTACTTGTTTTGTTTTTTACTACTTCGATTTTTTTCAAAGAGAAATTAAAAAAATGCTCTTTGTTTTACTTTCATTTACCTTTTATAAAAATTCAAAGGATTAAGTAATGTTATTTATTTCATTTGTATACAACCAGAGATAAGGTACTTATAAATAAATAAACTCAGCTATAAATTTTAACTGTTCTCAAAGATTAAAAATCCTTTCACAGTGGTTGAACTTCCTGATGTTTCAAATAGAACAGAAAACTAAGTTTATTTCACCTGACATGTTCCTGATAAACCTGGCACTGAAGCACTATATATATATATTTCTTATTCCTCAGAAATTAGCACTTTTAAAAACAGGGTGACTACATCTAAATCTCAGTGACATGCAAAGAAAGTTCAGTTAGCTACTTATAGCACTAAAATGGGCCCTAGGGAGAAAGGAAAGCAATCGGGATAACTTACTGTTCTGATGCATTAGAGATGGCTGTTATGTACTCTAATTTCGTAAGACAGTACTTTAGGAACCCCCAAAGAACTAACAGCTGGAAAACAGCTGCCTTTTATCACAATTCAAAAAAGGGAAACCACTTGGCATCACTCTGAAAGCAGCACTTTGAAATGTTTTAAGTGTCTTGTATTGTTTTAGGAAACAGACGAAGGGGACAACCAGAACGTTTAGATCTGTCAAGGCCTCGATAAGATTTCCTGTATTTTTTACAATCTAATTTTTCTAGACTGTTTCTCTCAGTAGTTGGTAGATATCTGGAGATCAAAGATGGCTTCCAAAACATCCTGTCATTTAGTGCAATGCTGCATTTTTTTCATGGCCCTTTCACATTCGGCCCTCCTTGTAATCCAGCTTCCATGGTACAAGCTGATGGTTCACAAAAACCAGGAGGACCTGGAGGACCAGTAGGACCTGGAGCACCAGGGGATCCAGCGGCTCCAGCCGGGCCTCTCTCTCCATCTCGCCCATCAGTGCCATAACTGGGTTTGCCGGGTTCTCCTGCAAAGACAAAAACCGGGCCATAAATTCAGAAAAAGAACCTAATATCATTTTTGTTGTAATTTTAAAAGTCTTATTTGCAAGAATGATTGCATCAGCCTTGGTTTCTCCTGTGAACCCAACCCCACGTAGAAGATGCAAAGTATTAGTGGAGGCTCTCTACACAACTGGGTCTTCTGGAAAAGTGAATCTCCAAAGTCTTAACACAGGATACTTGTTGCTATAGACCACAGGTTGGCAACCCGCGGCTCTGGAGCCGCATGTGGCTCTTTGAGCTTTCTCCTGCGGCTCCCAGCCTCCTCCACCATTTGTGCTTCCCTTCTCTCTCTCTCTCTCTCTCTCTCTCTCTCTCTCTCTCTCTCTCTCTCTCTCTCTCTCTCTCTCTCTCTCTGCATGTGTGTGTGTGTGTAAAAAAGAGAGTGGCCTCACGCTGTCCTCCAACGAGCTGACAAACTTATTGGGCGGGGCTCCTGCCTTTACTGTGAGGAAGCAGGAAGCAGCAGCTCTCTCTGTCTCTGTCTCTGTCTCTGTCTCTGTCTCTGTCTCTGTCTCTCTCTCTCTCTCTCTCTCTCTCTCTCTCTCTCTCTCTCTCACACACACACACACACACACACACACACACACACACACACACACACACTGAGTGGGGGAAGAGGGCTAGCAGACTAAGGGCAGGAGAGAGCCAGCCCAAAAAGACTGTGTGTCAGCTTGTCGGAGGACAGCGTGAAGTCAGCTTGCCAGGTGAGCAGAAGATCGGAGAGAGGGATGGGGGGAGAGAGGGAGACAAAGAGAGGGAGGGAGAGAGAGAAAACTCATGCACAGCAGCCTCTATTTCTTTTTAATTAAACTCTTCAATCAAGCTCTCCCTCCCCTGTGTGCGCACGCACAACTTTTGCGGCTCCCAGTGTTTTCTTTTCTCTGCGAAATGGGTCCAAGTGGCTCTTTGAGTGTTTAAGGTTGCCAAGCCCTGCTATAGACCAATGTTTTTCAAACCTGGCAACTTTAAGACATGTGGCTTTCAACTTCCAGAATTCTTCAGCCAGCAATGTTAGTTGGGAAATTCTGGGAATTGAAATCCATGCATCTCAAAGTTTTCAAGTTGGAAAACGCTGCTAAATACAGTCATCTTCTGTATGAAAGGGGAAGTTGGGTTCTCATTTTCCTCTTTTATTAAGTCAATAGGGAGTAGGTTTCTCCAATGAGAAAATGCTTTCACCATCTGGATTTATCGCACTACATAAAATGCACATCCAACCATCCCAGTTTGTAAGCTATGGTCTAATAGTTCATCCTAATATGCAAAGACACCATCAATTGCTTTTCACAAGTGATCCATTGTGCCTGGAATGATCAATTTGACAAAGGCAGACAAGAAGTTGAAAAGTGACATAGACAACATAAGGAAAAAGAAGAGAGAGAATGTCTGCTAGGAAATTAAAGCAAAAGAACACATTTTACTTTTAATGCAGAGAAACATAAAGGGGTTATTTGCAGAATTATTCATAATACAGTGTTTTAGAACAGGGCTTTTCAGCCAGTGCTATGGGTACCACCTGTGGTACATTGGCACCTGGCAGGTGGTATGCGACCATCCTAGCGGGGGAGGGGAATGAGCTGAACCTGTGGCAGCACCGCACAAGCCTGAGTGAGAGATGGCTGGAGCTGCAGGGCTGTCAGGGCTCAGCGGAAGCGCCAGGATCAGCGCCAGGCTCCAGCTGGAGCTCGGCGCTGATCCTGGTGCTTCTACTGAGCCCTGAAGAAGCACCAATCAGCTGGAAAGCAGCACTGATCCTGACACTTCTACTGGGCCCAGAAGAAGCACCAATCAGCTGGAATGTTGCAGCATCTCCAGGGTTTTGTGATTTACATTCAGATGCTTGGCAACTGATTCATATTTATGATGGTCACAGTGACTCAGGGTCATGTGAAGTGACCAAAACCTGCTGCAACCACCCAGCAGATGGGGGGGAATAAAAACCAAACACCCCCCACCCCACCCCCACTGCCAATCCTCAACAATGCTCACAACAATGAAAACCTCGGACAGGAGGAAAAGTGCTGCTGGGCGGGCAGGCAGGCGTCTTGCTCGGCTGTGGCTTGGGGGGCACTTTTTTCAGTGCCATTGTAACTTCGAACAGTCACTAAGCAAACTGATGTAAGTCGAGGACTACCTGTACTTCATCACTTTTTTCCTTTTGGGGGGGTCAAGTTTTTGACACCTTGCTAGGCGACTGGTGATACTCGGATATTGCCATATCCTAAAAGTGGTACAATGGGTGAAAAGGTTGAAAAGCCCTGTTTTAGAAGTTTCATAAGGTTATTTTTACTATGCCAAATTATTTGTATTCTACTGGCCACTAGAGGGCACTTTTGCTTCAGTTATGACCAATGAAGACTTTTGCAGAGCCTTCCCCCCCCATTCCCACTATATCCCCAATGCAGTATTCAAAAGCTGAACTTCAAAATGCGCCACCAAAATCAATTTTAACGATTTGCAAATCCTCACACAACTCATTTTAAGTGGAAACGTATAGTGGTATTTTTAATTTATTCAATGTGTGCTTGGTCCTTGTCTCATGCAATTTTGCATACTGTGCTGTTATGACACAATGGAAACTGATTTTAATACTTTTCTTCTATCGCCTCTTGGCTTTCAAGCTGATTTTTATTAAAGTGTAAATCCTCTGTTTTCCCCACCATGATAAACGTGTAAAAAGCAGCATGAGAAAAAAAAATTGATAGCAGTTATGTTGCAGGAACCATAACCTTAGGTCTAACTGGCTTTTTAAAAGAGGTACACCCTGGCAGAGTTGACACACAATGTTTAAGCCAAGATGTTTCAACCAAGGTTTGTCAAAAAGAATGGTCAACTTTGCACAGATTTCTAAATCGTAACGAGCAGGTTAACTCATGCTAATCCAGAACAGCCCCTTATGGCTTGGTATTAGATATCAATCAAGTCAAGTCACCTATTGTGATAGAGACTACAAACTTGCAACAGAAAAGGAGGCAAAAAAATTGGGGTAGAGGGAAAAATGCATGATAGGTGTGTTTGGCTGTGTAGAGAGAGAGCAGCACTCAATCTTCAAAGCAGATGCCTTTATTTCCAACAGTGTGTTAAATGGGTTGTTTTTTTTTAATGTGAAATAGTTTGGTCATTTCTTAAATGACCCAGAGACCATCTTCAGTGCTTACCAGGGAGTCCTGTTGTTCCTGGCAAGCCTTTGGGCCCTTGACCCGGGAGTCCTCTCTCCCCCTTTTCACCTGTGTCACCTAAAATAAAAATAAAGAAAACAAACGTTTGTTTTATTGTACGTATATCCTTGCATCTTTTAAAAACATTTGCGTACTACCTGTTGTTTAAAATTTCCCATTAGGGTACAATCAACTGTAACGTGTCCTTAAAACTATTAATACAAGTCAAGAAGACTTTTTTGGCTAGAAAAAGTCTGTGAAGAAAGTGTCATTGGAGATAAAGTCTCCTCTGTTCTGCTTCGGCTTTGATTAAGGAGGTTGCCGGGCCAGAGATTAAGGCGTCTATGTCAATGCTCTTAAACGTTTATGGTGGATGCTTTTATCAAGGCACCTGAAAAAGGCTTTGAGAACACTTTTGGATATAACTGCTTCCAGCTATTTACAGCAGGGGTTGTCAAACTTGGCCCTTTTGTGACTTGTGGACCTCAACTCCCAGAATTCCTCAACCAGCTGTCTGAGGAATTCTGGGAGTTGAAGTCCACAAGTCATAAAAGGCCAAGTTTGAAGACCCCTGATTTACAGCTTTAAAAATAAATCCCTAGTACCTTGAATTTAGCCTAAAAGTGAATAAGCTGGCTAATCTATATGGTTAAATGCAGGCCTCTTAATCATGTTAAGATATGAAAGTTTTAATAATACTGGAAACTGAAATACATTTATTTTCTAATTCCAAGACTTTGATTTTTATTTTTGGTTTTTTTTTTGGCAGTTTAGTTTTCCTTTTCATTAAACTCTGTCCCTTTTCTCTGTTTCAAGATTTCTAAGAGTGCCTGTGTTTCATTGCAATTAGTAAAAGTGGGCTTCTATGCCTTACATCCTATTAAGCATAAAGGATGCTTTGATTTTAATCAGGAATAGTTAAGCAATGCCAGAGGAATGTAAGTGCACTCTGAAACAGCTGATACTGCAGATCTTCAGTTCCCTGCAATGCTGACAACCAGAAAAGGCCATTTGGTTCATTAAATCAGAATAGTTTTGTTTAGCTGTGGGAGACATTACAGAGAATACAGAGAATTTCCTTCCTTTTCTAGTATTCAGCATGGAGGCTGCCCTAATGGGAGCTCAGCATCCTTCCTGAAGCGGCTCCTGCCTGTTTTAGAATTTCCTTTCCTCCTGGCTTGCTTAGGAGAATTGCCTAGAGAAGATGGAGACTGAGCTGTCATTAGGAGGAATGCTGTTAAAACATTATAGATTTTATTATATAATCTTTAGGCCACTCTTGCCAGGCCGCATTCTTCTGGAAGCATTACATTTCTCACCTATTCCTGTCTTTTGTAACCGTGAGTTTTGAAATGCAGACTTTGCATTCTTCCTTTGTTGCAGATTAATTAGCTGGCTAATTATCACACTGGCTTACTTTATTTTGCCCACTCATTCACATTCTCCTTCTTTTAGGTATAACATGCTTTTAGGTGCTGATTACTATGTGCCAGTGTAATTATCTTGTAGGGTTGTCAGAGAGCAAGTTATTTTGGTCTAAGGCTTTGTTAATTTTCACTTCTTCTCTCTCCCCCTTTTAGCCACCTCTGATCTTTGAGTGTGAGAACTATTTCACAGAATTAGTTTCCTCCAGCAGATATATATGGATGTTGAGCCTGGACTGTGGTTTACTTGGAAACCAAATGCTATTTATCATACCACTGCATGGTGTCTTTGGAAATGTCTATAGTAGAATGTCAAATTTTATTTAGTGGATAAAATACAATGTTGCACCCTAAGCTATGAACCGATATATCCTAACCAGGTTGAGAATCTCCAGACCTGATGAACATCTACCCTGAGTAGATAGTCAAAATTTAATTCTACCCATTGCAGAATTTTATACCCTTGCAGCCAAATATAACTCAGATTACATTAGGGAAATAGAGTATTATCTACATATTGATGACATCTCACTTCATCTGCCAGATGAGCTCACTCAACAGCTGAATAAGGATCAGAAAGCTCACCTCGGATCTTGAAAAAATAACACATATTATAAAACAGAGTAAAGCAAATTACACTCCCACTCTCCCAAATCCCAATTTGCTCAGGATCAAAAATAACCTATCTTGCCCAAATCTTTTCTTTCCCATTTTCCTGATTAGAGCTAACAATATCAGCACTATTGAGATGCCCCGTATACAATGATCTGGATTGGATGCTACATCTTCTGCCTGTTCCAATGACTGATGCTTCTTATTTATAAAGCTGAGGAATTTCTGTTTATTCTAGAACAGACAGACTAATGAAAAAAATGAAAGTCATAGGGTTAACACAGCTTTACTTGATGAATAAATCCACTTCAGGGTCACTGTAGAAACACTGCCACTATAACAGAACACAAATTGTTTGGAGAACTCTGAATGAACTGAAGTGCAAATGCTGTAATCCTCGATTTACAACTACAGCTGGGACAAGAATTTCTGTTGTAAGTTAAGGCAGTTGTAAAAGGGTTTCCTGCCTGAGCAGGGGGTGGGACTAGAAGACCTCCAGGGTCCCTTCCAATTCTGTTATTCTGTTAAATTGAGTCATCATGTGACCAGACCTGATTTCACCACCATTTTTACCATAGTCATGAACCAAATCTAACCTCCCCAATTGATAGTCTTTCCTGTTTTCTGTTGGAAAGTGACCAAAAAGGTCACAAATTGTGATCATGGGACTGCAGGAGGCAGCAAATGGTTATAAATGCAAGCCAGTTGCCAAGTGCCTAAGTCATGTAACCATAGGGATGGTGCCACAGTCATAAGTGCAAGCACAGATTATAAAGCTCTTTTTCCAAGGCCATCATAACTTTCAATCATCAGTGTTCAGCAAACGATCATAAGGAGTCCTTGGTGCACCTCTGAGCTTGGCTGTTTTCTTGCAGACATTTCATTACCCAAATTAGGTAACATCATGAGTTTGAGTGTGAGACTAGCATCAGACTAGCACTGATGATGTTACCTGGTTTGGGTAATGAAACATCTGCAAGAAAACAACCAAGCTCAGAATAGAATAGACCTGGAAGGGACCTTGGAGGTCTTCTAGTCCAGCCCCTGCTTGAGCAGGAGAACCTTTACCATTTTAGACTAGTCTCTTCTTAAAAACCTCCAGTGATGGAGCGCCCATGATTTCTGGTGGCAAGCTGTTCCACTGGTTAATTGTCCTCACAGTTAGGAAGTTTCTCCGTAATTCCAGGTTGCTTCTCTCCTTGATTAGTTTCCAACCATTGACACTTATCTTGCCTTCTAGTACTTTGGAGAATAATTTGACCCTCTCCTCCTTGTGGCAGCCCCTCAAATACTGGAATACTGCTATCATGTCACCCCTATTTCTTTTCTTTAGATTAGCCAGACCGTTGATCGTTGTAGTGGCTCTTCTCTGAATTTTTTCCAAACTCTCAACATCTTTTTTGTAGTATGGTGACCAAAATTGATTGCAGTACTTCAGGTGTGATCTTACTAGGTTTTTATAAAGTGGTATTAATACTTCACATGATTTTGATTCTATGCCTCTGCTTATACAACCCAGGATTGTATTATCTTTTTGGCTGCTGCTGCACACTGCTGGCTCATATTCAAGTGATCGTCCACTAGGACTCCAAAGGTCCCTCTCACAGTTACTGTTTTTGAGCCAGAGTTTAACTATTCTGTACTTGTACTTTTAGTTTTTCCTGCCTAAATGTAAACCTTTGCTTTTCTCCACATTGAAACTCATGTTGTTGGATAGGGCCCATTGTTCAAGTCTGTCAAGATCTTTTTGGATCCTGAGTTTGTCTTCTGGGATGTTGGCTATTCCCCTTCTATTCCCTCATCTAAGTCATTTATGAAGATATTAAAGAGTACCGGGCTTAAGACGGAGCCTTATGAGCAAGGACCCCTCATTTCAACCCTGAGCTGCAAATATTCTTTTTTATTGGAATAGTCTTAAATCAAGGACTATCAATCCTGAAGTAAATATAGCTTTTTAAAATTACTTCATATTCCCTTTTTTGAGTCAAATAAAAAAGAGAGAGAAATATTTCTCATACTTCATGCAAGCCCAGTAGTAGCATACATTTGGAGGGAGGAGGGTAGGAAAAAAATCAAGATGGCAAATGCTGCATTGTCATGCAAAGTCTGCCCTTTGGTAATGCATCAGGATTGCATGTCCTTACGAAAGGGCTGGAGTTTTACATCACAAGGCAGTGCCTCGCCATGTTGCCTTCTTCAACCCCTTCCCTGCAGCTAAGCTCAGGAAAAGGAATGAAGTTGAATCCACGTCCATACATTTAATGGAGAATCAAATAACTGGCCTCCATAAAATTTAAACGGGTCACAATAATAACATATCTGATGCACAAATCAATATTCTGAATTTCTCACCTTTGGGACCTTTCAGCCCAGTGTCACCGGGAGGGCCTTTAAGACCAGGCGATCCCCGGGATCCAGCTTGCCCTGGGAAGCCACTGTCTCCCGGAAGTCCAGGGGAGCCTGGTGGGCCAGGTGGGCCTGGGATGCCAGGATCCCCAAATTCAGGCCTCCGAAGACTGGCAGCCATCTGTGCAAATTGTTCTGCTCAATGAAAAGAATGAACTACTGAAGTTCATGAAGACTACTTCCACACCATCCCCTTTCTCCCCTCCGCCTTCTCTCTTAAGCAGTTTGCGGGCAAGCTACAAACTTATCTTCCTTTCGTGATTCACTTACGGTCCTAGTGTGAATCGCTGCGAGTGCTGTGGCAAAAAAAAAAAAAAACCTAAAGTCCCCCTTCCCCTCACAAAAGGAGAAGAAAAAGAAATGAAGGAAACCGAACAGCCTAGTATTTGACATAAGGGTCCTCTCCTGCTTAAAAAAAGGGGGGAAGGGGATGTCAGTGTCAGCCATCTTGAGATCAGGGGTGAGAAGAGCTACATGCATTGTTTCAAAGCTCTGCAAAAGAAAATATTTGAAGTTACAGCAGAAAACTGAGCTAAACGTAAGTCAGTTTTCTAATAGCCATAGTAATTGAACTCCTAGCTGTGGGCAGAGTTAGCCTGCAATATTGCATTCTGATCACTGCACCACTGCATCGTGGCTCCTAGCATTTTGGAATGGCAAAACTCCACATCTGATTTCAAAATGGTGGAAATCATGGGTGTATAACTTTGCTACGTTCATTATAAATAATGTATTACGATGAAATTTTCTATTGTTATAAATTGGTTGATGGTATACAGATTCCTGCTGGTTGTTGTTCACGTGGCAAGAAGTCAAGTGAGAGTGAGATTAAGGCTTCCCTTCTGAGAGGGCCTTATTTAAAACAGCTGATTTCCCACTTCAGAATCTGGGATCCTAAAAGGGCAAAGCTTCATGGCCCCTTCTCCCTCAACGGGGAGGGAAGAGGTAAGTCTGATAAGGTAGAGGTAAGGTAGGAAGAGGTAAGGTAACCAGCAATGGATGTGCCTCCCCCCCCCAAGATAAAAAAAAATCAGCTTCCATCTAGTAGACTGATTTTTGTCCTCCGGTTCTGAGACTGTTGGTGAGGTCAGTCCAGTGGCACTGACGCTATATGATCTCGGGACTTTCTGACCACAAGGGAGCCCTGAGCAGTACATAAAGATTTGCCCCATATTCCTTCTGTGTCTGTCATTCTGATTGACAAATTGCTAATCGGAGGTCTCTTTCTTTGGCCTTTCTTCTTAGGCCTATGCATGGAGTACATCCTGGTAAGATGTAGCTTGCTAGGTCTGGGCTGTGTCATCCCTATGATCTATTCCTGGTAAATGGATCTCCTTTCGGTTATAATAATAAAACTTGCTTCATTAATCCTTGCTTAAATCAGAATATTGCTCTGAGATAGAGATGGATGGATGGATGGATGGATGGATGGATGGATGGATGGATGGATGGGTGGGTGGATAGACGGATGGACGGACGGATGGATGGAGACGGAGATGGAGAGACAGAGAGAGAGATGGAGAGACAGGGAGAGAGACGGAGAGACAGGGAGAGGGAGAGGGAGAGGGAGGGAGGAAATAGGTGCTCTGGCCCCAAGCTGCAGCCTTTCCATTTTAGAATAATTGATATTGACAAGGGAGAAGGAAACATTTATCTTGGTAGCAAAGGCATATTGGAACGGGAAATGAATGTAGTCCTCTGTTGGGCAATTTAAAAAATAGTTGCACTGAGAAGGCTTCAAATGAAATCACAAAGAGCAGTAAAACCTCTTAAACTTCAGAAATACAACACTGTAACCTCCCAGCAGATCTCAGTAGCAGCCTTTAGCAAGCTGTTTTTCCACAACAATAAAATCCCAAACCACGAGTACAATAACGCATCCAGCAAGAATCAAATCTATGCTGTTAACATGTTTATGTGTATTAATAGCTGAAGAAGCTTATTATCTGCTTATTACATATACCATAGGAGAAAGACTGGTTATTCTGGGGCTGAGCCCTCCAATTTCTATGAACTGCTGTACGTGACACAAACATTTGAAATTTTTACCTGTGTTTATGGAACTCCATAAAATGCAACATTAGGTAAAAGCAACATTATTTATGATTAATGTGTTTACATGAATTATAGCAGGATTGGGAGTGGGGGAAGGGAAGTTCTTTTACTTAACACATATTCCTGCTTATTGGAATAACCTTATACCTTGGCAAAGGTCCTAGGTTTCTATTGAACTTACCAATTTCTCTTTCCCAGAAAGCATCCTGAAAGACAGGTCACTCACCTTTCTAGGTTTGACTGCTAGTTTCAGATGAGAGTTTATTCTTAGCCCTCCCTAGAGATTTTAGGATTGAATTTGCAAACATTTGCATGCAATGTATATGTTATGTCCTTTTTTTTGGTGATCTGACAGCCACCGTAACAAGAAAGAATGAATAATTATTTAGCAGTTCCAAATATAATCCTATTAGTTTAAAAACACAATCACAAAATCAATTTTCCATGAAGAAAATTTCCACAGAGAATATCTATGTGTGTGAGTGAGGCAGAGAGAGAGAGAGCGATCTAGAACAGCGGTTCTCAACCTTTTTCAGGTTGAGACCCCACTTGCGCCGCCCATGCGCAGCGCGACCCCGACCCGCGGTGCGCATGCACAGCGCGACGGGCCAATCCGCGCATGCACGTGTGACGGGCCGATCCGTGCATGCGTGGCGTGCATGCAACGGCCCAAACCGCGCATGCACAGTGCGCGCACGATGGGCCAAACCGCGCATGCACGGCGCGCGCGACGGACAAAAAAAAGGCGGACCGTGGTGTCCGGCGACCCCCGCGAAACGGTCGTTCGACCCCAAATGGGGTCGCGACCCATAGGTTGAGAACCGCTGATCTAGAAGTTTAAATATGTGTTTCTTGGAGAAGAATTTAATTTTTTCTTAAGAAATGAATTGCTATTATCGTCTCCTTGTTTTTAACTACGTCTCTTCAAGAATCATAATTCTGATGGCAAAATTGTCTTCAACTGTGTAAATAGTTTAATGTCTTGATCATTTTCTTTCTACTCACTACCAAGTAAGATTCTATGTGTTACAAGACATGTATCTAGATAAGACTTTACTGGCTGCATTTAGGGTTTTTTTTGTTTTTAAAGAGAGTCTCATTTTTTTCCCTTCCCGGCAAACTTAGAAAAGCATATACCATATTTGCTGGTAGCATGTTCCTTTGAAAATTGGAACTTTGTACTGGCACTGTTATAAATCAGTCACACTATTTTTTTAAAAAAAAATAGTCCTTTCCCTTAGTCCTGATTTTCCCTGAGCATGGAGGATCTTGCCTAAAAAGGCATTCTGGAGAATTCAAAAGCTCACAATTATTATAAAATATCCAAATGCCTAATAAAGAAGTGCTTCCTCTGTGGATCAGTTAATCTTCGAATTAATTTCATTTATTACTGTATTTATTTCTTGCCTTAGTCTTGAGAGCTCTATGCAGCACGTAGTACCTGGTAGGATAAAATATACCTTGCTGCTTCATCTACACAATAGCCCTGTGGAATAGGTTGGGTTGTGTGAGAGATTTATTGGACTTGAGAGTAGCAAAACCTGAATCTGAGTTTGTATACTCAGATCTTTCACTTCAGCTTTTATAGTCAGTAACTCCGCTGGATTAAAAAAAAAAAAACTAGTGCAAGACGATGCAGGGGGATATGACTGTGAGAGCTGACAAAACAAAACATGCATGCATGCTTGCATGAAATTGTAGAGTTAACTATACATGCAAATAAACTCATGACCAAACCTTAAAAATATATAAGTAGAATATTTTTATTTACCTTGTATTACTCTCATGCAAACCTGTTTAATATGCAGATCAGTTGGCTCTCTGCCCTGAAACAAACACAGCATTAAAATAACAGTGATGGTGTGAGGAGGGAGTAGATGGGAATATAAACAGTAAAGGGAACAATTCTGCAGCTGCAAGCATATTTTCAAGCCTGCAGATTGAAGCAATTCCAATAACACAAGGTGCAGAAAGCCAAGAACGAGAATGTAAGTCATTATAGGATGCTGGGTGAGTCCTTTGTGCTGCTTCCTAGCACCTTACTTCAAAAAGGAGACCACCAGAAGAAGATGGGAGCTGAGCATGTGGGGCATGAGAACAGAGGCAAGAAGAGACACTCCATACAGTGTCCCGGCACACCACCTGAGTAGGAAACTCTGTTGGTCCAACTCAGCATCTTGCTTAAGAGTTGCAAAGAGTTCTTATTGCTCCCTTTGCCTGTTGCAGGTTCAAGTTCATTATCACACAAATCCAAGTGCACTGTAGCCAAAAAAAAAAAGCTCCCTCACAGATGAATGTCAGCAAGGGACAATTTTAAAAGTGAAAAGCATAGTGGTCGAGGAATGGTTATTTTTTTCCAATGAAAATAAGTGCATTGACTGTGCTGGGGTAGGACCTTCTCAATGGCAATTGTATTATTCAGAGTCTAGGATTAATTCTCAAAGGTGGATTGCCTGCCCTGTTCACTTTATGAATTTAGTTTTCCCTGCTCTTTCCTGCTGCCTACACAAAGTTACCGAAATATATTTCATTAGTGGTTTCAACTGTTTCCCAAAACTCTTACGTTGCCAGGTGTAAATTCAGCTGAAAGAATATTATGGCTGACATCTGAGATACTTTAGATCGTAGAGGATCCAGAACACTAATAGACTCACAATGGACCTGTTAGAAATATACTGTAGGTTCTCAAGTGAGGCTAAAACTGGGGCAGGTCAAGTTTCCCCGGAGAGGTGGACAGAGTCACCCTTAAGATCCATTTGCAAAGCACAAGCCATCTATGATCCTTGAGATCCTTCTGGAGACCCTTAGAGACCCAGCCAATTGCTTCACTTTCAGACTTTTTCTTCAAAGTCTTGAAATCTATTGGCAGTGTAGGGGCTTGTCAGAACCCCTTGCCCAGGATGCAGAATGCCTCTGGAAGTGATCTCTGTGCTACATTAAAGCTTTGGGCAAAAAAAGGAGGCCTTTGACCCTCTTGCAGTTTGTAATGCGCTGCTTTAGCTAGGACAGCACTAGCGGAACACTCCACACACAGCCAATCAAGGATGGTGACAAAAAAAAAGATAATCCAAATTCATAGCTAAATAGCCCGTGCTAGCAAGCCAAGGAGTATGAAATACATTCTTCTTCCTGCATCTGTTCTTCTATAATACTGGAATTGCACTTGCTAGGGTAGGGTTAGGCAACTTTGGCTCTTTTATGACTCGTGGACTTCAACTCCCAGAATTCCTGAGCCAGCATGGCTGGCTCAGGAATTCTGGGAGTTGAAGTCCACGAGTCATAAAAGAGCCAAGGTTGCCTACCCCTGTGCTAGGGCAAAGCTCATATTGTAAAAAGAAGCTGTCACTTACCGCTGGTCCCTGGCTGCCAGGCAGTCCTGGAAGCCCTTGTTCCCCTTGCAAACCACGGGGGCCGAGTGGCCCACGAAGTCCTTCTATGCCAGGCATGCCACGGTTTCCTTCGGGCCCACGTGAACCAGCTTCACCAGGATTCCCAACCTGACAAAGGCGGGGGCAAGAAATAAACAGCAGACTCATCCCTTGTAGAAACGACTTTTCCTTATATTATTCCAGAAATCGGCCCATAATTAAAGTTTAGCGCACCAGAACAACTCTGGTTCCTTCTTCGTGAGATTTACGTTAACTTTCTTGACACCTTGTTCAACGATTAACGTGAGCTTGCTAAATGAGAAGGCTGTTCAATAAACAGGCAATGTGGGCTGCCTTTTTTTATCTCCTCGAAGGTAAGTTTATTATTTATTTATTTATTTATTTATTTGACTTATATGCCACCCTTCTCCCAAGACACAGGGCGGCTCACAGCAAAAATACAAGTACAAAAATATAGTATAAATCAATTAAAATACTAATTTACCATGTAAAAACTATAAAACTATTCCACTCATACAACACACAGTCACAATCAGAGGCCCAGGGGCAGAATGCAACTCACACGCCCCAAACCTGCTTGCATAAATGTGTTTTTAAGAGTTTTCGGAAAGCTAGGAGGGAGGGAGCAGTACGAACCTCTGAGGGAAGCTGGTTCCAGAGGGCTGGGGCAGCAACAGAGAAGGCCCTAACCCTAGGCCCCGCCAGATGACATTGCCTGACAGACGGGACCCGTAGGAGGCCAACCCTATGTGCCCTAACGGGTCGCTGGGATTCATGGGGCAGAAGACGGTCCCGCAAGTATCCTGGTCCATTGCCATAAAGGGCTTTATAGGTCATAACCAACACTTTGAATTGTGTTCGGAGACCAATTGGTCGCCAGTGCAGCTCACAGAGGGCTGGAGTGATATGAGCATGTCTTGGGAGACCCAAGACGGCTCGCAAGGCCGCATTCTGGACTACTTGCAGTCTCCGGACATTCTTCAAAGGTTGCCCCATGTAGAGAGCATTACAGTAGTCGAATCTCGAGGTGACAAGGGCATGGGTGACTGTGAGGAGTGACTCCCAGTCCAAATAGGGCCGCAACTGACGCACCAGGCGTCCAGTGAATCTATAAGATTCATTCCCAGACATGTAGATTTCCACCTACTACTGACTATATACCCTTTTTGGATATGCTGTCGTGGCACCATAACATTTCACATTATTTTTTGATCTGCAATTCTAGAAAAAAGTCCTAGGAGGGAGAAACAACCTGGAAATCTGATGTCGCACCTTACATTTCAGTGTTTTTATTATTATTATTATTTTGATAGAGGCTGGGCTCTTCTCTTAAATTGGAAAAGAAGCTTCTGCATAGCAAGTAGCATTTGATTTCCCCTGTCCCCACAGGCATCTGTGCAGTGAAACACAATTTAAGCAATATGAATCCCCAAAGCAATTCCAAACTCCTGTTCTTTGCACAAATCCTATAAATATATTAAATATTTAAAAACAGCTTAACCACCCGAAGGCTATAAACTACAAGGGCGTTTAAGCTTGTCACTTTTTGTATTCTATTAATATTACTTGTCAAGGAAAGAAATATTAGATAAGGTAGAATTTGAGAGGGCGGTGAGCTATTTCTCTTCTTGGGGAAAAAGCAAATTAGGATGGTAATTTGGAGTCCTCAACTTACAACCACAACTGAGCCCAAAATTTATGTTCCTAAGTGAGACATTTGTTAAGTGAGTTTTGCCCCATTTTACAATTTTTCTTGCCACAGTGGTTAAGTGAATCACCGCAGTTGTTAAATTAGTAATACAGTTGTTAAGTGAATCTGGTTTCCTCATTGACTTTGCTTGTCAGAAGGTTGCAAAAGGGGATGATCACATAACCCCGGGACACTGCAAACTGTCATAAATACAAGTCAGTTGTCAAGCATCCGAATGTAAATCACATGACCATGGTCATACGTGTGAAAAACGGCCATAAGTCATCTTTTCCAATGCTGTTGTAACTTTGAACGGTCACTAAATGAACTGTTGTAAGTTGAGGACTACCTGTATTGTTGCAAGCTGCAAAGGAAGAGAGGGAGGGATAGAAGGAAGGAAGGAAGGAAGGAAGGAAGGAGGGAGGGAGGGAAAGAAAGAAGGGAGGGAGGGAGGAAGGAAGGAGAGAGGGAGGGAGGGAAGGAAGGAAGGAAGGAAGGAAGGAAGGAAGGAAGAAAGGAGAGAGGGAGGGAGGGAAAGAAGGAAGGAAGGAAGGAGGAAAGAAGGAAGAAAGGAAGAAAGGAGGGAGGGAGGGAAAGAAGGAAGAAAGGAGGGAGGGAGGGAGGGAAGGAAGGAAGGAAGAAAGGAAGGAGGGAGGGAAGGAAGGAGGGAGGGAAAGAAAGAAAGAAAGAAAGAAAGAAAGAAAGAAAGAAAGAAAGAAGGGAGGGAGGGAAGGAAGGAAGAAAGGAAAGAAGGAAGGAGGAAAGAAGGAAGGAGGGAGGGAGGGAGGGAAAGGAAGGAAGGAAGGAGAGAGGGAGGGAGGGAGGGAAGGAAGGAGGGAGGGAAGGAGGGAGGGAGGGAGGGAAGGAGGGAGGGAAGGAGGGAGGGAGGGAGGGAGGGAGGGAAGGAGGGAGGGAAGGAAGGAAGGAGGGAGGGAGGGAGGGAGGGAGGGAAGGAAGGAGGGAGGGAGGGAAGGAAGGAAGGAGGGAAGAAGGAAGGGAGAAGGGAGGGAGGGAAAGAAGGAAGGAGGAAGGGACGGAGGGAAGGAAGGAAGGAAGGAAGGAAGGAAGGAAGGAAGGAAGGAAGGAAGGAAGGAAGGAGGGAGGGAGGGAGGGAGGGAGGGAAAGAAGGATAGGAGACATGGCAGCCGGCCTTCACTCTAAATCTCTTGCAAAAGTTATGGCAATGGGTCAGCAACGGTTCCAAACGCAATGCCTACGAGAAGAACCGGCTTTCTCCTGTGGGGTTATTAAGTGGCGTTTTCACCCAATAAGGATGTGGCTCTTTGGATGCTGCTAAACTCCCTCCTCAAAGAGGCTGCTGGGAGGACTAAGGGACAGAAAGTCACATCTCTGGAGTGTGCTTCTTGATAACCTGATAACCTGTCACTGAAAGAAACATGCCCCTTTCTCATGAAAGGGAAAACCAGCCACCCAAATCCCTAAAAACTTCCTCTATGGTTGGATGAGCTGTTGATACTTCTGTGGATCACTGGGACACAGTGTTAACCTAACTATTTCGCCACTGAAAAAAGGTAGGCGAATTATCCTTTGGAAGCCCATTTTGTCACAGCCATTTTGCTGACCTGCCAACACTTTCAAAAATGCCATCCCTGCATTCATGCATTATATTAATGTTTTCACTATCAATACAGTATATAACCACATGATATTAATTTTAGCTCCTTTCTCTAGATTCCCAGCTGAATGTGAGACAAGCAGTCCTCAGCTTATGACCCCATTTGGGACTGGAACTTCCTTCCCACTTAATGGGATTCATTGAGTGAGTCATCACCTGACCATGCCTGATTGCACGACCTTTTCTGCCATGGTTGTTAAGCAAATCACAATGATGATTAAGAGGACCTGATTTCCCTCACTGACTCTGCTTGTCATAAGCTGAGTGGGAAGGACACAACTGGCAATTACACGATCCTGCTATGCTGCAACTGTTGTGAAAACATGCCCAGCGGCCAAATTTCAATCACGTAAAAGCAGGGATGGCTGCAACCATTGTAAACCAGAGAACCGATTAGAAGTCACTTTTTTTCAGTGCCATCATAACTTTGAACAGTCATTAAATGAGTGGCCATAAGTTGAGGACTATCTGTAATTACATATGAATCAGACGGTGGGAGCAGGGAGGAGACTACCTATGTGGATGGCAATAGATGTAATAAATGGTTGCCACAACGTAGAAGAACTGGCTCATTGACTCATATGCACAGATTGAAAACAAAGTCCCTAGCAATAACATCCCCGTCAACAAAAGTACGTATAGTCAAGGCCATGGTTTTCCCAGTTGCAATGTATGGCTGTGAAAGTTGGACCATAAGAAAGGCTGAGCACAAAAGAATCGAGGCCTTTGAACTATGGTGCTGGAGAAGAGTCCTGTGAGTCCCCTGGACTGCAAGGAGATCAAACCGGTCAGTCTTAGAGGAGATCAACCCCGACTGCTCTTTAGAAGGCCAGATCCTGAAGTTGAAACTCAAGTGCTTTGGCCACCTAATGAGAAGGAAGGACTCACTGGAGAAGAGCCTGGATGCTGGGAAAGATTGAGGGCAATAGAAGAAAGGGACGACAGAGAATGAGGTGGCTGGATGGAGTCACTGAAGCAAGTAGGCGTGAGCTTAAATGGACTCCAGAAGATGGTAGAGGACAGGAAGGCCTGGAGGAACGTTGTCCATGGGGTTGCGATGGGACAGACATGACTTCGCAACTAAGAACAACAAGGAATGACTATGCAGAGAATGGGTAAGATGAGAATATTCTGAGAGAGCAATAATTGCAGCATGCAGGAGAGTGTTGTTTTTCAAGTTGTAACTCAATTCCACTAAGGCATTACCTTGTGTACTTCAGAAATTCAATATAGTATTCAAGCTCTATTAAGTTGAATGGTTACTGTAGTCCTCTGCCATTCACAGACATAAATTGCAAGGCCTTTTTTACCCATTCTAACCCATTCGGGGCACATTTTTCCAATTCAGATCATTTGATAAAGTAGATCACAACCTACTACTTGATAAGATAGAAAAATGTGGGGTAGACAGAATCACCACCAGATGGATTTGTAGCTGGCTGACCAGCCATACTCCGCAAGTGGTCCTCAATGGAACCACATCTACATGGAGGGAAGTGTGTAGTGGGGTGCCCCAGAGCTCTGTTCTGGGCCCAGTGCTCTTCAACATCTTCATCAACGATTTAGATGAAGGGATAGATGGGGAACTCATCAAATTTGCAGACGACACCAAGCTGGCAGGAATAGCCAACACTCCAGAAGACAAGCTTAAGATACAGAAGGATCTGGACAGACTTGAACACTGGGTGCTATCTAACAAAATGAAATTCAATGGTGAAAAAAGCAAGGTTCTACATTTAGGCAAGAAAAACCAAATGCACAAGTACAACATGGGTGGCACCTTGCTCAATAGTAGTAACTGTGAGAGAGACCTCGGAGTCCTAGTAGACAATCACCTAAATATGAGCCAGCAGTCTGCTGCAGCTGCCAAAAAGGCCAACACAGTACTAGGCTGCATTAACAGAGGGATAGAATCGAGATCATGTGAAGTATTAATACCACTTTACAATGCCTTGGTAAGGCCACACTTGAAATACTGCATCCAGTTTTGGTCAACACGATGTAAAAAAGATGTTGAGACTCTAGAAAGAGTACAGAGAAGAGCAACAAAGATGATTAGGGGACTGGAGGCTAAAACATATGAGGAATGGTTGCTGGAATTGGGTATATCTAGTTTAACGAAGAGAAGGACGAGGGGGGACATGATAGCAGTGTTCCAATATCTCAGGGGCTGCCACAAAGAAGAGGGAATCAAGCTATTTTCCAAAGCGCCTGAGGGCAGGACAAGAAGCAACGGGTGGAAACTAAGCAAGGAGAGAAGCAACCTAGAACTAAGGAGAAACTTCCTGACAGTGAGAACAATTAACCAGTGGAACAACCTGCCTCCAGAAGTGGTGAATGCTCCAACACTGGAAGTTTTTAAGAAGAGACTGGACAGCCATTTGCCCGAAATGGTATAAGGTTTCCTGCCTGAGCAGGGGGTTGGACTAGATGACCTCCAAGGTCCCTTCCAACTTTATTATTATTATTATTATTATTATTATTATTATTATTATTATTATTATTATATCTGCTTAATCATATATGAACAAATGGCATCTTCTTGCAGTCTTCAGTATTTTTCTTCCCTTCAACGTGGGTAATAACAAATAACACTTTATAACGTATAACAATATTTCTCCATTAGTTCTCACCAGGAAACTGTGTCTAATGGCTTTCAGACAAGGTGGATTATTAGACTAACTTTTCATATTCCAGTCTGTTCGAATGTCATTAACTATAATTTTCCACTGCAGACACCTCTGAGTCAATAAATGCTGGTCCCACTTCAGACACCACTATGTTGTCACACATCACAAGAACAGTGGAACCCCTTGAGTTTATCTAAAAAAAAAAGACCTGCAACATCTCTTAATGTTTAATTTAACAGTTACTGCAAAATTTAAAAAAAAAATCAGAATTTTACCATGGAAGTAAGAGGGAGTTTAATTTTGCACCTTCCACATATTGAAATGAACTGATAATTTGCAAAAGCGGAAAGCAATCTAAGTAACAAGAACCAACTTGAGAAAATATATAGCTACATCACCATTTAGAGATAGGGTTCCAATCGGTACTCTTCCCCTTGTTTATTTTGGGATACGGCTAACTGCAATTTTAAAGTAACTTTTAAACCAGATCAGATGTTGCATCCTGATTGCAAAGCAATTGGACACACGGCTATGCAGAAATCTGAACCTCGGATAAAGCTGCCAAGGATTTAAGCCTTAGCAGTGATGCTCTCTGCTCTGGAAGGTGAGCAGACCTGGATACCGCCCTATATAGAAATTGAATTCACAGGTACTGCTTTGTCGATGCTTCATTCTAAATCAGGGGTGTCAAACTCAATTTCACTGAGGGCCGCATCAACATTGTGGTTGCCCTTGGGGGGCTGGGTGGGTGTGGCCAGAGTGGGTGCATCCTACTGGGTGGGTGTGGATGGAGTGGGTGTGGCCTACTGGGTGGTCGTGGCCAGTTCTACATCATTCACATCAAGGGTGCCTGTGGGGGCCTGGTCATGAGTGGGACAGATCTGAGGGTCTCTGGCAGAAGGGGGTGGGACCAGGGCAAGTGTCAAGGCATGGTCCACCGAGGCAAGTGCCAAGATGGCCACCATAAAATTGTACATTGGCTCCCGGCTGGCCTGGGCCAGGGCCAAGGCAGTGGGGGCCGTTCCCTCACTGTTTCCAGGATGGCTTTGCGGGCCACATGAAACCACTTTGCGGGCCGCATCCGGCCCCCAGGCCTTGTGTTTGACATGTCTGTTCTAAACCCTTTATTCCTTTCCCAGGTTTTTTTATTTACTTTTATTGTTTACCGACCTCATTTTTACATGCTCATCCCTCCTCCGTTCTCCACATTAGGAAAAGTTACATTTCTCACTTTTGGAAAAGGTCTCTGGACTAGAGAATAATCCACAGTTTTAAAAGGTAAAAAAATAATAATGGATGGATTGTACCGTCTTAACTTCTTTCCTTAGGGAACAGAATATTTTAACATATTTCTGAAAGCAAACAACTACCCTCTCTCTTTTTTTGCCACATTCTGCTGATTTATTATGTTTTGGATTTTCAGTAACCCTGCAGTTTATCATACTTACAGATCCTTTAGGGCCTGGCACACCCCCGTCACCCTAACAAAGCAAGATGAATGATGTCAGGATGGCATAGATATGTGCTGTTTTACATATAATCAATTCCATATCATTCTTTCTACATACACTGTACAGGTATTACCACAATTGCAGGAAAGGACGAATCTTAGAGGGATGCTTCAAAAGGATGAAGAGCAATAACCACAAATTCCACCACAGAATACACATTTTAAAGTTGAAATATTGAGTTACACCTTAGCTGAGTTTCCGCCTACACAGAAACATTTATATGTCACATTCAAGGTATATTTTTGGAGCGTTCTTGGCTTGAGGTTATCTTTGTAACAACCAAAAATAGGAAACCCAATAAATTTTTGCATCAGAAACAGCTAGGGCAGATCAGTTAGTTCATGTCTCCCCTCAGTCTCGGCCCTGTCTAGGATTGCAGCTTTTGTGGCCCAGAAATTCTCAGGCAGGACAGCCAGCGACAAGTGAAAGTTCATGAAAGATCATACTCGGCAGGAAGACTTATAAAAGAAATATGGAAATAGCACTTGAGAATAAAGCAGTGAAGATTACCTTGGCCTTGAGGCCTGTTAAACTGATTCATGCATTTATCTTTAAATGAAGAGGGAAACTTCTTTTCAAGCTCCCACTTGGGGGAGAGGAGTTTTTCCAGCTAACCAACTCACGTAAATGAGGTGCTGCTTTGTGGAACACATTAGCCATGCACTGCTGGGTAGGAAAGAGATGTGTTGATGATGGTTGTTCTCAGACTGTCACCAAGTTCAGCAAAGAATGTGTCACAGAGCAAGAAGAACCAAGAACCCAGCTCACATTTCTTGATTTGGAGAAGGTTACTGGCCTTGTTCTTTTTGAGAAGAGTACCATATCCTAGTGCAGCGGTTCTCAACCTGTGGGTCGCGACCCCATTTGGGGTTGAACAACCATTTCACGGGGGTCGCCAAGCACTGCAGTCCGCCATTTTTTTTTGGTCGGCCATTTTTTGGGTCAGCCATTTTTTTCCTATCGCGATGCGGGCCGTCGCACTGCGCATGCACGATGCGCCCCGTCGCACCACGCATGCGCGGTGCGAGCCCGCCATTTTTTATTTTATTTTATTTTATTTTATTTGCATAGCGCGGGCCGGGGTCGAGCCCCAGAAAAGGTTGAGAACCACTGTCCTAGTGACTAGTCAAATGGCATTTGTGTCTGTTATTTATCGCGATGACGTGCCTTCAATCCTTTTTGGAGGCTGCATCTAATTGTTTGCAATTACACAACCATATAAATTGAATAAATAATAAATGTGGAAACAAGCAGCTTTGTGACTTTACTGCATCTAGAGTGTTCTAGGAATTGCAAATCCCTTCTGAACATTTTGCTACATTACTAAAGGGTTCCTTTATGAAATATGCAGTGTTTGCAATAACAATTTCCTTGAACAGTTTAGTCATAATAAAGGACACAATAGGTTTTTTGTGTTTTAAGCCTGAATATTTCCTATTGAAAGGAGTGAACACTGAGTCTTACAAGATCGCCTCTTTGTCCAGACACTCCTTCTCCTCCAGCAGGTCCCTGTGATATAAAAAGAGAGACAAGGCTAGATTGTAAACAGGCATCATATACTTTCCAGAGTTTTTGGCAAGGTTGGATAATAAATGGACTGTGCAAGTTTATATACTCACTTGTGCTCCTTTCGGCCCTCGCCCACCAGCTGAACCCTAAATGCAAATTAAAAATAAATAAAAATACAAAGTCATTCAGATTTGGCCTAATAATTAAACAGTGAATCAGGTCTGTATTTAGAAAATGAAAATGTATGATTTGACTATTAGAGCGCTCTGCTACCAAATCGCCAAAAACATGAAGGGAATATTAATTCAACATTAAAACACAAAAGCATGCTCTATAAATGCTTAGCATTTTATCATCGTAATCCACACCCACGTGTTTACACTGTCATGCCCACTGGAATGAAAACTCTCCTGAAAGTAAGGTCCCCATTCAGTTCAAAGGTTGAGACACCTCCAAAGGTGAGTTCATTCAGGCATCTGGAACTGCCCATTTCAATCACTGTATAGGGAAAATTCTCTCCAGGAATGCCATGCAGTTTGAAATGACTGCATTTGCAAAGAATCAATGGTCTGGGGCAGTGGTAGGATTCAGCCAGTCCGCACCACTTCAGCAGAACCGGTAGCTATTTTTTTGTTGCCCAGGCCCAGAATGGACTTCCGGAAGTGGCATCACACAGAGAACCGGTTGTTCACATATTTCAATCCCACCACTGGTCTGGGGTGATAATCATGATAGCAATATTATAATCAGTTGTGCTGCAACTAACTTTTGTTTTCTATCTAGGGCGCGTTTAAAGTTGTTGGTTTTTTTTTTAAAAAAATAATAATCCTGTGTAAATGTCTCTATACCTTTTCACTTAAACTTTTTCCTTCTCATTCACCATTTTCTCTTTTAATTTCAAAACTGATCTTTTTTCAATTTTTTAAGGTACTTTGTTACCTACATTCATTTATGTCTATGCCTATCCCACTGATCTTCACTGGGTTGCTTGGTTCACTTACTTAAACTACTTAAACTAAATCAGTTTGCAGAATGTATTGCATTTTTTTAGGAGAAGTATTTTCCATCTTCCAAGGCTCAGCTTTAACAATTGCATAGCAGACATTAGATGCAGATAAGACCTGAAGTTCTTATCTATTCTAGCTTCACGCTAAGTCAAGTTTTTTTTTTCTTTAAATGTTTGCTTGCCTTTTCTTAGACAAGCTTGGCATCAGTGGAACAATTTGTTCTACAAAACAGATAGGGGAGAGTTTCCATTATAGTTTTTTTTTTAATTTTGTTTGTAAAAACAAGAACTTTTCATACTAATAACACTTAGAGCCTAATATTAAACCAAACAACAAAATGAAATTTAAAATAGAATTTTGAATAAAACTACTCTTCTAAATTTGCTTAGCTCTGAAGCTAAGAGGATGGATGGGAGCGAATCTACTCTGCTCTTTGCCATTTCCCCAGTCGTCCTTGTTTTGACAAATTAATCTGCAGTCTTTTATATTAGAGACATATGAAATAATGGTTTTGTGCATACCTGTTGCCTCTCTTAGCTTTAATAGGTAGCAATACCTGCTGAGCAGCAGTAAGGCCTAAATAAAGGGCACTAATGAATAAGGAAAGCAATCAAAAATAAAAATATTCAGTGCTTACTATTAGCTAAGGTTTCCAAAAGGTTGTATACCTTGCTGTTTATTGAAGGAAAAAAGTAATAGTGGCACTGTGTTTATATAATGCACCGTTAAAGCTGAAAGAACCAGCACATTGCAAGAACATGTATGTAAACATTATAGATTATACTGACACTACTAAACCAAAATATTGGAGAGACTGGATTGTGGCAACTGTACAGGGATCTGTTGTGGGTGATTGTTGGTTACTCTCCAATGATTTGGACCTGATCTAGCTAATAGCTCATTTCCCATACATTCAATCTGGTTTTGTAATATATTAGAGAACATGCACGAGTATTTCTGACAAAGTTGAATAAGTAGCTTCTCATCCTCACATAAAATACCTGTGAGGGTATAATGGTCTTGAAGTAGATGACTGACCCAAATAGATTAAAGCTTGTATCAATAAGTGGAGAACCTAGACAAGTGGCAAATGAAATTTGAACCCTAACATAACCAACATCTGATAAAATGTATATGGCAAATGTATATTGATTTTATGTTAAACTTCCATATCCCCAAAGGCTACAAAGATGGGACAAAAATTCAATCCTTTTAACAGGTTCTTAAAAATCATCACCAAAGTCAGGCACATGTGCAACCACAAATGTTGGCTTACAAACGGCAACCTGTGATTGTCCCTGTGGATGAATTGCTCCACTCAAAGATCAAGGCTAGCCATATAAAGTAGATCCACACAACCGGTGCCCTGAAAGTTAAGCCATAAGGCAGTAAACTATATCCTGCTTAAATTGCATGTCTGGAATTGTAACAGCATGGCTGGCTGCTGGAGTTCTTTTGTTGTGATCAGGGACTGGAGTGGCAAATATATCACTGCAGATATCCCTGGAAGTTAAGAAAATATATTTGAAATAGGCTTGGAGAAGACATGTTTCAGACAAAGTGGGGGCAATTTGTGCCTCATCACCCTGCATCCTGTGACTCCTTGCCTACAGTTCTCCACCTGCACTGACCTGTATTTGGAAAGAAGAAATAACCAGTGTGCTAAGATTAGATTAAGAAAAAAATAATAAAACAAATCAAGTTCCTCAAAGAACTTTAAATGAATGGTTCAGTCCTAGGGTGTACCAGTATAACAATTTGCATAAGTCAGGGGTAGGCAACCATGAGCCAGCTATGCTGAGGGGAAAGGGAGAGGTTTCCAAGCTGAGTTATGCTGGCTCAGGAATTCTGGGAGTTGAAGTCCACGACTCATAAAAGAGCTAAGGTTGCCTACCACTGGCATAAGTGATCCCAATTAGTATTTGCATCAGGGAGAAAATATCAGTAGGAAAAATGGTAGACAAAATATAGTCAAAAAAATAGATCATGTGTACTACAAAAACCACTGTTGCTATGGAAAGACCTAGCTAGCGCTAGCAAATGCCAGACGGAAACTATTATCCATATTCCTACATGCACAAATCCTTCCAAAGCACATTTCTTCTGCCAATGGAATAGCTGCTTTTTGGAGGGGAGGGGAAAGGGGGGAGGGCTTCAAATCAGTCTTGACTCCTGGTTGCCCATGCCTTCTTTCTAACATTGAGAGAGAATGAATGGCCCAAGGTCCATCCAACCGGCTTTGTCTTTCTGAGCATTATCATTTTGGCTATCAGGTCAAAACAAAGCCCTTTTTTATATAAAATAGCTGAGTAAAATGAAAATATGAAGGCGATCCTCTGAAATTAGGTTGGATTGCGAATAGAAGGACGGGACTCTGTTCTCCTAAGCTCTGCTATCAGCACCTATCAGTCGCACTGCTTTCCTCAGAACAGTGAAAGTAGCATTGCAGCATTACAGCACCGTCTTCGTGGCGTGTGTGTGATGTCACAGCACACACAGAAAATGGGCGGGGCATCCCTCATAGTGCTGCAACGTCACTTGGAGCACTCTTGATTTCCCCACAGCCCCTCTGCAGATGCTACTGAGTAAACACACTTCAGAAACAGAAAGATCACCTCTAGAAGCCTGGAAAGAAACAGGAGGCAAATTCCACAAAACAATTATCTGAAAAACTTTTGCAACAATAGAGGTTCTAGTCAGACAGAGTACAGGAAACAAAGAATCGCAAGGTGGGACAAAGGATTAACAGTGGTTTGAAATTACTGCAGAAGAGGACGGAATGGACTTGAAGAAAATTTGGCTCAGGTGCCAAACCAGGCAGCCAGCACTTTAGGAAGGACACGGAGTGAGAACAAACAAATGCTATATTTCGGCTGATTTCTCTTGTTGAAAGGTTTACACTAAGGACTCTTGCGTAATAGCAAGATGAATTGTTCTGTCAATATTGAGCAAAGGAGAAATAGAGGGGGGGAAATTAAAGGGGGAAAAATCTTTTAATTATACAGTACAGTAACTCTCAAAGAACACTGGAAAGAAAACTTGATACGATAATTTCATAATCTTCCATTTTTTTTCTCCTTTCAGCGGATTTAAACGTGGCACAAGGCAAAAAGATGGGGGGCTCCTGTTGTGTGAAAAGATGCGGACCAAAGTCAAGTGAGCAGCACCTTCTAACTTGCGTCTGCTTACCCTATGGCCTTTAGCACCTGGCAGTCCGGGGGGCCCAGGTAAACCTGGCAGTCCAGTGTCTCCTTCTGCACCCTGTGAAAGCAATCAGAGATGACAGGGGCTTTAGAGCACTTTTACACAGAAGAAAGGGAGAGTTGAGATAGACCGCCGGGTTTTGGATTAGACCTTTCTTGCAGCTGGCTGTGCATCTCATTCAAAACAGTAGGGTGGGTTGAACTCTGGAGCTGGCTAGGAGATGCATAGCTATATAAATGTTTTAAATAAATGAATACACGCTTTGTTGTGATTTGCTGCTTCAGGAAACAGCACCTTCTTGATTTTATCAATCTGCTAAAACAATGGGGTCTTTATGGGTTTGGGGAAATGCTACAACCCAACCAAGCCTATGGTGCATTCCCTTCTAACAGAGAATTCTTTCAGAGCCTGAATATTGAAACTGGCCTCCCAGCAGAAACCACACAAATGAAATCCGAATAGTTTCAAAGAAGGTATTCATGCCGGGTAACTACTAGCAAAAAAAAAAAAAAAAGGTAGCCTTTCAGCATTCCTGTATATGAATATTAAAATCTAACTTGGCTCTGCAAGGAGGGAAGGAGCTTCTGATACTAACACATAAAAATGTTAGTTAAGAAAAAGTTAGTAAAAAAAAGTAGATTTTTTTTTTAGGAAGTTTAAAGAATGGGGCAATTGAGCCACGAGCTGAAACGAATGAAGCTGACAATGGTCCCTATTCACATTTCATCTTTTCATTTCCTGAAGAAATGACCTGGTTACCACACACCCTTGACCAAGCAAACTCATGTGATGAAAGTCGAGGCTGCCTGCTTACCATTTTACCTGGTGACCCTGGAGGACCGGCAGGACCTGGCTCACCTCTGCTACCCTTTTGGGAAACAAAAATACAGTTAAAGTAGAAATAGCTACATTTCTTGATGTAAAATTGCTCACTTTTGAAGATAAATAGTAAATATTTCAGTAAAATCAAGCAAGTTAAAGACTTCTAATTGCACAAAGAAGCATAACAGGGAAAAAGAAAGTTATTGCAACCACCACCCCCCAAATTCAATTATAGCATAAAAATAATAGAGATAGTTAATTAAATAAGAGAGATAGCTAATAAATGCATACGTTCTTTTTAAAAAAACTCCTATTGCAACTCTTCCAAGAAATGGTTTAATAGCAATGCACAGAGATATATGTAAAGTCACACTAGCTTCTTGAGACTGTTATACACCAGGGGTGCCAGAAACCAGGCCACCCAAACAAGCAAAGCCCCTTCCACGGGATGCAGAAGCATGCAAAACCACACACCCCTCCTGTCCGTGGAAAAACCTTTCTCCGTGGAATCAGTCCCTGGTGCCCAAAAGGTTGGGGGCCACTGTTGTACATGACTAATTGCTGAAAAGGCATGCAATTTGGAGAAAGTAGTGCAGGATTCTGCTATCGCATCTGAAATGACTCTCTGCTTGAGGAATGCCATTTGCATAAAAAATAATAATAATCCATAAATGCCTATTTGGCAGCTTCTTGTGGAGGCCCAGAGAATTTGGCCCTGCAAGAATCATGATGTACCATGTAAGGAAATGTTTGCAAGGTAGCTACTTTCAATTGATTGATTGGTTGATTGATTGATTGTTTATGTGAAAAGCCAAGTCATTTTCAACTCCAAGTGACAATACAGGTAGGCTTTCTCCAAGAAGATCTATCCCTAACCTATTCCTTCAGGTCTCCCATCATGATCCCATAGTATACTCATTGCCTGTAACTGAGTCTATCCATCTTGTGGTTGGTCATCCTCTTCTTCTCTTTCCTTCCACTTTTCCAGGATTAGAGCCTTCTCCAGAGAGCTAGATTTCATAATGTGTCCATGGACAAATAATTTGAGCCTGGTTATTTGTGCTTCGAATGAGAACTTAGGGTTGACCCGTTCAATGATATATTGCTTTATATTCTTGGCTGTCCATGGTATTCTCAGGAGTCTTCTCCAAAACCAAATCTCAAAGGCATAGATACTCTTCCTATCCTGCTTCTTCAAACTACTTTTGGGGAGCCACCATTAGGCAAAAATCAGAAAGAGTCTGATAGCATCTTTTCCTAATCATGTAATATTATTAAAAGAGATATTGTAAACTTTCATGAGCTATAGATTGCTTCATTAGATACGGCAATGACATGAGCTGTAGCTCACAAAAGCTTATCCCTTTTAATATAATGTGTTAATCTGAAAAGGTTATCAAAGTCCTTTCGATTTGGGGTTGCTATAAACTAACATGGCTGCCCTCCTACAATGATTGTTTGCAATTTCACTTGCTTTTCATGTATATTACAAGTATAAATTAAAGGGATTAGATTTGTCTATGCCTAATGCATAGTATATGAAAGTATTTCTAGTCAAAGGATCATTCTCAGCCTTTGAACTGCAAACTGGAAGCTATGCATTGAAAAGTAAAAAAAAAAAAAAACAGGGCCAGAATAAAAATTATAATTGATTGGATTTCATTTGCATTTAATTAAAATTAATCATAATTAATATAGTTACTATCCAAACATATATGTATTTCATATTTCCCTCCTTTTCTTAAATTAAAACCTTTTGGAGAACTCATAGCTTCTGGGAACTGTTCTGGAATGTGGGAGTCAAATTTTGAACTTCAATTTATTGAATATAATTTGGCTTTTAAATTCATTTTGAAAAGGTTGATGACCTTGTAGCCTTCCAGATTATGTACAATGTGACTGCCAAAATTCCAAATAATCTGCATAACTACTTTCAAAGGCAAACTCTGGACAAGCCTTCTGTGAATTATAAAATAATCTTTGCTTGAGGGAGATGGGAAAAACAAGACCCATAACCAAAAAATTGTGTTTGTGTATTAGTCAGCATGGCAGCATTTGCAAAAAAGTTACTAGTGAGTTGTGCATCACCAGATGAGAAGCACAACAAGAAAGCCTAATTCTAACTTGGGTTGTGTATTAACACCACCAGATTGGAACAATCATACAGAAGAAATGGGCTGCATCTCAACATTTATGTGGAATCACTTTTCAAACAAGGCTCAGCTTGGAAGTTGACTGGAAAATAAATGGACACCAATGCCTCCTTGATTGCCTGCCTTCAAATTGACTGTGGATTTTGTAAATGTAGGGCAAATTTCAAGGACATCCCATATAAAAGGACATACGGTACATATCAAATGACTTTCCTACTACTATTACAGGAAGATCAAGAATGCTGACTATTTGTTTAAGTTTACAGAGGTATAAAAATAAGTACATTGCCCTCAGCTTGAGTTCTGTCCCTTACATTGCATTTTATTTCCCCCTTTGAATACAATTTAAGGTTTATTTCCCTTTTCAGTGGCATCCACCAAGGTCCAGAAAAATTAAAGATGGATTTTCCCCAAGGGTTGCCCAAAGTGAATCTCCTCCCTCTGCTTCCTGAGAGCAAACAAACAGGGACCGGAAAATGAACTTTTTCTGTGGCCCTGCCTCAGTTGTGGAATATCACCTCTAATTCCATAAAGTGTGAGGCAGTGACATTTATTTCCATCCAGGGATTTTAATTCAGCGATTGCTGGAGTTTTACAGACAATTAGTTCACCTTTATTTTCACTGCAGTGCCTTAGTTTTAATGCAACTTGTTTTTTAAATATGTTCTACTCAGGGCTTTTTTTGTCATAAAATGCCCAGAACGGAGTTCCGGCACCTTTTTTGGATGGAACCTTGTAGGGTAGGCAAGGCGGGTTGTATGACGTGTGCGAGTTCCGGCACCTTTTTATTTTAGAAAAAAAGCACTGGTTCTACTGCATATTATATTGACAAGAGCAAGGATGAGAAAAACAGAGCAAGACAGAGAAAATAAATGTAAATCAAAACAAAGGTACATCCACCACTTCTAGAATTTTCCCAGTTTATAAATTACTTCTCATCAGAGAGTGATTTATTTTAACAACCAGGATCAGAAAATCCAGAGCCTCAATCTAAACCAAAAGCTAAGCAAGTGACCTTACTGATGGTCCTTTGGGTCCCAGTGATCCTGGTTCTCCTTGTGGTCCTTGTTCTCCCTATTGGTGAGATTGCAAGAACAATACACAGTATATATTTAAAGATTGATATTTCAGGGGGGGAAATGCAAGTCTTCTGGTTTAAAAAAAAAGGTTAAACTTGAGATAGAAATGATCTTACGGGTTTGCCCGAATTTCCCATCAAGCCAGGTTTCCCAGGAGAACCAACATCACCCTGTTGGAGAAAAAAAGATTTTAGCCACTTTAAAGTATAACAGCCATTCTCAGGCCATTTCAGTGGCAGGATAAGGTACTTAACCAGCCCGCCTTATTTAAAAATCGTTTTCACTAGTCTTTATTTCTCCATCTCTGTCTACTTTTTCCTTATTTGACCACATGAGATACATTCGAGTAACAGAGTCATTCTCTGTTCCATTTCCACCTTATCTACAATGAGATTGAGAGCAAACTTAGCAAATTATTTTTCTATGTCTAGACCAGTAAGTAGGCAACCTTGGCTCTTTTATGACTCGTAGACTTCAACTTCCAGAATTCTGGGAGTTGAAGTCCACGAGTCATAAAAGAGCCAAGGTTGCCTACCCCTGGTGTAGACCATTCTATGCCATCTTCCATTTTTTTTCAGAGTGGTCTTTTTTCTTTTGTAACTAACAATGCATAAACTTGCTTTTTAATCCAGTTCTGTAATGCATTCACTACCTTTAAATGAACTGATTGTGGGCTTTCCTTTTATTTTACATCAGTGAGGGCTGTCCAGGTCTCTGGATTCCAACTCCAGCAGGTGCTTTAGTAGCTGCAGAAGACAGCCACACATTCCTGGGAAAAGTCCCAGTTGCTTTTAGGTTGCAGAAAGGCATAATGGTTGCACCCTTCTGTGCTCCAAAGTGCTATTTTTATATCAAATCCAAAGGGCTACACAGTCATAATATAATTGCCCTCCATTCTTTTTCTAATATTAGATACAATTGATGATATATCTATATACTACTAAAACTCTCCTTCCTGTAATCTTTCACTGGGCAAAACTATTTATTTATTTTATTTTTATTTTATTTTATTCGGATTTGTATGCCGCTCCTCTCCGAACAAAAGTATCTTAAGTGGACTAATTTAAAGAATCCATCCAAAAAGTTACTTCGTCCCTCCCTCACGTTCCTTCCTTCTTTCCTTCCTTCCTTTTCTTTCTTCCCATGCCTCTCTCCTTCCTTCTTTTTCTCTTTCTAATGCTTTTTCCTTCCTTTCTCCCTCCTTCCCTCCTTACCCCTCCCTTCCTCACATTCTCATCACTTCCTTCCTTCCTTCCTTCCTTCTTTCCTTCCTTTCTTCCTGCCTGTCTGCCTGCCTGCCCGGTTGCTCACCTTGACAATCAGGTGGTTCTGCAGCATGCTTTCCCTGGCTACCATGACTCCCATGGAATTGAAATTTGGTTAATTTTATAAAATATTTTATGAAACAAAAATAGCATAGCATTTGTGTCAAAAGCATTGAGGCACTTCCAGGTTGAAAGGATTAGCTAGTGGCATCACTGTTGCCTAAGGGATACCCAATTGCGGGGTCATGTCCCTAACATGAGTTGAAGCAAAGGGTCTGAGCTCAACCAAACCCACGGCAGCATTCAGGTTCAAACACGGGCTTGCTAACCTCCATCCCAGCATCCTCACCAGGCGTGCTCCAACATAAAAATAATTATAAAACAGTTCACGATATAATACAAAATGTCATAAAATATTTCCTGTGCTGATGTTTGACTATGACATGAATGTATCCTATTTTTTTCCAGTGAAGGCAGTACATTAGAAGCTCCATCGCTTTTGAAGCCCTTGAGCAATCTGGTAAGGACATATCTCTGAAATGATGACTCAAGAGGTCATGGGCTGTCTGGTACGTAATATTTATCTCTCTTCCTAAACAAGGAATTTTTAATAAATGGCTTGTTCCAAGCCTCAATACATATAGCTATTAACCCTGTATGAATATTCTATTTTAAATGTGATTAAAACATTATTAGTCACTCGGAATTTCCCAGGTGAATTTATTGATTGCATTTGTACCCCCTTGCATCCTGGTAGCTTCTCTGTAATTTCACTAGAATGCACATATTAAAATATTCAGAATCCAATAGAATCCAGAAAGATAAACTATAGAAAACAAATATCCCAAATAGGATGCAGAGAGCAAATCTAAAAAGGACTGCTAGATCTTCAGATTGCCTTCTGAAAGTGCTCTGTCTCCACCCTTTCCAGATGGCAAATGAAGTCTGACTTCCAATGGGAGATGATTTCAAAGTACTGGCACTGCCATAGATAAGCAACACCTCCAAACAGAGCACCACCAGCTGGGCTTTCCAACAAGAATAAATAGGTCAGGCTGACTCATGCAAGCAAACACAGTCCCGAAAGTAGCTTGGTAAAAGCTTTATAGGTCAATACCAATACCTTAAATTGCACTTGGAAACCTACAGAAATGCAGAGCATTAGCAAAGTGTAATGCTATTTGACCAGTGAGTACAAGCTAATGTAAGGGTTGCTGCATTAACTTAATCAACTGAAATTTTGAAGTGGTCTTTAAAGGCAACACCATGTACAGGATGTTGCAGTAGTTTGACCAAGTATTCATAAGGGCATGATTTGATGAAACAACTTGTCACGCTCCAGGTAGACTAGCCAAAGCTAGATGAGGTCTCCTGACCACAGCCTTCACTTACTCTTCAAGTATGGGCTACAAGTTCAGGAGAACCACCAAGTCACTGACCTCCTCCTCAAGGATACTGCTTCCTCAGCCGAGAGAGGCCCCCAAGGAATGATCTCAGGGCCAAGTCATATGTTGCCAGCAGCGAACCAAGGATTCTATAATTTTGCTCTTCAGATTATCAGAAACATCTCTAAGCACTCACCAGAAAGTAGCTGGATTCATAAGGTGCTTGAGGCAGACCATCCAAATGGGTCCAACCTTGTGAGGTATAGGCAGCTGAGTTATAGCTACGGTAGACTAGGAAATGATCTGACCATGACAAAGGGACGATGGTATTGACCTCCAGATCAGATCCCAAGGCAACTGCTACAAAGTCAAAATGAGTTTAACCATGAGATTACTGGGATAAGCCCTTAGTTGCTGTGAATCCTGAGCTCTTCTCAATCCAGCTCCCATTGCATGACATTTTAAGTTCCCTAACACCTATGGGAGGGTGGGGGAGAGACTTCTTCAGTAGCCCGGCTGTGGAACATGCATTTCGGTTAGGCTTTCTCTTATGGCTTAGCACAGACCTAGGCATTTTATGCCCCCCAGACCACCTTTGGCTGTCACTGTCCATCCCATGTGAGGTCAATTGGGAAAAATAATTCAAATGTAAATAAGGGCACCATGGGGGCAGAAGAAGAAGCCAAGTTGGCTGGTGTCTGTGGGAGGGCAAGGAGAGCAAACCCTTCCCTGCACCTGCACAGTGCTCACCCCTCACCTGGAGCAGCCTGAAGCATTGAGGTGAGGGACTTTGAGTACATCAAATCAGATTACATTGGTTCGGCCCTCCCTCCCCAACAGCCCCAGTTTCTCATGTGATCCCTTAGGAAAATTAATTGCCCACCCCAGGCTTAGCATGTTGTATCAACCAATCTGTTTAACTCATTTGTACTGCAGTTTAGCCTATTGCCCATATCCAAAGTAAATGGTTCTTTCATTAACCAATGTAAGCATGCAGTATGAACGCCAAAAGAAAAAAAAATCTCACTTCAGTTTTGACTTGCTCTAACACTGGGGTCAAAGGGAAATAAAAATTCAGAGTCAATAACTGTTTTAGAGTTTTTGAAAAGAGTAACTTGTAAAAATGGTAACCCCAGTAGACCCGTTAATAAAGTCAAGATTGAAAAGAAGCTGGTGTTTTGAATTTGGACTGTGGGAACCTTGATCTAAATCTCTGCTCAGCCATGAAGCTGTCTGTCTAAATAAACTTTCTCTCCTTCGACCTTCTGCTCAGCACTCTAAAGAGGACACTGTAAATGGAATTGTCGCATTTAGGCTCCCAAGAGAAGGAATAAACAGTTCCATCTGTGAAGAGGATGGACTATTTCCAAATTTCCTAGGATACTTTACCTTTGGGCCAGCAACACCTTTTGCTCCAGCAGAGCCAGCTAAGCCCTAAAAAATAAACAGATATTGAAAATATTTGAAATATTGTAGTGAAATTTCTTAATGGAAATGTCAAATGTTTGCTTTACCTTGCAACCATTTTTCTTGAAATCCTGTAAATATTAATTAATGAGGCTTCATGTCCTCAAATTCGCCAGGAATATAAGAAAAATGAAAGCTTTAATCCAGAACAAACAGGCATAAGGTAATTGATGTATCCTATTATAATGATAGATATGTCCTATATATGGCATGTCCAATCCTAATGACTTATACTTATTAAAAAGGGGTCTATTCAGATATGCATCAATGCAAAGTAACCCAGCATTGATAGATATTTCACAGAACACAGAAGAGCTCTTAATGAGTTTTGGGAGGAGGGGAGGTCCTCAATTTTACAAAATATAGATCCATTCATTTTTTAATTTATTCATTAGATCAGACATGTCAAATACAAGGCCCAGGGGCTGGATGTGGCCCAGGAAGTGGTTTCATGTGACCCACGAAGCCATCCTGGAAACTGTGAGGGAACGGCCCCCGCTGCCTTGGCCCTGGCCCAGGCCGGCCAGGAGGGAGCCAATGTACAATTTTGTGGTGGCCATCTATGCTGAAATGCATTCAGTCTTAGCTCCACAAGGCCGTCTGCAAACAGCAAGGAACCAGCCCCTGCCACGTCGCCCCCGCCCCCTAGGTGCATGCTGGGGAGGTGTCACCCTTTGTGAGGAATGAAGAAATGCATCATCACCTGGAAGTGGTCCTGGTCTCACCCCCTTCTGCCAGATACCCTCAGATCTGTCCCACTCCTGCCCAGGCCCCCACAGGCACCATTGATGTGAAGGATGTAGAACTGGCCACGCCTACTCAGTAGGCCACACCCACTCCATCCACACCCACTCAGTAGGCTACACCACCCTGGCCACACCCACACCCACCCACCCCGAGAGCAACCACAACGCTGATGTGGCCCTCAATGAAATTGAGTTTGACACCCCTGCATTAGATCTTTATCCCACCTTTATTACTTTATAAATAGCCCAAGGCAGTGAATATACCAAATACTCCTTTCTCCTGCTATTTTCCCCATAACAACAACCCTGTGAGGTGGGTTGGGCTGACAAAATGGAATGGGACAACTCACTGTAGCCAGGTGGGTATGACTGGGAAGGCGTGGGCATCTGAGTGCCGCCAGGTGGTGTGGGTGAGTGGGCATGGCTGGGTTGTTGCTAAGGATTAGTTGCAGCCCACTCAGGGTGGCTGACTTGCCTTAAGCCTCTTATGTTTTTACAGAAAGGAGTTGCATGGTCAACATGCAAAAAGAGTGACACCGATCTATTGGTTTTGCCTGGACTTGCATCAAAGAATTACTATAGAAATTAAAAAGTGCCAGGATACTGCCTTATTTCATTCCTTTGAGTTTTGTTTTTTGTTTTTTTTTTAGTAAAAATGTCGTTTTGGACTTATACTAAATTACTGTCATGATCAACAAAATAAATTGGTAACTGATGAAGGATGCCACCAATTTCTCTCACAGACTGTCTTTGGAGATTGAATTAAAAGCTGTCTTGATGAATAGATGCATGTAATGTATAACATACCCAAGAACAATTGATATATCTTTCTACAAGAACATCATGCTGCTCAAGTGTTGACTGATCTTCCCTGGAGCCTTCTGTCCCATCAACCAGTCAACCTTTTCCCAAGGTAGTACCTAGTGTACAATTTGCTCTACCCAACACAGTAATCAGCCAGAAATTTACCAATTGTTTTCATTATTTGAACTATATTAAGCAATTTGCGAGACTGATTAACTTTTTAAGAACGATTGCCTTTCCCTTTTGCCACTGTATACATATACTATAAGCATGCAATTTGATTATTAAAATTAAAAAATCTGGCTCAGTAAACATCCAGTTTCAGTCAGCTTTGTTTACATTTTAAATATGCAAATAAAATATGAAAAACACTTACCGGGATTCCTTGAATGCCTGTATCACCTGGAGGTCCAGGTTTTCCTTGTTCACCCTGAAAAAAAATATTTGTATTTCAGATGAATTCTGAAGAAATCCTGGTAGAGAATCAAGCCATCTGCTTACATGGTGTACAAAGCTGTATAGTAAGAATATAAATAGGTTTCCTACCTTTGGCAAACACCATCCCTGCCACATACCTTAAATGTGGTATTAAGCAAATGATCCAGTTAAAGTAAATCACCAACATTCACCCAAGAAATAAGGACACAGCATGTAAACATCATCCTGCTAGAACAGGCTACCTAGTGTATCTCTCTATTTTCATAACAGGCAGGAAATTGCCTCTGGAAAGATCACATTGAAGACATATGGACTTTCTACTGCAGGGGTCTTCAAACTTGGCAACTTTAAGACTTGTGGACTTCAACTCCCAGTTGGCTGAGGAATTCTGGAAGTTGAAGTCCACAAGTCTTAAAGTTGCCAAGTTTGAAGACTCCTGTTCTACTGTATGCACTGACACCTGATAATTCAATCTTTATTCAGTGCTTGTAATCCACCAAACGGTCATTTTAAGGGAGCAGTAAAGACATCGTAAAAAAAATAGCATGCAGATATTATTTATTTAATATGTAACCTAGTATGTAGATTAAATAATAATTAAGAGATGCCTGTATCTAGAACAATATTTTTCAACCTTGGTAACTTTAAGATGTGTGGACTTCAACTCCCAGAATTCTCCAGCCAGCGTAGATTGAGAAACATTGATCTAGGCTAGTTAGAAAGAATGTATACTACTTGTCACAAATGGGAAGACAAACAGAAGAAAGCAGTGGCTAGATACATATCTTCCACTGCATGAGTGACAATCACTAGGACTTTTACTAGCATGGATCCAACATTAACTCTTTGGGAGCAAGCTCTTTCTACCCAGCTTAAGAAAGGGAGAGCTACTTTGACTGCGCAAGCTAAGGAAGTAAATGCTTGCAGGGGATTAATTCAAAAGATATAAATGGAGAGAGGTGAATTTATGCTGGAAACACCATTTATATATGTCGGACTCAAGTGATACTGATCGTCTCTGAGTTGTTGTGTTGTGTCCATGAAGATCCCATTAGTCACATTAAAGCAGCGGTTCTCAACCTATGGGTCGCAACCCCATTTGGGGTCGAACGACCGTTTCGCGGGGGTCGCCGGACACCGCGGTCGGCCATTTTGGGTTTTTTTGTCACGCGCACGCTGTGCGTGCTTGGATTGGGCCGTCGCGCGTGCGCCACGCATGCGTGGATCAGCCCGTCGCGGTCCGCCATTTTGTTTTTTTTTGTTTTTTTGGGTTTTTTTGTTTTTTTTCGTCACGCGCGCCCCGCGCATGCGTGGATCGGCCCGTCGCACGCGCCCCGCGCATGCGCGGATTGGCCCGTCGTGGTCCGCCATTTTGTTTTTGTTTTTTTGTCGTGCGCACCCCGCGCATGCGCGGATCAGCCCGTCGTTGTCCGCCATTTTGTTTTTTTGTTGTTTTTTTATTTTTTTTCATCGCGCGCGCCCCGTGCATGCGCGGATCGGCCCATTGCGCGCGCCCGGGTCAGGGTCGCGGCACGCATGGGCGGCGCAAGTGGGGTCTCAACCTGAAAAAGGTTGAGAACCACTGCACTAAAGTGACACCAGTTTCAACATTTGTCTTCACTCAATCTGGCTTTGAGCAACTGGGTCACATACAGATAGAGGGTTTTCCTTTAATTTAGTACACAGAATCATTTCTCGTTTGGAAATATATCCCCTTCCGCCCAGAGTAGTTCCAATTAACTACAATGGCTGGTGGGCACCTGTAGTTCTGTCTTCCATGAATTGGCAAATCTTCTCTGAAAGCCATCTATATTTGTTACTATCAGCACATATTCTGGTATGCATGTATTTGATTTATATCCTACCTTCTTCTTTGACTGTTCAAGGAGACTAACCAGAAAATGGAGACCTTTCAGCAGTTAATTGGATGATGTATTCTACTTGATGGTGATAGGATGCTCTGATTAATTTATGAATTGTTGAAATTAATGACTTTTACGATGGATGTTTCCATGTTAAATACATTAATTTTTGATTTACCATGAACATTTTGGTTCATGCTTCATTATTTTCCTAGGAGTCAGTGTGCAATACAGCAGTATACATCGTGACAGGCAGACAAGCAACAATCAGACAGATAACAGAATAAGATAGATCAATCAGATACAGAGTACAAATACAAAATAAAACTAACGTGAAAACCGGTTACCAAATTAAAAAAAACCTCACTAATTTCTTTTGATTTCCATTTCTTTTCTTTTCTTTTTGCCTAAACATAGCAAGTTTAAATATGACAAAAGAAAGCAGGTTCTGATGCTTAATAAGCATTAGGTGATGAAATCATATTTGCCATCAGAAATTGTTGCATTCCTTATTTCATCTCTGTAAACATAGGGTGTAGAAATGCCATTTGAGAATGCTCCTCATATATTTTAAAGAAGAAGAAGAAGTTGTTTGGTGTGAATTTGTGAACCAGAGTCCTCACCATTCTGTCTTTAGTTGGTTACACTCAGCTTACCATTGCCTTCTTCCTAGAGTTGAAAGAGAGTGACTGGCCCAAGCTTACCTAGCTGGCTTTGTGCCTGTGCCTAACATTCACAGTCTCCTTATTTCTAGCCTGGTCCCTTAAGAAGTACACCAAACAGCGCTCTGAATACAATTTAATTCTTATGGCTGATAAAGGGACTTCAGGTAGGAGAGGCTGGCCTGAGAAAAGAAAGGCGAACTTTGGATTGGTGAACTAATAAAAAGTAGAATGCAACTGTTGTCACTGGCCTGTAGACTCTCAGGTTCTGAAGGCACCAGCCATTGTTACAGCCTTTCAGTTTTACTAATAGCTGAGAAACCTATTCATACTAATTCATCTAACTGCTCTACTTCTCCATAATATTTTCCTGGTCCCCACTTGGCTGTATTAAATTAGAACAGATATATTAATTTTACTTTAAGTACCTTTGCTCCTGGCATGGCAGGTATACCTTCACGGCCATTAACTCCAGGTAAGCCCTTGAAGAAGAAATAGCACTGTATTTTTTTATATATATATATATATATAAAATTCTTTTATTAAAACAATCCACATTGAACATAAAATCATAGTATGCATCAATCATCATAGCACCTGATATACATCACTAAGTATTATTCTTTGTAAACGTCTGGTTTGGTAAACATTTTTCACTCCTCACTTCAAGCCTCTACTATACTCCTGTTACACTTTATTTGATTGGTGTTTCTCTTCTCTATAGTCTATCCACAGTTTCTAGTCTATCACATATTATTACATATTATTCATTTCAGTATTAGTACAATCTTTTATGATCCCTAACCAAAGATCCTGAGGTAAAAATTTAATAACCTGAGATAAGTCATATATATGGTCTATCTGCTATTTCTGGTCTGTCACCTATTGTCCATTCGCGCTTCTGAATTAACTTCATCTCAGTACTAGTGCAATCTTTTAACCAAAGATCCTGAGGTAGAAGTTTCCTAACCTGAGGTAGAAATTCAATCCACTTTATCAATATTAAATAGCACTGTATTTTATACACTGGTATCATGTAAGTCACACACATATACTTAAACCACACACAGTTTTACCTGGTCTTGTAAGGCAATTTAAATTTGTTGGAAATATAAATAATAAATTCCATTATACCTAAGAATCATGGCATACATACAGTTTCTCCTTTGGGCCCAGGAAGTCCAGTAAGTCCTCTAATGCCTTGTGGACCCTAAAAATAAAAGATATTTTTTTTAAAAAAAAACAAAAGCATGTTGAAAATACTGTATCACATGTATATAAGTAGAGATGAATAAAGCAAAAGAAATGACACATTTCAGATACTTTTAAGATTGGATATCAGCATTACTTCCCATCTATTTTTGCTTTCTAAGTTCTTTTTTCATGCGATTTTTCATTATGCACTGGCCCAATTCCATCACAGAGTAAGTCATGTTGAAGGCAATAAACTTGCTTACACTTAGATATGTGGAATCTGTGTCATTATATGAAATAAAAGTCTGCACAAACCCCATAGGACATATTTGGACTTGCATTCCAACAAACATCCTAGTTTTAGCTGGCAACTGGAGATATTCTTATTTTTCTCAATTCTTATAAGACTATTAAAAACTTACCTTCTCTCCTTCAGGGCCTGTTTCTCCCAGTGAACCTCTTGGTCCCCGATCACCCTAGAAAGGAATGCAGATAATGATTAGCCATCTCTGAGCAATTCCTTGAAATAACCGTATCAACTCACCAGCATGATTACCAATTATAGGAAATGCACATTGACTTCAATTGTAGCTTCTCGTGTTAGGAATCTTCTGTGTGCAGACTAGAGGTTGAGGACCCTTGTGTTAGGACATTTACTGTGGTGTCTTGAAAATTAGTGCTTGGTTGTTTGTTTTGAATGAAAATTGAGATTACGGTTTTTGTTAATGTGAGGGTGAAGACAATTAGTTTAATTCTATCCTGAGGCTATCAGCAGGCTAAAAGACTTTAGAATTAGACAGATTAACTCACAGCTGCCCCAGGAAGACCTTGAGGACCCGGCTCTCCGTCAAAACCACGAGCACCCTAGATTGTAAAGACCAAGAAAAAGGATTATTATGATTCAAGATCTCAAAAAAAAAAAATTCCATTTACTTAGACAAAATTGTTTACAATATGACCAGCCCTGTGAAACTATCCATACCAATTTTGTTCTCTTGATGAACTGCTAAAACATCACAAGCTATTCTTGTCATGATTCACAACACAAAATGTTGCTATTATTCTGTCACCAATCCTGCTCTACCAAGGTGGATTACATATCTATAAAAAAGAGCCATGAAAATCCAGATAATTCTGAGCCTTTTGAATTTCAGACATCGCCAGTATAACCCGGATTAAACCACGGTGAGTTGTCTCCCTTTAAAAAGGTATAGTTAAAATGAAGTAAAGTATTAAAATGATTAAGAAAACGTTTAAATTTTTAAACTTTTAAAAATACAAGCCAACAATTAAAGACCTGATTAGGAAAAAAATGTCTGAATACTAAGGAGAAAGTCTCCTTCCTCAATTCAACAGGGAATGTGATCCAACTACAGAGAAAACCTAGATTGTTGTCAGAGAAACCAATAGTGTCTCTAGGTAAATCTTCCCAGATAAGTTTCAATTTAAGAATAATCTCACTCTTGTCTTTCACATTAGTCATTGTCACGTCTGAAACATCATAACCAGCACTTCTGTATATCATCAAGACAAGTATTGGGAATGTGTGTAATGTTTCCTACACAGCAGTAATCTAGATTTTGGGGGGAGGGGGAGTTGTGTGTGTGTTTTTTTAGTCATTCTTTTTTTTTTCTAGCTCATGGTTGCTGTTCCTTTATTTTTTAATTATTTTTTTTTAATATAAAAATTCTTTTATTAAAACAATCAACATTGAACATAAAAACATATTATGCAGCAATCATCATGACACCTGGTATACAATACTAGGTATTAGTCTTTGAAAACGTCTGAATTAGTAAGCCTTTTTCCCCACTCCTCGCGTCTAGCCTCAACTATACTCCTGTTACATTTTATTAAAGGCTGTCCTCGCTGATGAACTCTGCACTAAATGCAATTTCCAAATTAGATACAAAAGCAGCCGCATGTAGAGCACACTGCAATAATCAGGTCAAGGCTGTCCTCTGAGATAAGCCATAGTTAGTACATTAGCTGAAGTTGATAAAAAGGTGTTCCTTGCTGTTTTCCCGGTCTGAGAAACTAGAGAGTGAGGCTGAACCAGAAGCACTCCCCAAACGGGCATCTTCTACTCCTGGTAGAACATCCCTCATTCACAGCTGAAAGTCCTCTTATTTGTGTAAGGTTAATATATCTAGTTCACATATTTACACATTAAACAAAGGGATATTAAATTGCATAGTTAAAGATCACTGGTTTACCACCACATTTTGGCAGTACAAACAGGGTTTGTTCTGGAAATGATAAAACAAGTCTTAAACTAAGTGATGAAGTAGAACATACTCTTTGTCGTAGAACTACTTCATAATTTTTTAATCAGTTACAAGCAAAAGAGAAAGCCAACATAATCAAGAAATTACATCTTAGAGAAAGCCTATAAACACTGAATCTAATAGGACAGCATGGCCAATCATAAATAGAGTTTGAATAGCGAATGTGCTGCTTTTGTGTGTTATTCTTACTTGATGAAATATTGAGATAATATTGATAATCAATACAACACTGAATTATATGAATAATTTTAAGAAAACAAAATACCCACAGCAAAAATATATGAGTTACATATATTTTAATTTCCCATCGTCTAAAGCAGGAGTGTCCAACCTCGGCAACTTTAAGACTTGTGGACTTCAACTCCCAGAATTCCCCAGCCAGGCATGCTGGGTAGAGAATTCTGGGATTTGAAGTCCACAAGTCTTAACATTGCCAAGGTTTAACATCCCTGATCTAAAGGGAGGTTGCTTAGAGCACTGCACATCTGTTGCAGTTAGATATCTAGACCGCAAAACATAAAAATGTAGAATTGGAGAACCTTTATCTTTTGGATAAATGAGAATGCATCTTCAGATTTATAGATCATTATGCATTATGCCCTAGTGGGAAAACGAGCATAATTTTTAAAAAACAACAGCTCTAATATAAATATTAAAAGTTCTTATTACACTTTTAGTAACTAAATATTCCAATGACAGTTTTAGTTTCATTCTTAAACTGCAAACCATAAAAATGTAGAATTGAAGAACCTTTATCCTTCTGATAAATGGGAATATATATTGAGATTTATAGGTTTTTATACAAGGATATCTACATATGTGCTAGTAGTGAAACAAGCATAAGTTTTTTTAAGAAAAAAACACAATAGTTCTAATACTAATGTTAAAAGTTTTTATCGCTTTTTAGTAACTAAATATTCTAGTGCAGGGGTTCTCAACCTTGGCAACTTTAAGACTTGTGGACTTCAACTCCCAGAATTCCTCAGCAAAGCTGAGGAATTCTGGAAGTTGAAGTCCACAAGTCTTAAAGTTGCCAAGGTTGAGAACCCCTGTTCTAGTGACTGTTTTAGTTTCATCCATATATAATAGGACCATAGATACTAAGCACCAGGATAGGCCATTCTTTGGGAACTAATGATCATGCTTGTCCTCTGAGGATCAGATTGAGGTTTGCACTCCCTGATGCCCAATCAAGACAAGGTGAAGAAGCAGAAATGCAAGATTCACTATGTCCTTATGAATGTTCCCACATATCAATTCTTCTGTAAAACCAAGAGATCGCTCAATTAATCAATATTGCCAAGCAATTTGAAATCACAAATGTATAGCTGGTGTTACTTACTTTATCACCTTTAGAGCCCATAATACCAATGAAGCCTCTTAACCCTTGAGGTCCCTGAAAGGCAAAAGATTCACGTAAACCTGAAGCTCATGTACCTGACTGATCACATAATAATAATAATAATAATAATAATAATAATAATAATAATAATAATAATAATAATAATAATAATAATAAACCACAAAAATGGAAGGTTAGACTAGAAAATAAGATCAGCAACATAAGATCACATGCAAGTAAGCTAGAACAGATGAAAGAAAAGAAGCTGAAGAACGAGAAGACCAAAGAATACCTAATCAAGAAATACCACTTAGAAACAAGGAAGATCAAGGAAGCACTGGAAATAATAAAGCAGCAAATAACAGCTATAGCCAGGAAAATCAGTAGATATGAAGCTCGAATTGCAAACTATAGGCAGAACCTCCAATTTCAATCCAATCAGAAACGTTTCAACCAATGGAGAAACTGCAATGAATCAGTCAGTACCTGACAAGGAAGAAACAGTGCAGTTCTGGAAGCAGATATGGGATAACCCAAAGAAATACAGCAAGGATGCAGCTTGGTTAAAAGAGGTGGATGCAAATAAAACAGAAGTTGAAATGAAAGAACTAGTAATAACAACAAAAATGGTAGAAAAAAGAGCAAGGAAAATCAAAAATTGGTCAGCACCAGGTGAAGATGAACTGCATGGGTTTTGGTTGAAACATCTAACTGTTATACACCCACTCATTGCCAAGCAGTTCAACAATATACTACAAGGAGGAGAAATTGAAAAGTGGCTAACTACTGGGAAAACCTACCTAATAATGAAAAATCCAGCAAAAGGGGCAACACCAGGCAACTACAGGCCAATTACCTGCTTACCAACAACTTTCAGATTACTAACTGGTGTGGTAGCTGATGCAGTACAATAGCATCTAGTTGAAAACAATCTCTTCCCACCTGAGCAGAAAGGAAACCGCCCCAATAGCAGAGGAACAAAAGATCAACTTCTAATAGACAAAATGATCTTGGAAAACTGCAAGAAAAGGAAGACCAACCTGAATGTGGCATGGATTGACTACAAAAAGGCATTTGACTCTCTGCCACATGACTGGATAATCAAGTGCCTAGAATTAACAGGAGTCAGTAGAAACATCAGAAAATTTGTGCAAAGATCAATGGCACAATGGAAGACACAGTTGCAGATCAATGGTGAGAGACTGGGAGAGGTTAATATCAAGAGAGGAATATTTCAAGGAGATTCATTATCACCATTACTATTTGTTATTGCACTGTTTTCTCTGTCAACAATACTGAATAACTCAGGACATGGCTATCAAACATCAAAAACATCTGCCAGACTATTCCACCTCCTTTACATGGATGATCTGAAGCTGTATGGAAAAACATCATCTGAAATAGAATTGCTGCTCAACACTGTCCATATATATAGCCAAGATATTGCAATGGAGTTTGGCTTGGACAAATGTGCCACACTTACTATCAAACAAGGAAAAATAGTGAAAAATGAAGGAATCAAGATGCCCCATGAAAATAACATTAAGAGTCTGGATGAGGAAGATTACTATAAATACTTGGGTATCCTTCAACATCAAGCACACTGAAGTCAAGAAAAAGATTAGAGGTGAATACATCAAGAGAGTGAAGAAGATCTTAAAGTCCAAACTCAATGGAGGAAATACCATAAAGGCAATCAACACCTGGGCAATTCCAGTCATTAGATACACAGCTGGAATAGTGGACTGGACTCAAGCAGAACTAAAAGCAATGGATAGGAAGACCAGAAAAATAATGACAATGAATCATGCCCTTCATCCACGCAGTGAAATTGACAGACTTTATCTACCAAGGCAAATAGGTGGGCGTGGAATGCTGCAAGTACATCAGATGGTTGAAGAAGAAAAAATGGCTTTGGAAGAATATCTGAAGGACAGTGATGAAGATGCCCTGAAATTAGTATATCAGGAAGGCTTACTGACTACTGGAGAGACCAAACTGGCCTGCAAGAAAGACCAAATGAAGAACAGAATAGAGGCTTGGGAAGACAAAGCACTACATGGCCAGTACATTAAAAAAAATAGCTGGGAAAGCGGATAATAAAAAGACCTGGCAATGACTAAGAGCAGGAAAATTGAAGAAAGAGACTGAGGGACTAATTCTGGCTGTACAAGACCAAGCCTTAAGGACAAATGCATATAAAGTCAAAATTGAGAAGACAGCAACAAACAGTAAGTGCCGCCTATGCAAAGAAGCTGAAGAAACAGTGGACTACCTGGTAAGCTGCTGCAAGAAGATCGCACAGACTGACTACAAGCAGCGGCATGACAAAGTAGCAACAATGGTGCATTGGAAGATCTGCAAGAAATATCATTTTCCTATAAGCAAGAACTGGTGGGATCATAAAATGAGAAAGTCATAGAAAATGATAAAATTAAACTGCTCTGGGACTTCAGAATTCAAACAGACAAGCACCTGCAACATAACACCCCGGACTTAACAATTGTCGATAAGAAAGACAAAAAAGTCTGAATAGTGGACGTGGCAATGCCTGGAGACAGCAGAATAGATGAGAAAGAACTGGAGAAGATAACAAAATACAAAAACCTAGAAATAGAAATAGAAAGACTGTGGCAAAAGCAAGCAAGGGTAGTACCAATAGTAATAGGCGCCTTGGGTGCAATCCCAAAACAACTGGAGCACCACTTGAACACCATTGACATTGACAAATTTGCCTTTGGTCAATTGCAAAAGGTGGCCTTACTAGGAAATGCTTCCATCTTGCGACGATATCTGTAATACCATCAAACTTTCACATCTGCCTATCCTAGGTCCTTGGTAAGGACTCGATAGGTAGACAAAATGCCAAATCCAGTCTGAACATCTGGCTGACTGTGCGATGATCCATAATAATAATAATAATAATAATAATAATAATAATAATAATAATAATAATAATAATAATAATAATAATAATAATAATAATAAAGTTGGAAGGGACCTTGGAGGTCATCGAGTCCAACCCCCTGCTCAGACAGGAAACCCTATACCATTTCAGACAAATGGCTGTCGAGTCTCTTCTTAAAAACTTCCAGTGTTGGAGCATTCCCCGCTTCTGGAGGCAGGTTGTTCCACTGGGTAATTGTTCTAATTGTCAGGAAGTTTCTCCTTAGTTCTAGGTTACTTCTCTCCTTGATTAGTTTCCATCCATTGCTTCTTGTCCTGCCTTCAGGCGCCTTGGAAAATAGCTTGACTCCCTCTTCTTTGTGGCAGCCCCTGAGATATTGGAATACTGCTATCATGTCCCCCCTTGTCCTTCTCTTCATTAAACTAGACATACCCAATTGCAGCAGCTATTCCTTATATGTTTTAGCCTCCAATCCCCTAATCATCTTTGTTGCTCTTCTCTGTACTCTTTCTAGAGTCTCAACATCTTTTTTACATCATGGTGACCAAAACTGGATGCAGTATTCCAAGTGTGGCCTTACCAAGGCATTGTAAAGTGGTATTATGCTCATTTTCCTTGGATAAAACAGTTCTTAAACCTTTTCTTCTATGTCCGTTCCTGTGATAAAAATTGTATCTTACTTTAAAGATTTTCTAATGATTATTTTTTCTAAAAAAAATTCCAAAGTCCTAAGGAAATTAACCCTGACCATTATTTGGAAGGATAGATACTGAAGCTAAAGCTCAAATGCTTCAGCCACCTAATGAAAAGAGAAAATGAAAAAAAAAACCTGATGTTGGGAAAGATAGAAGGCAAAAGGAGAAGGAGATGACAGAGGATGAGACAGTTAGATAGTGTTATTGATGCCATAAAGATGAATTTGGGCAGACTCCAGGAGAAAGTGAGGGACAGGGAGGCCTTTCTGCTATAGTCCATGGGATCGCAAAGAGTTGGACATGACTTAGCAACTGAACAACAACAAAGTCTTAAACATTGTACGTGTTTTTCTGTCTCCATCTGTATGAAGTCAGTACTTCTAAAATAATGAACTGTGAGTCATCTTTTGTGAAATCAGCTCCCAGAAATAAAACCATCTTCCTTTTTGCTACTATTTGGAAGATTATGAAAAGTTGGTTATACTTAGATGGAGAAGCAATTAATGACATGTTATTTTAATTTTACATCATATATTATTATTAGATGCATCATATAATTTATTATTTATCAATTGTGTGAGCTGCTTTTGATTGGTGTGGTGTGTGAAAGTGCTTGCAGTTAAGTCTAAAGAAGCAGCCATCAACACTTTGGCACTGCAGGTAGTCCTCCACTTACAACCATCCGTTTAGTCACCATTCAAAGTTACAATGGCACTGTCAAAAGTGATTTATGGCTGTTTTTCACACTCATGACCATTGCAATGTCCTCGTGGTCACATGATCAAAATTCAGATGCTTGGCAACTGGCACGTATTTATGACGGTTGCAGGTTCCTGGAGGTCACGTGATCCCCTTTTGCAAGCTCCTGACAAGCAAAGTCAGTGGGGAAGCCAGCTTCATTTAACAATCATATTACCAACTTAACAACTGCAGTGGTTCACTTAACAATTGTGGCAAGAAAGATCGTAAAATGGAGTAAAATCAGTGGTGGGATTCAGCCAGTTTGGCAGAACCAGTAGCTAATTTTTTGTTGCCCAGGCCCAGAATGGATTTCTCGAAGCGACATCCACACAGAGAATCAGTTATTCACATATTTGAATCCCACCACTGGGTAAAACTCGCTTAACCTCTGTCCTGCTTAGCGATGGAAATTTTGGGCTCAGTTGAGGTCATAAGTTGAGGACTACCAGTATAGGAAGAAGACTGGGGCTCAGGCATCCTACTTCTCATATCATCCAGCTGTCAGTTTCCTTATTCCTATTGTGAATGGCCTACCCATTTATTGTTATCTTTTCGATCTGGTGCAAGACAGGTAATAAATTAAGCAATTGGTTTCAACACGGAATGTGCAGAAGAAAAATCTAGGTAATTTTGGTTTCAATTAGTACTGAATCAAGGAGAAAAATGACTCACATTAGTTTGATCATGATAACGGTCATGACAATATAGTTGGATCAGGAACTTATAGTGATAAGAGGTAGATGCAGTGGTGGGATTCAGCCGGTTCACACAGGTTAGGCAGAACTGATAGCTAAATTTTGCTGACTTCGGAGAACCAGCTAAATGCACACTGCTTCTGGAAGTTCAATCTAGGCCTCAGAGGCCTGAAGGAGGCCTCCCAGGCCTAAAATGGCCTGCCGGAAGTGCATGGATGCCACTTCTGGAAGTCCATTCTAGGCCTCAGAGGCCCAGGCTTGCATCCATAAGAGAACCGGTTGTTCAGGTATTTGAATCCCACCACTGGGTAGATGGCTATTGGCTTCATTTAGTTCCTTACATCTCAATATGATGAGACATAACTAAAAACTTAAATAAAAGGAAATACTTTACTGGAGGCCCCAGATCTCCAATGTCACCTATTCGTCCTTGTTCGCCTTCTTCTCCCTAAAAAATATACATGGCACAAGCTAGTAAATAACACATTCTAAAAATTAGCATATATAATTTATTCTGTTTCCCTCAATATTATGAATTGTGTTATTTATGTATTTCCCATCTATGTAAGCATGGAGGCGGCACACATTAAATAGGGCTGACTTATTTGAGAAAGACTGTAACCAGGCAATAAAGGAGATGAAAAGCTGAGGGTATACAATATCACACTAAATCATTACTGCTTTCAGCCAGGGTTGACTGAACAAACTATATGCTAAAACATAAACTATAGTTTACAAATCACGAGATTTGTTCGCATGTCATAAAAAGCAAAACAAAGCAAAGCACATTATTTTTAGCATTTTCGTGAGTCACAGGCCTATCATTAGCTGCTGTAACTAAGTGCTATGAAAATAATGGAGAAATGCTAAGATTAATTCTAAGAAGATTATTACTATTCCTTTCTTAAATACACACCAAAGTTAAACATTCTTCCTCCATAATCCATCACTGTTCCAGTTGATTTGCATGCAGTAACATTCTTACCTTAAAGCCTTGCTTTCCTGGTTCACCACTCTCACCTTTTGCTCCTTTGTGACCCTAAAATATAAGGCATATTTTCACTGATGCTAAATATGCCACCGGAAACATTGCCTATTAAAAACAATGGTTGGGATATTTTATCTATGTGAAATCAGTTATTTTCCCAATCTGATGCCCTCCAGATGTCTTGGATCTCAACTCTTAGAATCCATTAACCCGAGATCATATGCGTAGTGTAACCTAATATAGTTGGAGGATATCAGGTTGGAGAAGTTGGGATTAAAACACATAAATCAGAGTTCTCCAAAGTGGTCAGTATCAATCCCCAAGAGTTAACAGAACAGAATAATAGAGTTGAAAGGGACTTTGGAGGTCTTCTAGTCCAGCCCCCTGCTCAGGCAGGAAACTCTATACCATTTCAGACAAATGGCTGTCCAGCCTCTTCTTAAAAGTTTCCAGTATTGGAGCATCTACAACTTCTGGAGACAAGTTGTTCCGCTGATTAATTGTTCTAACTGTCAGGAATTTTCTCTTTAGTTCTAGGTTGCTTCTCTCTTTGTTCAGTTTCTACCCATTGTTTCTTGTCTTGCCTTTTGGTGCTTTGGAGAATAGATTGGTCCCCCCCCCACTTCTTTGTGGCAGCCCCTTAGATATTGGAATACTGCTATCATGTCACCCCTAGTCTTTTTTTTCCCATTAAACTAGACATACCCAATTCCAGCAACCATTCCTTATATGTTTTAGCCTTCAGTCACCTAATCATCTTTGTTGCCCTTCTCTGTACTCTTTCATGGGTCTTAACATATTTTTTACATTGTGGTGACCAAAACTGGATGCATTGTTGTTATTATGGTTTGTTACACAATCAGCCAAATGTTTACAGTGAATATGGCACTTTTGAGTTCTTCCTAAGAACCCAAGTTAGGGAGATGTTGTTTGATGGTGTTAAAGATATTGTTGCAGGATGTAAGCTGTTCCAAAAGCTGCCTTTGAAATTGACTAATGGTGATTTTGTCAATGCCAATAATATTCAAGTGTGGCTCCAGTTGTTTTGGCATTTGGACCCTATTATTATTGGTACTATCTTTGCTTTCTTTTGCCACAGTCATTCTATTTCTATTTGCAGGTCTTTGTATTTTGTGATTTTCTCCAGTTCTTTCTCTTCCATTTTGCTGTCTCCAGGTACTGCAACGTCCACTGTCCAAATTTTTTCTTGTCTTTCTTACTGACATTTGTTAAGTCTATGTTATATGGTAGGTGTTTGTTTGAAGCACTTTTTTTCATTTTCTATTAGTTTATCTATTTTGTGATCCCACCAGTTCTTGCTTGCAGACAAATGGTATTTCTTGCAGATATTCATTGCAGCATGATTGCTACTTTGTCATGCTGCATCTGTAGTCAGTCTGTGCAATCTGCTTGCAGCAGTTTATTCATAGTACTATCACCTAAACTAGCATTTATTAAATTGTTAAATGGTTTTCATATAATAAATGTTACTTTCATGTTCCAGTGAAGTTTAACCTTAACTCCAGATTGTTATGGTACTGTTGTAACATCTCTTGAAACTTATCAACATCCAACCAATATCCAGTCATACCCAGAATGTATCACTCCCATCCCTTCTCCTACCTTCATGCCCATCATTCCAGCAAATCCTGGATGGCCAGGTGTGCAAGTATTTGGACACTAAAAAAAATGAAGCAATGAATTACATTAATAAGGAGAAGTCTGGTGAGAGAAAAGCTGTTTCCTAATTTAATATAATTTAATTAGTATGGCTGTTCACTCTAGAAGGCGCTGGGCAGTTTACAAAAGTCACATAGAGACAATTCCCATGCCTCCAATAAAACAATTAAGACCTACATAAACATGCTTTCTGCACAAAACAACTAGATGCCCAATGGTACAAACAGTATAAAAATATGACAGCCCCCATCCAGATAAATTACAACCACATTAACCCCAGACCTGGGAATAGAGCCAGGCCTTAAGGGCTTTCCGGAAGCCCAAGGGGGTGGCAATCATCCATAAAAAGGAAGATAAATATCTTACCAGTGGATCTCCACCATGGTGGCTAACTGTTCCCTGAAGTAGATTAGCAAAGTTTAAAATTAGGATAGCCATGAATATTGTCAAGCATTGAGTTGAATTTGAATTAATAAGGCTGATGGTACAGATCCACAAATGCAGTAAAGGAGCTTTTTATAAGGTCCAGAATTATCTTCCACCACCAGCAGAAGACCTATTTAAATTCACAGACAGAACCAATATTGAAAAATAAGGACCTCATTCCCTATATGATTGGATTGTGCCTTTGGAATTTTTTCAGTTCAGGATTGAACATTCTCCATTCATACTGGGCTTCTGCCATGTAGAAGAAGCAAGTTTCTAGCTTTTTGTCTTCATTTGACATAAATGGGATCATCTATGAACATGGGCAGCCTTCATATATTTGCCCTTTTACTCAGAAGAGAGGAATTAGTACTGAACTAGATCAACTGACACCCTTTGAAAATAAGCTACAGTAACATGTATCTAAAATAGGGCAAAAAGGGGCCACTTGACATGCTATGCAAAGCTTGGTGCCTCCCTCAGGCTGACTAGAGTAGGATTTCTCCAACTGTGAGGTGCTGGAAATCCCACAAAAATTAAATGGAATTCCATGAGAGTCTAACAGAGGGGGGGAAAGAGCATAACCAGGATATCTATAGCAAATAAAGAACAGAAGAAAGACTGGGGCTTGTTAACTGCCATTCAAAAGTCACCCGCTTTCCAAGGCTCTTCGTGGTCATGACAACTCAATGTTTTGCCTCTTGATCAAGAGTTCCTGGAGTTTTAATTTTACTAAGAGGTTCCACAGCCTAAAATATTTGAAATTTCCTCTTTGAGAATATCTGTCAGGCACAAAAAATCAGGTCCACACATGAAGGTCCAGTTAAACTGATTTATGGCTGCTTATGCCTATGTACAGGAGTATCCTCAGCTAATGGGCAGCATGATTTTGGTGCTAGATGAGGGTAACAGAAGTCAAGGAAAGGGTGGACTTAGTTCACTTGTGGCTATGTAGAAATTCTAGATTCATCCCTCTTTTAACTCTGCCCCCAGGTTCTACCATTCCTTTACCCTACAACAGGGGTAGGCAACCTCGGCTCTTTTATGACTCATGGACTTCAACTCCCAGAATTCCTGAGTCAGCATCATACAAATTGCTTTAAATGAATTGGGGAAGGAGGACTTACTTTGAAACACTTCTTATTTTCAGTATTACTACTGCAAACTTACCCTCGGCCCTGGAGGTCCCGGCACTCCTGCAGGACCTCTCCGTCCAGGATCACCCTAAACAGTGCCACAAGGACATAAAAATAAGCTGTGTATCCAAGTCCCTTAGAAGAAAGGATAGTGAAAATCAAACAATCTCTACATGGGTTACATTAACCACCAAAAATGTTCTAGGACAGAACAACATTCTGATGGCACAGAATAAGAAAAGAAGTGTAAATGACAGGAGCAAGAGATTCAAACCATTCATCCCTTTCGTTGCTTTTCTCTCTCAACTGATATATATATGAAGCTGTCTTATTTTTTATGTGAAATCTCTTAAATAGACACCTTTAATTATTGAAGTGCATAGATAAAGGTAGGAAAACCAATAATTCCAAAGAAATGGGTGTTTCAGAAGGGGCAGATTAATTGATGAAATTTTGAAAGACTTCATTTATTACAATCCCCAATAAATAAATAAATAAATATCCCACATCATTTGCACATGCAGTTATTTGGGAGGAAAAGCTGGACTTCATTGGATTCGCTTTTTAATCTGCACCAGTTGGAATGAGCTGTAAAACCTTTATTATCCATATGAGCAGTCATAGGAGTGACTAGTTGTACAGTAATTGTAAAATAATATTTCCAGATGAGACTTCACCACACGAGAGAATGTTAATCTATCTAATCTAATCTATCTATCAATTGAGTTCCAATAAATGCTACTTATAGGAATTAAGAAGAGCTTCTTATGCTATTAAGTAGAATATAACAAACATAATAAGAGTTGTGTAGGCTTAAACCAATGGTTTATTTATTCCACAGAGGACAATAGGCAATGGACTAAAGGTAAAGTATGAATCTTCTCTTAGACATAGTAATATTGGTAACATCCTATTGCAGAGAACCATATCAACAGCAGATTTCCACAATCTGTTGCCCTTTGTGCTGGTTGGACATTCTGGCTACAACTAAACATCTGAAAATTATCAAGTTTGGGATGGCTAATACATATTTACAGCTGGAACAATCCCTCAAAGATAGACCTAAAGGGCAGGTTCATTTTAGTGTGTTCAAGTATAATCAATGTGTCAAGTCATTCCTGAGGGATGTCTTCCCTAAAAGCATCGTACAAGCTTTAACAAGCAGCCAAATATTAATCAGTGATTTAATGGAATATGGAACAAAGTACTCACAGGTGTCCCAACTCTTCCCACTTCTCCAGGAAGTCCTCCTATACCAGGAGGACCCTGTATTGGGGAAAAAAAAGATAGAAACTAATTAAACTTCTCATAACAGGGATTGGCAACTTTCTTGTAACCAAGGCCCGTACTATATTATCATTACTATTTTTTTAATCTCTCAAGAGCAGCAACGGATGGGTGCACATAGTAAGGGCTTAAAGGGTTTAAAGAGACAAAATATCTGACTTATGTCTTAGTTCAAGATACCTATTTTGCCCTCCAAATGCCCCAAAATAAGGCGGGGGGATCTTATCCAACATTTGGGAGTATTGCTTTTTTTAAAGAGTGAAATTGGTGTCTTAAACTTTAGCAAGAGCCCTGCATCATCTCTTTAAAAGTACCCTTCCCAAACATGCAAAAAGCTTGGACCATAAAAACAGTGCTGGGAGTATCCAAAGGCTAACCATCCCCTGCTTTGAAAGCTAGTCCAATCCAAAGAATGATTTTTTTTTCTGGAACAGAAGAGTTTAATAGGCCCCTATTTGTGTCAAAGCAGTATTTCTAGCTGGCCATGATCATTGGTGGGATAAGCTGAGGGTGAAACACACCAGTCTGTGACAGACAATCCAAAGGTAGAAGTAACACAAACAAATATGACCCTCGTTTAAAAATGTAAAGTTTTGTTGTTTGACTATGCAATTAATTATGTATGGCTGATTACATTCTGTCTGAGGGTTGATTTGGGTATGTAGGAATGGTTAAAGGCACCAGACTAGAAACTGAAAGACCATGATTTTAGACTGCTTTAAGGATGAAGCCAACTGGGTGATTTTGACCCTGTCACTTTTTCTCAATCCTAACAAGGAAGCAATGGCAAACCACTTCTGAAAATGTTGCCAAGAAAACTATGGGGGCTTGTTGAGACAGTCAATGGGTGTGTGCAGACTGTTTCAAAGCACAACAACAACAACAACAACAAATGTACTCACAGGTGGTCCAGGAGTTCCCTTTCCCTAAAATAGAAAAAAACAAAGTTTTCTAATTATTATTTTTATATATTTAGTTTTCAACTCAGAGCAACTGTAGAAATATTCAGAATGGAAAAAACGAACATCAACATTTTTAACTGGGAACATAAAATATTGTTTTCATCTCTCCAGTTTGTTGAGTTAGCAAAGAATTTCAAGCCGTTTTCATTATCTTTGAGACAGATGTTGAATGTGATCATTTAGAACAGAGAAAGCAGTTTTCTTGCTTGATTAATCTATGCTTTAAACTATAATGCAAGTTTCTCTACTCTTGCCACCCTATCTTAGAAATGACCATATTTTTCTACAGGCAAAAATGAGGAGAAAGGTTATTCTGGATGGTTTCAACATTTATTTTCAAAATGCAAAAATCTGTCTTCATTACCCAAAGGAAGGAGGCTAGACAAGGACTCTGCTATCCAAAGTTTACAAGAAGCTAGAATGGACCCAAGCATTGAAAGCAATGTTGACTTCACAGTCAAAGTTCTCCCCTAACCCTTTGTTTGAAATACTGAGAACATTTTCCATGCTTCCATTTTATTTTTTTTAGTAAAATAAAGCTTTCAACCAGAGGAGGTACAGATGGATATATTTTTTTTCCATTTCATCCCTAATGGCTCTACAGCCTGAACCCCATGAACATTGCCATCTTCATAGCAGTACCTTATGCAAACAAAGAGGATCAGTTCATTTGCAGTCTGCTGCAGTTGCTGCTGCTGTTGTATGTCTTTGTGGTATAGTACTCCTCTCGTAAATATTGACCATAATACCCTTCTGAATGATCTGTGAGGGTGGGGATTGGAAGCAGTGATGGTGAACCTATGACACATGTGTCAAAGATGACATGGCATGATGTTTTGGGTGATATGCTGGCATTCACATTTCAGCAATCAGAGAAGAGGGGATTGACTTGTTGTCTAAAGCACCAGCAAGTAGGAGAAGAAGCAATGGATGGAAGATTGTTAAAGAGAGATCCAATCTAGAACTAAGGTGGAATTTCCTGACAGTAAGACTAATTAATCAATGGAATAGCTTGCCTCTTGGAGTTGTGTGTGCTCCATCACTGGAGATTTTCAAAAGTAGACTAGATAATCATTTAACCAAGGTGGTACAAGGTCTCTTGCCTTGAACAGGGGGCCGGACTAGAAGACCTTTAAGGTCCCCTCCAGCCTTATGATTTTATATTCTATTCACCAACACCCAACAACTATTCTCAAAAACACAACCTGTTCTTGTGCAATTTAGAGCTCCTGCAAGAGAATAGAACTTTCACACGGCATCCAGAGGCTCAAAAAAAAAATTGTGTGAGAACAGGCTGTGCTTTTGCACAGTCCAGAGGCCATGGAAGAGCATTTTTTAAAGTTGCTTCACGAACAAAGGCCTTGTGGGACCCAGAACAGCCTCAGGTGGGTCGCAGGACCCTGTGGACAGAAACACAATACTGCCTGAAGTAACATGGCAAATTCTGGGGAGTGCTGGGCCATGGGACAGTCACACCATTCCCCAAGGCTCACATGCCTTGGGGAACAGCACAAGGCAGCTTTTTTGAGAGGTGCTAGGGCTGAAGTCAAGGCCCAGGCTCATCCCTGCTGCCTAGTGCTGTTGTTCAGGGAAGGCCTAGATGGGAAGGGGCTGGGGAGAGCGAATTATTTCTGTTTTGTCTGAGGGATGTGACATGCCAGCAAAGTCAAATTAGGCTTTTTCTGAATTTTTGACACACCATGTCCACAAGGTTCACCATCTCCACTCCACTCCTTCCTGGTGAGGTGGTTCAGGTCACTTTGTGTGCAGAGAGGAATAGTCGTTTGTTCAGTCTGATGAAAGAGCTCATCAGGGTTGAAACTGAAAAAAAAAAAAATTCTATCCCTCAGTAGCTCCTCTGGGACACATTGGTTCAAAATTTCATTTTAATAAACGAATTGCAGCATGGGAAAATGGTTTTAATTACTGTCAACAATGAATCAGAAGGTATTTCTAATGGAGTTCCTGATGGTATCTCTCCTAAGAGAATGCTAGTTGTGAAATGTCAACGGCACTCTGACCTGGTGTGGGATAGTGATGTATGTCTCCATCACACTGATCACACCAAATTGACAGATTACTCCCCCCAGCAATTTCATGATGTTAAACAGCAAGAGGAGAAAGAGCCAAGCCATGTAGCACCTCATATTGCATTGGTTACCCATTTGCTTCCAGGTTCAATTCAAAGCACTGATGATCACCTACAAAGAAATATTTCTCTCCCTTTTGTATAATTTTATTTTAAAAATTTGAAAAGAAAATTAAAAACTAACAAGAGCTAATTAAGAAGCAAAGCAAAGAAGGAAAATGACAAAAAAGAAAAAAGAAAAATTGAAAAATATAGAAAGTAGCTTCCAATTTACCTCCCCCCCCCAGCAAATATCTGCAATTTTCAAATTACCTTCTATACTATGATCCCCAAAAAGAAAAGCTTTTGCAGGCTCAGGACACAACACCCTTCCCCCCTAGATGGAACATACTTCACGTACACACAGGTACGTCATGCACTGGGAAGAGTGACATACAGCTGCATTATTCAAATGCAAAAAGTGTGGAATGCTCGAGTCTGCACACAGGCAAACCCCTTCAATATTTATTAACACAAATAAATGTATCTGAAATCAAAATAATGCAAAATAATCTAACCCCGAATTACTCCCTTCATTCAGGGGCCTCATAAGAAGATCCCTCATGATTTGACAGCAACCTCACAAAGTCTCTCAGATGTTTGGGTGGGTACTTGGCCCGCTGCGACCTTCTAAGGCCCAGAGAGATTACCTGGCCCACCTGCTTGCCTACCAGGCTAGGCAGTCCAGGACATTGCTGTCCTAAATATCCAGGTGACCCTGGTGAGGGTGCCTGGCCTACCTGCTCGCCTACCAGGCTAGACAGGCCAGGACTTTGCTGCCCCAAGGACCCGGTTGACCCACCCAGCTGCTGACTGGCTGGACCCTCTGAGTCCAAGTCAGCATACCCTGGAGGGGTGGAAGTCTCCAAATCCACAATGGACCCCTCTTGGGAACACTGTCCCTCGAGCCCAAGGCCAGCATATGGAGAGGCCTGGGTAGCGGAAGTGCCCCAGTACTCTGTTGCCCCTAAGCATGTGCCAGAGGTGCCAGAGTCAGGACCCCTTTTTCTGGTGATTTCCTCTTGGGAGCAATTGCTGAATTGTGTAAGCACCCTTGATGGAATTCCTTTTCTCTTGCTGCTTGTGATTTGTGTGGATACCCCTGGTCAGTCTCCCTGTCTGGAGCACTATCTGACATATGTGAATACTGTGGATACCCCCGGTGTGACTCCCTGTCTGGAGTAATTGTGGATGTGTGGGATGACCCCTATCCAGTGAATTCCTGTCTGGAGCACTTGCAGAACCTTGGGATGACACCCTGAAAGCCTCATCAGCTAGTGAGGGCCTGTTAAACCTGGAAACCTGTGACCCAGAATGCACATTATGGTCCTCCTCCCCCCCCAGAGCAGAGCCAGGAGCGGAAGGGTGGCAGTCCAGTCTCCAATGCAGTTGGTCTATGTGTCTGCGAAGAACGCGGCCGTCACCCAAGGCAACTTCATATGACAATGGCCCAGAGACCTTGCAGACCATAGCTGTGACCCAGAGATGTCCAGGCCCATAGTTTCTTGCCCAAATCGGATCGCCCACCTGGAGTCTCCTAGGTGCCCGCGGTTGTGGCACCTCTGAAGCCAACTGGTCAGGGTGCAGCTTGTCCAGTTTGGTAATGAGACGGCGACCCCAGCGGAGTTCAGCAGGGCTCTTCCCTGTGGCTGTGCATGGTGTGGTGCGGTGTGCAAGAAAGAAATCTGCTAACCTGTGATGCCAATTACCGTAAGTCAGTTTCTTGAGAGCATCTTTGGTAGTGCGCACCATTCTCTCTGCCAGTCCGTTGGAGGATGGATGGAAAGGAGCCGACGTTGCATGCCAGATCACATTGGCTGGAACTCAGAAGAGGTAAATTGAGGGCCATTATCTGAAACCAGAATATCTGGAAGACCGTGTGATGCAAAAATTCCTCTCAACACCTGGATGGTCCTGGCAGTAGTAGTGGAGGAAACAGGAAAAACCTCTAGCCACTTGGAATGGCTATCAATAACAACAACTAGGAAGAATTGCCCCTGAAAGAGCCCAGCATAATCTATATGCGCCCTAGACCATGGGGTTTGAGTTTCCTCCCACCTATGTACTGGGGCCTGAGGCATTTCAGGCTGGGACTGTTGGCACACTTGGCACCCGTGCACCTGGGCCTCAATGGCTTTATTGAGCCCAGGCCACCAAAGATGGCTGCGCGCAAGCGCTTTCATCCTGACTATACCAGGATGTCCCTCATGCAGAGAGATCAAGATTCTAGACCTCAATGAGGTTGGGATCACTATCCTGCTACCCCATTACAGGCAATCCTTGAAAGTGGAAAACTCATGCTTCTTGTGCCAGAAGCTTTGGAACTCAGTATCTGGGCACTTGTCAGGCCATCCTGACAACACCCATGTCAGCACACGTGTAAGCGTGTGATCAGTGGCAGTTTCTGCAGCCAGGTCCCTAGCATTGAGGGGAGACTCAGGCAACTCCTGAATGGACAGAATATTAATGGCTGGAGCAGGATCTGGTTCTAATTACCAGAGGTAATCTGGTCAGGCCATCTGCATGACCCATTTCTTTTCCAGGTTTGTGAACTAAAGTGTAGTCATATGCTGACAGGAAAATGGACCATCTCAGCATATGAGGAGAAATGATATGTGGGGTCTGTTTGTTAGTGGTAAACAAACCCAGCAGAGGCTTATGGTCAGTATAGACCATGAAATGGCGGCCATATAAGAAATCATGAAATTTCTTTATGCCAGCCACTATGGCCAAGGCTTCTCTGTCAATTTGAGTGTAATTTCGCTCTGCAGAAGACAGAGTCCTTGAGTAATAGGCCACAGGGGCCTGTGTCCCATCAGCCTTCAGATGGCTAAGTACAGCTCCCACCCTATAAGGAGATGCATCGCATGCGATGCAAACAGGCAGTTGCTCATTGAAATGCGCTAAAACAGCATTAGAAGTGAGCAAGGCCTTAACCTCATTGAAACTCTTGTCATGGACTTTAGTCCACTGCCAAGGAGCCTGCTTGTCTAAGAGCCTGTGTAACGGCTCTGCCACTGCAGCTTTATGTGGGAGAAATGCATGGTAAAAATTTAATAGCCCCAAGAAGGCTTGCAGCTCACTCTTGGACTTGGGGCTTGGGACCTGTTGAATAGCTTGTAATTTAGCTTCAGCAGGGTGAATGCCTTCGGCATCAATCCTGAAACCTAAGAAGTCAGTGGAAGAGACTTCTATCTTGCATTTATCCTGCTTTAGCTTAAGGCCTGCTTTTCGAAAACGAAGAAAGACAGCCCTTAATCTCTCTGCTAAATTTTGAGATGACTCCCCAGCGATGAGGATATCATCAAAGTAGAGACAGACCCCAGGAATACCTCAAACTGTGCTCTCCATGACACTTTGGAATATGCCAGGGGCTACATTTACCCCAAATTGCAGTCGTTTGACCTTGAAGGCCCCCCTTTGAGTTACAATAGTCTGGGCCTCTACAGCTGCCTCATCAACAGGTAGCTGTTGATAGGCCTGTGCCAAGTCAAGTTTCGCAAAAATGTCCCCCCCCCCTTGAGGGAGGCCAGAATGTGACTTACCACAGGCACTGGATAAGCGTGCTGTTGCAGCGCCTTATTCAGTGTGCACTTATAGTCTGCACATATACGTATTTTCCCATTAGCCTTTAGAGGCGTTACTATGGGGGTTTCCCATGGACTAGAATCCACAGGTTCTAGAATGTCCTGCTGGAGCAATTTGTCCAGCTCAGCAACAATCTTACCTTTAAGGGCAAAAGGTACCCTCCTAGGCTTAACCCTGATGGGCGTGATGGTTGGGTCTAACCGTAGCGAAAAGGGAGGCCCCTTGTAGGATCTAGCTCTGAACTAAACACATCTGCAAACTCTTTGCAAACCTCTGCAAGGCCCAGCATTTGCAAGCTGTGCAGCCCAGTTACCTGGATTCCCAGAGCCTCGAACCAATCGAGTCCAATAAGACTCGTACGTTCACCCCCAACAACCACCACATCTAGGGAACCTTCAAAATCCTTATACTGTACCCTAAGGGTGGCCTCCCCCTTAACACACACCATAGAATTTTGAAAATCAGTGAGTATTAGATTCGATGGCCTGAGTTTAACTCGAAGGCCAATACTGCTGCAAATCCTTTTAAAGGTATTAATTGAAATAATGGAAAGAGCAGACCCTGTGTCCAACTCCATCAGTAAGGGAACCCCTTGCAACCTTACATTAATGGAAAGTTTCTTCTTAAGGGCCTTGTGTGTCCCTGTTCTTAGAATGCTCCTGTGCGATGCACAGAAACCCACCCTGTTTTGGCTGGGGACCCTGGTACCTTTCTGAAGCAATTCTTCCCAAGGTTGAAACTTCTGGCAACCCAAACAGATGGATGCAATGTGGCCCTGCCTGCCACATATCCTGCAAATGGCGGAGCGAAACCTGCAGTCAGCTCGCTTGTGGTGTCCTCCACACCCGAAGCATTGAAGAGATGCTGGGGTCTTGACCGGACGTCCCTTCTGCCTCCTCTCAGCTGGCTGGTGAAGTGTGTCGACCTCCTCTTCAGGATCCACTTCTGATCCTTCTCGAACGTCCTCTTGATGGACGGTAGCTATGTCTGGGGGATTCCTGGCGAGGTGCAAGGCCTTCACAGCCCCTCCTGCTGCTTCCTCAGCTGCTACCTCTCACAACGCATCTTGGAACGAAACATCTTCTTTTGCAAAAATCTTTTGTTGTAAGTCTCTGCTCCTTAAGCCACAGACAAAGCAATCTCGCAGCCTCTCTTCCAGATCCTTGAACTCACAAGGTCTGGCTGCTTGCCTTAAGGCCACAATAAAGTCCGCAGCAGATTCACCTGGCCTCTGGTCTGTCTGCTCGAACGCGTGCCTCCAAAGCAATGATGGATAACTTTGGCTGGAAGTGTTCCTTCAACATTTTCTTCAAGTCAGCATATGTTACTGACTCCAGAGGTGCAGGGGCCACCAGATTTTTTGCGATGTCAAAAGCTTCTTGTCCACAGGCACACAAAAGAGTTGCTGCCTTCAGGCCGTCTTCTCTAATCTGAAGTAGTTCTCCACCCGTGCTACGTAGGAATTCCATCTCTCTGGGTGGGAGACATAGAAATCAGTCAAGTGGCCAATCTTCGACATCGTAAAGTTTATGACTTTCACCACTCGCTTCCTCTGCAAGCTGCTGTTTGGGGAAAGGGTCCTTTAGCCGAGCTCACCCTCCAACGATGCCGTACTGGCAGGCTGGGACGCTGATTCAGACACCATCTTCCCCTCTTCAGGACTTCCTGGGTAAGTCCTTAAATCTTTTGTTTCAGCTTGCAAAGGATCCCACCTTCGCCGCCAGTGTTAAGTCCTTCATTCACATGGCGATGATGAACAAACACTTTATTCTCCTTCTACAACAACCAAGCAAAAAGCAAAAGGCATGCAGGCCTTTTTATATGGCCAGAAACCCGGACAGTGTCAATCAATAGGAACAGAGCGTTTTCGCGCCTTGCGCATGCGCACAAGGCTGGCACTGCTCTCTGTGGTCCCAAGCAGAGAGGGACCAATGCAACATCCCGAGCCTGCACAACAGGTAGTGCCAGATTATTTTGTATTTACAAAACCACCTCTCCCATGTCAAACCTTGAGTATTCCTTGAAAGGGGAATGCTGAGCATTTCCACCCTACATGAAACGAAGAGGGTGAGTCCTGCTGACCTGACTTCTTTGTGGCTGCCTCTATTAACCACAACACCTTCCTTCCAGAGGTACAGAGCATACCTAACATCCTACCCTTTCAAGAGGATTTATACCTTATTCTTCCACTGGGTATTTGGAGACCAATGTGACAGGATTACTCATTCATGTGGGGAGGTGAATATTTGCCTTTTAGGCTTTTCTTGCTCCTCATATAATCCACTTTGAATCGTGGAAGTAAGTAGTCTACAAAATATTGTATGAATAAATACAATATACGAATGCTGCCAAATAATATGACATAATGACTCAGCAAACACCAGGATTTCATGTTGGAAAGCCTACTTTACTTTCATTTTGCCTATGCTTTTTTCACCCATATTGTGCTTTGTAAATTGATTTATACAATGCCATGATATTCTCATTATTGTGGCAAAGGTGTGGCTTGTAACTTCATGATGAAGTAGGCTGAGTTGAGCTACCTACCAAGCCCATGCAGTTGAAAAATACCAAACTTCAAAAACAGTGGTTTTGGTTTTGTTCAACAGAGTTACTGAAACAAACGTTCATAGCGGGGGGTATATTTTAAAGGCCTCCAAATTATATTTCATCTCCACCAGTTTTATTTTTTTTTCCTTTTTCAGAGATTCCAATGTAACACAGTTATAAAATTTAAGGTGACTTTCTTCAATTCAGCCTTCTTAAATTGGCAGATATTGCAAATATTCTGGGCAGTTGTTACCACACAATCTATTGGAAAACCAGCCTCTTTGAGAACTTTTTCATAAGTCTTTCTAGACCTTTTATCATACTATAATTCACTTTCCTTATAGATCAGCGGTTTTCAACCTGTGGGTCGCGACCCCATTTGGAGTCAAACGACCATTTCACAGGGGTCGCCAAACACCGCAGTCCGCCATTTTTTCCCCTTTTCCCCTCGGCCAGCGCAGGTAGCACCGCGCATGCGTGATGTGGGCTGTTGCACCACGCATGCATGATACAGACCGTCGTGTGCATGCCATGCATGCGCGATGCGGGCCATCGCGCCGCGCATGCACGATGCGGACCATCATGTGCGCACCGTGCATGCACGATGCGGGCCGTCGCTCTGCGCATGCGTGATGCGGGCCGTCGCACCGCACATGCGCGATGCAGGTCGGGGTCGCACCGCACATGCGCAGCACAGGTCGGGGGCACAGCCTGAAAAAGGTTGAGAACCGCTGTTATAGATAATCACACTATATTACACTGTATTTTAGATAATAATGCTCTGCTGTTCTACTGATACTCCTATCTTCATTTCACAGCAACCTTACGGTGTTCAAATTTATCCATTTAATTTAATGAAGTTTTAATTTAAAAAAAAAAAGAAAGCAAAAGTCTATTTATTAGGTGTGTTGGTCTTTCTACCCTCCCCTATTTCGTTTATTTCCATGCAATGTTTAATTTTTATTGTTTCCTTGTAAAGGCGCCTGTTACTTAAATGGCTATGATAATAAATAGGTCACAGAACATGAGGAAATGTGGACTTAGCTGTGTCATCTGAGAAGAAAGTTAAAGATGATAAAGGCATAACTATATTCTTAAATGCTAATGATTGCCATGCGAAAGCTAGAGTGAGATCAGAAGTATGGTAGCTAGGCCTATGTCTGCAGGTGGGATGTAAAATGTCAAAATATCCATATGATCAAGCCTGATTTTTTTTCTACACACATCACATGCCTATTTAAAAGTCAGGGATTCAATTTTATTGGAAGGTAACCCTCCCCTTACACCACTAATTCTAAAAAAAGCTTTTTTCTTTGAAATTCTCCAACATTTGTAGTTTTCTTTCAGCATCTTTCAGAGGCAATTTAAGATGTGTCTATTCAATCCAGAATGGTATTCTAGAATTCTTTTAATGCATTTTAAATATATTTCCAATTAGCTCGCTTTACAGTTCCTCCAATTTTGTACAAGTGGTCAAATCCCTTTGTTGGACTGAGTAGGAAGGGAGGAGGATTTTACAAAAGTCCTGTTTGAAATTTCAGCACCTTCAACTGAAGAGACCTTATTATCAAATCTTATTCACAGTTAAGAACAGTTTCCTGCTGGAATTTAAGCTCTGCTATTAACTCGAAGCTATTTTCTGATATTAAGTTATATGAACACCACAAAGACTAATATATCCTACCAATTTCAAGACAGGAGAGTACTTCTTGAACTCTTTTGTAAATGATCAGAAACTGCCTCCAGGCTTACAGATGTGTTTTTTTAAATTGCTTTAGTTTTTTTACAGAATAGTTAAAGAAATACTGTATATTTCATAATACCAGTTGTTAAAAAAGACACCATGTAAAAAAAAATCAGTGACTTACAGGAAGTCCACGGCCTCCAGGCAAGCCCACTTCACCCTAAAAATCATAAATGTTACAATATTTCAAGTATTTAAAACATTTATACACGTTTTTGTTTGTTTGTGTGACTTTTTGTTTAGAGATAAGGCAGAGTACAAGAATTGAGGAGATTGTGGGTTCTAGACCTGCTTTACGCACGTAAAACCCAGGTGTGTGACTTTGGGCCAATCATCTCTCTCAGCCTAAGTCACCTCACAAGGTTGTGGTTGTGGGGAAAATAGGAGGCCGGAGAATTAGATACATTTGCCACCTTGAAGTATATACATATAAAAAGGGTAGGTTGTTATTACAGTTCATCATATAGTCAGCCAGATATTTAGACTGGATTTGGCATTTTTATCCACGTACTGAGATTATTAGTAGTAGTATTCAGCAACTGGCAAGCACCTCCAGTCCTATAATTAAACAAAAGAGTCTGGAGATTGAAAAAATGGGACGGAAATCTAATGAAAGCGTTTTATCTTACCTTTTGTCCTTTTGGACCAGCTGGACCTGGTGATCCATCAGGTCCTGTCAATCCCTTTTGAAATAAAATATTAACTTTTAGTGCAGTCAATGGCTAAAACTACTGAAAGAAAGAATGTTAACAACCTGGTAGATAAGCCATTTTTCTCCATATATGCATGGCACACACATACATTTAGAATTCAAGACTTTTTAACCTCCAATAAAAGGGTTTCTCTAGACAGATTTCAGGGTTCAGATGCAGCAACCTACATCCAATTTAAAGAGACTGTAGGGAAGGACCCCAGTTATAAAATTCCATTCCAGAAAATGTTCTCAGTCTCGCATTCAACTCAGTAAGGAAATACCTAAAATTTGGGGTTGGTATTACTTTTTGGTTCAGAAAAGGTGAGAAGTAGCAGAATATGATCCAAGGTTTGAGAGTGGTGTTTTACTTGAGGACAGTGCATTTTATATCTGCCCACTCAGCTTACTGTGAAGCCAAGATGAATCAGAATCCTTCTGCTTCAAACCCTGTTCCATCAAACATGATCTACGCCTTTGTGCAACTGTAAAGCTAAATATTTTGGAACATAAATGTATAATGTATTTTTCATATACATTTTTATTTTCAGTGAGAAATAAAGAGGTTATTTTTAGTAAGCAATAGAGGCTTCTGTTCACTGATTTTATCAAGGCGTATGACCAAGAACGAGAGTTGCTGGCCACTTTTAAGACCACAAATAATCCAGAAAATGATAAAAGAAAGTCAAAGGTTATAACTCAAGACCAATTTGCTAGTTATATTTTGGGATCCAATATGACTCCTGGGCGATCCTCTGATGCTTTGTATAAATTGGAATATATACTGCAAGCATTATCTGTAGGTCAGTGAAATTTATTTTCCTTCTCCCTCAGATGTGTCCAGATGTGTCCATGTGTCAATTTTTAGAAAAAACACCAGGGAGGTAAACTCATACTTGTTAGAGGTAGGGGGTTTTTTTTGCCCAGATTTACTACTAGGAAAGGTTTGGCTAGCAATTCCATAATTGCCAATGAGTAAATAGAAGAGTAGGAGGACCTGGACAGTACCACTATTAGCTTAGCTTAGTACAGCAGACCATGGCTTGCAAAAGGACTCCAAACAAGTCACCAGAGCTTTCTGCTTCCCACACCAACAAAGCTTTGAATGACTGTAGAGTTCTAATGTTCTCTCAGCCATGCTGAGAACTTTAGAGCCACTGAAAAAAACCAAATCCCAGCCAATGTACTGGTCATCCTGTCAGATCAGGAGAGTCGCCTTGACGGCCAGTGGGTGTATTAACAATGGAGCTGCTTTCCTTCAGAAGGACTAGCTGGTTGGGGGGGGGAATCAGGTGCCAGAAGTGGCTCATTCCAGTCTCCTAACTTTGCTCCTGAGATGGAAGAAAGTAGCCGGTCACTTAGAGTGCAACAGAAAGAGATGGTAGGAAATATAGGTGGTTGTCATTTTTCTTCCTGTTGACTTTTATCCTTTTTACTCAGAAGTTAATGCCCCCTGACTCAGAAGCAAATTGCGTCAATTTAAGCAGCTTTTGGAAACCTGCTCTTTAAGCCTTTAGCTCTCCACCTGCTTGTTAAAGAGACACAGCAGTGCATGAAATTCATTTCATTCATACTTACCAGTAACAAGCACGTATCCCCTACTGTGCATGGATAAACATTTCCGAAGAGCAGATGTTCACCTGGGATTATCAAGTGAAATCCCCAGCTGATTTGGGAAAGTTGGAGGGCATGAAAGCTCTTTTGAACTAATTTATTTCCTGCTGTATGCAGAAGATATATGTAAAACCAGGTTCTCTGAAAGGTTATTAAATTGTGCTTGTGTCTGGAATGCAATTCAGATACAGTATGGATGAATACAAGCTTTTATTCTCTGCCTGCTATTTTTTAAAGTTAATTGTACCAAACCAGGAACATTTCTTGTGGCATAGAACATTAAAGGATTGGAGTTCTCTTGTCAAATAGAAACATGTCTTAGCTAAGTTAAATAATAACTAAATATTTATTTATTGCAAGAGAGCAATACAGGTAATTATCAATTTACCACCACAACTGAGCCCAAAATTTCTGTTATTAAGTGAGACATTTGTTAAGTGAATTTTGCCCATTTTACAATATTTCCTGCCACAGTTGTTAAGTGAATCACTTCAGTTGTTAAGTTAGTAAAAAAAAAAACAGACCCTGGAAACTATAGACCAGGCATGTCAAACTACCAGCCCGCAGGCCAGATGCGTCATGCTGAAACCACGCCCACCCCATTGCCAGCAATGGGGGGAAAGTTGTGATACATCGTGCGACGTCATGTGACTTCGCGAGTTTGACATGTCTGCTATAGACCAATCAGCCTAACATCAATATATGGGAAGATACTGGAAAATAATAATCAAAAAACAGATCTGTGAACATCTAGACACAAATAAAATTATAAGTAGAAGCCAACATGGGTTTGTTAAAAAGAGATCATGCCAAACCAATCTTATTTCATTGTTTGACAAAGTGACTAAATTAGAAGACCAGCAAAATGCTGTGGACATGCTATACTTAGACTTCAGCAAGGCATTCGACAAAGTAGACCACAACCTACTTCTTGGTAAACTAGAAAAATGTGGGATAGACAGCATCACCACTAGATGGATTTGTAACTGGCTGACGAACCTTACTCTACAAGAAGTCCTTAGTGGTATTACATCTACACGGAGGAAAGAAAAGTACCTCAAGGTTCCATCTTAGGCCCAGTACTCTTCAATATCTTCATGAATGACTTATATGAGGGAATAGAAGGGGAACTCATCAAATTTGCAGATGACACTAAGCTGGCAGGAATAGCCAACACCCCAAAAGACAAGCTCAGGATCCAAAAAGATCTTGACAGATTTGAACAATGGGCCTTATGCAACAACATGAAATTTAATGTGGAGAAAAGCAAGGTTTTACACCTAGGCAGGAAAAACCAAAGGAACAAGTACAGATTAGGCGAAACCTGGCTCAAAAACAGTAACTGTGAGAGGGACCTTGGAGTCCTAGTGGACGATCACTTGAATATGAGCCAGCAGTATGCGGCAGCAGCCAAAAAAGCTAATATAATCCTGGGTCATATAAACAGAGTCATAGAATCAAGATCATGTGAGGTATTAGTAAGACCACACCTGGAATACTGCATCTAGTTTTGGTCACCACATTACAAAAAAGATGTTGAAACTTTGGAAAAAGTGCCAAGAAGAGCAGCTAAGATGATTAAACACCTGGAGACCAAAACATATGAACAATGGTTGTAGGAATTGGGTATGGCCAGTCTAGAGGAAAGAAGGACTAGGGTTGACATGATAGCAGTATTCCAGTATTTGAGGGGCTGCCACAAAGAAGAGGGGGTCAACTTATTTTCCGAGCAAGACAAGAAACAATGGATGGAAACTAATCAAGGAGAGAAGCAACCTGGAATTAAGGAGAAACCTCCTGACAGTGAGAACAATTAACCAATGGAACCGCTTGCCTTCAGAAGTTGTAGGTGCTTCATCATTGGAGGTTTTTAAGAAAAGACTGACAGCCACCTATCTGAAATGGTATAGAGTCTCCTGCTTGAGCAAGGGGTTGGACTAGAACAGTGATGGTGAACCTTTTAGAGACCGAGTGCCCTAAAACCGCCCCCGCCCCCACTCTGCCTCCCACCCTGCCTGCTCCGCCCCTGCCTGCCCCCTGCCCCGTCCACCCACAGGGACACGCATCGCCTCCATGGCCCACAGCGGATCACCCACAGCCCTGCAGTGCCATGGCAGCCACGCCCCCCTCCCACACCCCGCAGCATCATTGCACGCTATGGGGTGCAAGGGCGGAGTCTTGTCCCTGCTACCCAGCTATGTCCTTGGCTGCGCTGCTCTGTGCGGGTGCACCCGGGGTGACTCTCCTCCAGGGGGGAGGCAGGTCTGGGGCGACGACACGCATGCCTACAGAGAAGGCTCCGAGTACCGCCTCTTGCATGCGTGCCATAGATTTGCCACCACTGGACTAGAAGATATCCAAGGTCCCTCCCAGTTCTATTCTGTTTCTAATTCTAGTAACATGGTTGTTAAGTTAATCTACCTTGGCCAATGTGTCTCCTTGTCAGAAGATCACAAAAGGTGACCCCAGGACACTGCAACTGTCATAAATATGAGTCAATTGCCAAGTGTATGAATTTTGATCACATGATCACATGTGGTCATACTGCAACAGTCATGTGAAAAACTGTCATAAGTCTTTTTTTCAATGTCGTTGTAACTTCGAACGGTCACTAAGCCAACTGTTGTAAGTCGAGGATTACCTATATTCTTCCTCAGAATAAGTAGCTCTTACAAAAAGCTTGGGTGGAAGAGATTTTCCTTAGTGGCAACTCTAATGGTACAAATTTAGAAGGTTGCTTTCTTACTTAGCAGACTGCCCAGATTGATTGCTGAAGAGGAAATATCAGATGGAAAAAACCATTTATTACAGTCATTGTCAGACTGGGTCATTCATGTTAATCACTTTTATATTTACATGCTCCAGACATAAACTATACAAAACGAGTATATAATTTTCTCAACACATGTATATTAAGTCAGTGGAGCACGTACTAGTAGGTACGTGATAATTTGAATTAAATTTGAGGCCTTGTTGGATCATAACACTCTGTCGCCAATATTATATTGTCAAATTTCTAATACATATCCAGATCAGATTGCCTGAATTTAATTCAGTTGATAATTTGACATTCTATTAAACTTTCACAAAGAGAACATGCTTTTTTTATATTCTCTATACATAAGCATAGGAGTCCATTTCTTACATTATGACATGAAAATAACAAACTGGGCATTGTGACAGCATGATAGCATGATGCAAGCTCTATTCTTTACTACTTTTATTGTAATATTGCATTCAAGTAAATAACAATTAAGTTGCATTGTGATATTACAATATACATGTTGTCATTTGTGTCCCATACCATAGATATCGGTGCACACAGAAATGCTTTTAACTACATTATTTTATGAGTGCCCATTACTTGATGGCTAAAGTTAAAGCAAGCTATAGATTGTACTACAATTTCCGATCATACTCTTGCGGAATTTGAATGAAAATTACATACTGTACATTCTTTAAGTAGTCTTTAGCATCTTTGGGAAACTGTTAGTAAGTATTTTATAAATAAATGTTTATATTTCATATAAAATATATTTATATTATATGTATTATATACGTATTTATATTTAACATAAATAATATACATAAAACAGCAGTTATATAAACTGCTATATTATATTCATATAAAAGCTTCTTTTATATGTTATGTATGTACATTTCATATAAAAGAAGCAACTGTTAGAGCAGAACTTTGAAGAATTATGATCATTAGGCATTGCTAGACTGACATAGATTTTTGTCTTTATTAACTATAAATGTAACTCGCTTTATACTTCTAAAATAGAATTTCATTGCCTGTTAAATAGCAATGAAATTGGGAAAAGGGAGAAATATCTATTGAGATTTTTTTAAATTACTGGTTTCTAACAAGTTAATCAAGTAATATTGTACTATCTATGATGTTTAGGATATAAATGGGAGTGCTGTACAAATTCCAGATTCATTAATCAACAATTGTTGAATGTTATTCTAAACAGAATAATAATCTTCATAAATAGAATATGAGATTCTTTGTTTAATAAAAATTGGCTTTACCAAATCCATCACAGGATTAGATTTACTTAAATCATGGGTGTTAAATTAATGGCATTGTTTCTTGATTCAAATCATTTCAAGGAAATCTCTTTGTCCTTTTCTTTTTAATTTGGCTATGCAAGTCATATCATGCATAACTAGAAATTCTGAAAGTATCATGGAAGTCCAGTACGAAAAAAAGAGTTACTTTTTCCCACTGGAATATAAAATAAAATATTACATATTGATGATATTTTATATTTTAAAGATAGACCAGAAGTCTCTGTCTGGATAGTCTGCAGATCAGATCTGATGCTATTGGCTTGCAACAATGCAGAAAATATACATTGTTTTGCTTTCAGGAGTTGGTAAATTTGAACTTATCCGCAGCTTTGACAGAGTTGGAAGAAGATTTAGAAAGATGGTATTAAATTCCCTTAATATAAATGTGATTAAAATGAATGTAACTCCAACGATGATTTAATTGTTTAGGAGCTTTCCTATATTTATTCCATCACATTATTTTAACAAACGGACAGGGTATTGAATACATTTCTTTGCAAGGACATCCCATGAAATTTTCATTGTATAAATCACAATTACCCATTTAAAGAGTGGATTTAATTTCTCACATGTTCAGGTTTGTCACTGGGCAATTATACTAGTTTTAGTCACTTCAGAACTCACCCCTTCTTTCAATTTAATGAAATGATTATCTGATCTCACTGAAGTACTGGAATTCCTGTTTGTGGGAAGGTAAATGTATCCCTGAAATAGTGTGGCAACACATCTATGAGAAGTATTGAATCAGAAATGTAATTTTGACCCATGTCCCATAAAAAGATTACAATATAAAATAATACCAGTTTAAAAATGCCATCTGTATCTGTGTGTAGATATATAAACTGGGTCTATCATAATACTTTTACTTTACATCAGCTTAGTTCTCTGGAAGCAAAGAAGTTTTAAAAATGAGCTTGATTTACTACCAACTGCTTCCTGGAAAGATTTTCAGCTTAAGCATCTAATATTTGTTTTATTTGGTCCAGCTTCAACTGCTTCTTCTGAAGTTCATTCATTTATTTATTTGTACTATCACCCTCCACAAGGATCTATTGCATGTTCCACAGTATTTAGATGTTTTAGAGAAACTGTCTGTGACCATAAAGTCAATAATCTGCCTTTAGAGGGATATGATGAAAGATGATATAATTGCTATTAGTCATTTACATAATCATAGGACTAATGAACTTGAAAGTTCTGTACTAGAAAACCAATGGAGAATTGTATTAAAAACAATTTGACATGAATTTTGCATGAACATAAAATGACTTTATGATCAAACAAAAAACCTGCTTCAGTTAGATTGCAATCACCCTGCTGGAGATGCTTTGGTTTTGTCCTATGATCCTTGCATTTCAGCTGACATCGACAGGATTTTTCTGGATCAGTCTCTGGAAGATATATGTGTATGGGTTTTTTTTATTACATCCCTAATATTTATATGTATCAAAATATAAATTGTGGATTTTCGAAGTATGTGCATTGGCTGCAGCATTTTTGAACACAGGAAAGAGAAATTAATTTGCAGCTGTGTATTTTAAGTGTGTGTGTGTGTGTGTGTGTGTGTGTGCATTAACATTTGAATTAGTCTTTTTCGATAATAGGGCATGGAGGAAGACTTCACCAATTTAGTCAACGTTTTTGAACTCCTCTATTTATAACAAATAATTATATACTTGCTTTGCAATAAAATCTATCAAATAAATAGATTGGGAGGTTTTTGAACAAACATGAATATGTTCAAGTTATGTCATGTGTGCTTATCTATGGAGGAAATAGTCACCACTGTGTAAATTGTAAGTAAACAAGATTTTGTAAGACCATTGAGTCCAGTGCCTAGAATACATTTCTCCTGCCTGATACCCTCCAAAGATTCTCAGCTTTGCTGTCACCCAGCAAAGGCAAAGGGCATCAAGACAGTGAAGGATGAGTTAGAATTACATAGCTATATCTATAACAATCAGCATTCCCAGCTACTGATTCTTTCTAAATCCCTTATAACATAGGGCACTTAAGGAAAGCATGCACAAAGAGCATAGAATTCTTTCCAGTCTCTTATTTCTGGAGTTCTGCTCTAAGTCATGTGACCAGGAAGCAGTTGACAATAGGGGAAATATTATGAGGGTGGGTTTTTTCCCCACAACATTACTAATTCCTCTCACTATATCAAATTTCATCCCATTAAGTTCAGTTTTCAAAAGATGATTGTACTGATGAACAGAGTCCTGACATTATTTTATATAAAAAAAAGTCAAACATTTCATTGGATTGGAGACTACAGAAACACAGGCCAATGAGCACTCAAAGGTAAGTCAAGAACCAGAGGGTAAAACCTTTACAGTGAGAAATCCAATTTATAAAATAAAAAAAAAAGATGAATTCCCTGATTGTTAAGCAGTGGAACAGACTACCTTCTGAAATATAGATGGTCCATCACTGAAGGAGAAAAGATTTCCATTTGTCTGGGATAATACAAAAGTTTGGTGTAGTTGACAGAGGATTGGCTTTGTGACCACCACCATCCATTACAACTCTATGGTTCTATAATGTTATGATGCTCTGCCTAAATTGAAGGGAATTGTGAAGTAAAGAAGTCCCAATTTCAGGGAGTTCAGCTTGTCACTTTCACCCACCTGGTATCTGCTCTAAATCGAAAGACCCTTTTTAGCACAGTTGTGGACTTCAACTCCCAGAATTCCTCAGCCAGGCATGCTGAGGAATTCTGGGAGTTGAAGTCCACAAGTCATAAAAGGGCCAGGTTTGAAGACCCCTGGCTTGGAATAACACCATAAAGATCAGTAACCTTCGTTGCAGGTTCACTCACAGCCGTAGTGCATATATTGTATCAGCTTCTCTTGGGCAAAAGCTATGCATAAATTTGCACTCACATCAGCTCCTGGTATTCCTGGCAATCCAGGGACACCTGGTTTTCCAGCATCACCATCTGGACCCTATAGGAGTGAATTGGATACCAACAAAGTAAGTTAGCAAATAAAAACAGATATTTTATTTAAAGACTGTATTTTAAAAATGCTACCTGTTCTCAGTTACTTACTGGACGACCTGGGGGGCCATTAGCACCTCTGTCTCCCTAATGGGATAAAGGAGAGTCACCGTCAAGTGAATTCATTTTAACATAATAGCACTTACAATTCTATCTGTAAATTGTATATGTATTATGCAGATATGATAAATATCCCTGTAGGCACACACATGCACATTATATGGAGGAATTCTGATGGCCATTAGACAGAATTGCTATAAAAGCTAATCAAATGGAATTTGCAGATTATAAATACTAATCTTATAGAATCCCTAATGCAAATTACAGATTATATGATGGACCTGATCCAACTCCAGAAAATAATTTGTTCTAGTTCACACCACCAGTTCTAGTTCTTTGGGGCTAAAGAATGCACCTCCTAAGTTCCCAGTCCAATCAGTACAACATTTCTAATACCAGTTAACAGGTCATGACAGAGTTGTGACCGAGTGTGTTGCATGCTGAATGCACTCAGAGAGAGACAGCAGTGTCATTGTATAATACTGGGGAGGAATGTCTTGAATGCTCCCTGCCACACAAGGACAAGCTATACTTACATCTATGCCATCAATGCCAGGAACACCTGGGGAGCCTGGGGGGCCAGGGGGGCCTTCTGGACCTGGAGGGCCTCTCTGGCAAGGAATAAAAAAAAATGTTTAAAGTGCAGTAGGAAGAAGAAGCAACTCAAACCATCCTATAAAAAGGGGAAGGAGCAATTGAGAACCACAAAGAAGATAGTCTGACTAACCTAATCAAATTCAGTTTGCTTGATTGGGTAATAGGCTCCTGTTCTAATCTGCGTGAGAGTAATTCATGACGAATGTGTGTAATTATAATCCAAGTTGTACAGATTGACAAATGGGGTGTGGGGATAGATGTGCATGCATATATATGCATCTCTTGTTAGTGGAGGTGAGCAGAGACAGAATTCACACCTATGCCTACAGTAAATCTCAAAAGAAGTGCTTTTTTCTTCAAAAGGCAACTGGGCTGTTTTTTTCCTAGAGGAGGAAGACGAAAAGGTTTTGCTTCTCATTGAAGAAGCTTCATCAGTTCTGAAGGCGGGGTGAAGCTTCTGAAACTGATGAAGCTTCTTGGATAGGAAGCAAAATGTTTTCTTCTTCTTCCTCAAGGAAAAAACAGTCTACTTGCCTTTTGAAGAAAAAAAGCACCTTTGGGACAACTATGACCTGGATAACTGAGAATCTCCACCGGCCTACAGTAAATCCTTATGGAAAGCACCCCTTAAGGCGAACCTATGGCACACGCCTCTCTCTGTGGGCATGCGTGCCATCGCCCCAGCCCCGCCTCCCCCCATGGCCTCTCCTCACCAGCAGCCCCCCCCGGAGGAGAGTCACCCCTGAGCATGTCCCATGCGGAGCACCGCAGCCAAGGACATGGCAGTCAGGCAGTGGGGACAAGACTCCACCCTCGCACCCCATCGCACACAGTTGATGCTGCGGGGTGGGGGCAGAGGGCGTGGCCACAATGGCGCTACTGGGCTGCCTGGGCAATCTGTGGCAGGCCGTGGAGGCAGTGAGTGGCCCTGCGGGCAGGCAGGGGCAGAACGGGGGTGGCCGGGACAGGCGAAGTGGGGGCAGGGCCGGTGTTTGGGCACTCAGTCTCTAAAAGATTCTCCATTACTGTCTTAAGGCAATAACTAGGAATGAAAAAGGGATTATTATGCTTTATATTTTCATTTCATTATAAACAGGAAAAGATGTCTTCTCACAATGACTGGCCCTTTGATCAAATGGAATAAAATAATGTCTGTGAATTAAAATTGTGCCCCACTCCCTTGTAAAATGGGAAATCAATTTGGGATAGAGAAAATAAAATGGTAACTGCACAAATGCGTTTAAGCGAAATTGCCATTACTGTATAGCTAATATTAGCTGTATAGCTAATATTCAGATTTATCTTCTGAGACATATACATAAATAATAGATTCATTATATACACATATCATAGCCCTTAATAAAACCTTATCTTTTATTTGTTTGTTTGTTTGTTTCTATTTTTGTAAGTCCCAAGAGGCTTTGAAAATTCCAAACTATTCATTTTTAAAAATAATTTAGGGGAGGGAATTCAAGGCCTATAAGACACACTTTTTTCTTTTGGTGATGAAATTCTGACTTTACAGTAGATGCTCTGTGATTTACTAACAGGCCCTTTTTTGTACCTCACACTTTTCATAGAGAAGGTAAATAGCTGAGAGGAAAAGCAGTTTTCCTATAAATTTCAGAATGTGACAATTCCAGCTTTAGCCAGAGTTCTCACAACCAGTAGTTTAAAAGATATTTTTAATTCAGACATTACACAGAAAAGTTGTTATTGTTGTTTGCAAAGTAAGCTGTTTCATGTCACAATCAGCCATAAGTCTGCATAGTACACATTCATTTTCTTGTAAAAAACATAGGTAGGTTTTTTTTTCTAATGTCTAGCAAACCTAGCTTGAGTCTATACAAATAAAAGTCATGACAAATCTGTTGGATTTGCTCACTGTGCTTCAAAAGATTTAACATTTCGTTTTGGAGAAATGCATTATTATGCATTAATATTTTTAAGCAAACTCTCAGCTGATTTTCTGTCATTCTTTGAAGACGGTTAAAAAAATGAGAGCTTTTCATCTATTTTTAATGTAAGCTCATAAAAGAAAGCATACATACATACATACATACATACATACATACATACATACATACATACATACATACATACATATATATATATATATATATATATATATATATATATGCAATTCTGCTTTACAGTGTGTCAGTCACTAGAGAATTCTTCCACAAAACAATGAATGACTGTTATTAGGAAACATATCATCTTTTCAGGATCCTCAAATAAATGAGCTGAGTGATAGTCATAGAAAAGAAATTTTCCTATTCTGTATTTCCCACAGCAAAGTCCCCTATTCCACATTCAATTTTCTTCCATTTATTTATCTTGGTACTATTAACAACAAGAAAAAAGTCAAGGAAACTGTAGGTCCACTAAAGAGAGAAGATGGCAAGGAAATAACAGGCAACAGGGAGAAAGCAGAGCTGCTTAACTCATACTTTACATCAGTCTTCACACAAAAAGAAACCATAGCCCAACATACCAAAAAAAACCACTGTAAAAGACAAATTAGAAACAAAAAATAAAATAAACAAGAAAATGGTAAGAGAACACCTATCCAAACTTGACGAATACAAATCACCGGGACCTGACAGAGTTCTAAAGGAGCTGGGAGATGTTACCTCAGAACCACTGCACCACATCTTTCAAAAATCCTGGAGTGCCAGGGAAGTACCTGAGGATTGGAAAAGGGCTGATGTGGTTCCCATCTTCAAGAAAGGGGAAAAAATGGACCCAAGAAACTGCACACCAATCAGTTTAACATCAATACCTGGAAAGATCCTAGCAAAGATAATCAAAAAAATGGATCTGTGAACAATTAGAAGCAAACAAAGTTATAACTAGTAGCCAGCACGGGTTTGTTAAAAGCAAATCATGCCAAACCAATCTTATTTCATCCTTCAACAAAGTGACTAAACTAATAGACCAGCGAAATACTGTGGACGTAGCATAAGACTTCAGTAAGGCATTTGATAAAGTAGACCACAACCTATTCCTTGGTAATCTAGAAAAAGGTGGAATAGACAATATCACCACCAGATGGATCTGTAGCTGGCTGGCAAACTGTACTCAACGAGTAGTCTCAATGGCACTACATCCACATGGAGAGAAGTAAGCAGTGGGGTACCACAAGGTTCCGTCTTCGGCCCAGTACTCTTCAATATCTTCATCAATGACTTAATGAGGGAATTGAAGTGGAACTCATCAAATTTGCAAATGACACCAAACTGGCAGGAGTAGCCAACACCCCAGAAGACAAACTCAGGAACCAAGATCTTGAACAATGGGCCCTATCCAACAAAATGAGTTTCAATGTGGAGAAAAGCAAAGGTACAAGTACAGATTGGGCAAGACCTGGCTTAAAAACAGTAACTGTGAAAAGGACCTTAGAATCCTAGTGAACAATCACTTGACCATGAGCCAGCAGTGTGCAGCAGCAGCCAAAAAAACTAATACAATCCTGGGTTGTATAAACAGAGTCATAGAATCAAGATCACGTGAGGTATTAGTACCATTTTATAAAACTCTAGTAAGATCACATATGGAATATTGCAGCCAATTTTGGTCACCATATCACAAAAAAGATGTTGGGAATTTGGAAAAAATTCAGAGAAGAGCAACTAAGATGATCAAAGGCCTGGAGACAAACATACAAAGAACGGCTGCAGGACTTGGGTTTGGCTAGTTTAAAGAAAAGAAGAAATAGGGGAGACATGACAGCAGTGTTCCAGTATCTGAGGGGCTGCCACAAGGAAGAGAGGGGTCACGTTGTTCACCAGAGCACCAGAGGGAAGGACGAGAAACAATGGTTGGAAACTGATCAAAGAGAGAAGCAACCTGGAATTAAGGAGAAATCTGTTATGCCCAGCTGGAGAGCTTCCCAGGGGAAGTCAGAAGCCACTGTAAAATATACTGCTTGACATATCATGGTTTGAAGCTGCACTGAGTTATTTTTCCTGGTTGGTGAGGCTTCACGGGGACACTATATGCCATTAAGAGTAATCTAACTAAGGTCAACAAGTATGATAACGTTGGGATCCATTCTACCAGTTTTGATGCTTCCCTCCCCCAGATATACAGTATTTGGTACCCTTCTGCCTTAAACCAGAATTTTTAGTCCAAGGAAACTCATTTGTTTTAATTCAGTGCAATCCACAAAGGATTAAGTTAGGTGGGTTAATTATCACTTCAGTTCTCTAAGTAATCTTTTTATAATTACAAACAGGATAATAAAAGGGATCATTTCTCCACATTTATGCATAACAAGGGCTTCCAACTGATCCTGGTGATTATGAATATAGAGCCAAAATTGATTTTTTAAAAATTAATTAACTTATAGTGATATACACAGGTAACAGAATAGAGCTGAAAGGGACCTTGGAGGTCTTCTAGTCCAGCACTCCTGCTTAACCTATACCATCTCAGACAAGTGACTCTCTAGTCTCTTTTTAAAAATCTCTAGTGATGGAGCGCCCACAATTTCTGGAGGCAAGCTGTTCCACTGGTTAATTGTCCTCACTGTCAGCACTGTTTTAACTGTTTGACAATCCAAAATGGAATCAAAGAGCAAGGAGTTTATAGAAGCTTTTTACATGCTTCATCTGAGTAAGAATCCTTCTAGTTTTAAGACTTACCTTTACGATTGTCTGACTTATCTGAAAGAATAACAAAAAAAAAGTTAGACACAACTTACTTGTGCTAGACAAAGGCAAATGACTTGCAGAAAAATCCACAGGAAGCAGGGAAACTTTGTGCAGGAGCCGGGGCTAGCCATGGTTACTCCTTCAATGGCCACAGATGGATTTTTAAGGTTACTGAACCCCTCCAATTACCTCCAAATTGCACAACCGGCAAAAAGCACAGCTGTTGTGCGGATGAGTGTTGGAGGAGGGTAGCTAGACTGGAGGAAATCTGATGTCTAGAAAGGAGGGATTGAATGACTCCAGCTTTTTAACCCTTTGCCCTACTTTTAGCACTGAGCACTTTCTGCCTAGCGCTTGTCTCTATCTGTGCTGCAAAAGGGCTTCATTGGACAAGGAGAGACACCTTCCCATCCTGAATTATGTACTTCTTAAAGCTTTGCTTTAAAAGGGAACTATATTGTGGCAGTTTGAACACAGATCATCCTCGACTTACAATAGTTTGTTTAGTGACCGTTCAAAGTTACAACGGCAAAAATGAAAAAATCTGACTTATGACCGTTTTTCACAGTTACCGCCTTCGCAGCACCCCCGTGATCACATGATCAAAAATTCAGAAGCTTGGCCACTGGTTCATATTTATGACCGTTGCAGTGTCCCAGGGTCCTTTTGGTCACCTTTTGTGACTTTCTGACAAGCAAAGTCAATGGGGAAGCCAGATTCACTCAACAATTGTGTTACAACTGCAGTGGGTCACTTAACAACTGTGGCAAGAAAAGTTGTAAAATGGGGCAAAACTCACTTAACAAATGCCTCACTTAACAACAGAAATTTTGGGCTCAATTATGGTCGTAAGTCGAAGGACTACCTGTATTCCAAAGTTGAAAAGCAAGGTTTGCCCTTAAGATTACCGAGCTCCTGATGGTGAGTTCACTGCATGTTTCCCTTTGAGGACGCCGAGGGTCACAATGAATCATCAGCCACTGGATCTCGAACTGAGAAGAGAGCAAAAGGGAGGCAGTAAGAGGAAGAGAATTTTATAAAACTGGTACTGCACTATCGATCATCGTCATTCAGCAGTTGAACCACTCTAAGGCTGGTAATTATTGCTTTGATGGCATCCTTTCCTTAAGTCTGAAGATTGAGAGTTGCATGACTTCCTCACTTCGATCCTCACAGTTTCGTGATATAGTTAATCACTGACATCACTCACAAATACAAAATGGAGGCTGGGAGGCAGAGATGATCCCCAAACGATCTGATAATTCCATTTATAAATTAAAAATTCAAACAAGAATTTCAAACTCAGAGGATGAACTCTGGACCACAATTGCTAGAACAGATGATAACAAAAGAGGTAAAAATAAGCAATACAAGCTTGGTCACACAAAAACAATACTTCCAAAGCTCCCCCCCACCATAAAGATAGCCCTCAACATATGATTAGTTGCTTAGCAACTGTTTGAAGTTGCCATCGACCCTAAAAAAGGAACTTACAACCCAGTTTTGAACTTCTGACATTCATTCCCCTCCCATGAACATGTGACTACATTTTAGGCTCTGAGCAACCAGGCCTCATTTACGACCATTTGCAATGCCCCATGGTCACATGACCCACAATTTATCATGCTTTTGCCAGAAACCAACATTTATTTCTGGGGGGGGGAATCTGCCCCTTAGGAAACAGTGGGTTCACTTAACAATTGCCACATATGCTTAACAATTGCTGCAAAAAAAGGTTGTAAAATTGGGTCCAGTCCCATGGTGATCCAGTTTAATAAGAATCACAACTTATTACCATAAATTGTGGTGCTCAATTATAGTTATAACCTGAGGACTACCTGCACATGATTCCTAAATGAAGCTTAGGAAATGCTAACAATGCAAGTCTTTGTTTAGACCAGGGGTAGACAACCTTGGCTCTTTTATGACTCGTGGACGTCAACTCCCTCAGGAATTCTGGGAGCTGAAGTCCACAAGTCATAAAAGAGCCAAGGTTGCCTGCCCCTGGTTTAGACATTCACCTCTAATGACCATTTCCAAGAATATTATTTACCATACCATTCCTACCGAATATACTGATTTGCAGAAGTATATATCAAGGCTTTTCAACCAGTGGTACGGGTACCACTTGTGGTACATTGGCACCTGGCAGGTGGTATGCAACCATCCTAGAAAAGTGATAGCGAGGGAGAGGAATGAGCTGAACCGGTGGCAGCACCGCACAAGCCTAAGCGAGAGATGGCTGGAGCTGCAGGGCTGTCAGGGCTCAGCAGAAGCGCCAGGATCAGCACCAGGCTCCAGCTGGAGTTTGGCGCTGATCCTGGTGCTTCTGCTGAGCCCTGAAGAAGCATCAATCAGCTGGAAAGCAGCACTGATCCTGGCGCTTCTGCTGAGCCCAGAAAAAGTGCCAATCAGCTGGAATGTTGCAGCATCTCCAGGGTCTTGTGATTTACATTCAGATGCTTGGCGACTGATTCATATTTGTGACAGTCACAGTGTCCCAGGGTCATGTGAAGTGACCAAACCTGCTGCAACAACCCAGCAGACGGGGGGAATAAAAACCAAACACCCTCCACCCCACCCCCACTGCCAATCCTCAACAGAAATGCTCACAACAATGAAAACCTCGGAAAGGAGGAAGAGCGCCACCGGGTGGGCGGGCAGGCAGGTGTCTTGCTCGGCTGTGGCTTGGGGGGCACTTTTTTCAGTTCCATTGTAACTTTGAAGAGTCACTAAGCGAACTGTTGTAAGTCGAGGACTACCTGTACTTTATCACTTTTTTCCTTTTGGGGGGGGTCATCAATTTTTTGACACCTTGCTAGGTGACTGGTGGTACTCGGATGTTGCCATATCCTAACAGTGGTACAATGGGTGAAAAGGTTGAAAAGCCCTGGTATATATCATTTAACAAAAGGACAAAAAACTAATTCTATGATATATTTTCTTCCAGGAGAAATTTGCTCTGTAAGATGCACTTGCCTAATCAATTCCAAGGGATAAAATCCCTCGGTTATTTCATTTTATTTTTATCAACTTTGGTTGACAATTTTATCAACTTTGGTTAACTTGAAGGTCACTTCAAGTGTTAAACACCATGTCAAATTAACAGGGACAGGATCCAGTTTTGGAATTACAGTGTTAAAGATTGCACTGTTACCTTAAGCATCTACTGTAAAACATTAGAACAGCCTTTGTGCCCCTTAACTCTCCAGACCACAAACGATGAAAAAAAAAGTCCACAATTTTGTCTCATTCACCCTGAGCAGCCCCTTCCATGCAAAGTCACACTTTTCACACACCCTTATATAAAAAATTGAAACGGTAAATTTTTACTAATTTAGTCACATTGATTGTATATTCCCACTATTTATAATTAATATCTTTCTAGACTGATTCTTTCAGAAAAAAATCATGCCATTGTTTCCCTTTGGAGAGCTAGAATTCTAATGCTATATCAATATGCTGTCAATATTTTTGTTAAATTCAAATTATATTTGTTGGACAGGGGAAAATATGGTTCATTTTCTTCCAGAATACTGAATAAAGATGAACGTTTATTTGGGATAAAAGAATTGAATGCTTATCAAAATGGAATCCTGCAAACTCAGTTCATGTAAGGCAAGGTCATAAGATGGGGTGGGGTGGGGATAGAACAGGGGTCTTCAAACTTGGCCCTTTTATGACTTGTGGACTTCAACTCCCAGAATTCCTCACCCAGGCACGTTGGCTGAGGAATTCTGGGAGTTGAAGTCCACAAGTCATAAAAGGACCAAGTCTGAAGACCCCTGGGATAGAATGGCAAAAAAGGTAATATGAAAGTTGTTTTTCTCTGAAGCATTTACAGTTTCATTCTTTGGTTTTTTTTTAATGTTTCATAGAATAATTGTCAGTGATTTTGCTTTCATTTTTCCCCCGATTCTGGATTTTTAGATACTCGGGAAATATTCTATTACATTCCTTCTACATCAGCGGTTCTCAACCTGTGGGTCGTGACCCCATTTGGGGTCAAACAACGATTTCACAGGGGTCGCCAAACACCGCAGTCCGCCATTTTTATTTTTGGGGGGGGGGTCGGCCTTTTTTTTTGGTCGGCCATTTTTTTCCCCTTTGCCATGCTGGCCATCGCACTGCACATGCGCGATGCGGGCCTGCCATATTTTATTTTTGGTCGGCCATTTTTTTTGGGGTCGGCCATTTTTTTGGGTCGGCCATTTTTTTCCCCTTTGCCATGTGGGCCGTCGCGATGCGCCACGTTGTGCCGTGCATGCGTGATGCGGGCCCACCATTTTTGGGGGGGTCGGCTTTTTTTTATTTATATTTTTTTGTTTTTTGGGGGGTGGGGTTGCGCCGCGCTTGCGCGGCGCGGGCTGGGGTCAAGCCCCGGAAAAGGTTGAGAACCGCTGTTTTACATTCTCATTGCACACTGCCTGCAGATTAACCAGATTTTCAATCATTGGGAATTGCTCCTGATGCCAAAAGGACTTTATTCATGGATGCACATTTACAATCAGAGTGCTGCTTTCAACCAGTTGTCTTTTAATATCATTAAATATATCTGAAAATTCTCCCTGTTTTCAGATATCTTCAGAAAAGAAAGCAATCACGTATATACACATCTTTGCCTCCCATGCCTAATTTGCAAGTTTCCAATTATGGGATGTAACTAATTTAACACAGATTAGTCTTGAAGATTGTAATTAACTTATTCTTCATCTCCTCCTCCTGTCAGTGCATGAATGGAGAAGAATGAAGAGGGGAATCTATGCCCCTTTACTATGAGTTAGCACCTTCCTTTTGAATGTATTTACAGTAACACCTAAAAGGCAGGAAACTGCAAGGCAGAGTCAGCTTTCTTAGCTTGATTAATACAACACAGGCAATCCTTGACTTACAGCCCTTTGTTTAGTGACCATTCAAAGTTATAACGGCACTGAAAAAAGTGACTTACAACCAGTGGTGGGATTCAAATATGTAAACAATCGGTTCTCTGTGTGGATGCTGCTTTTGGAAGTCCATTCTGGGCCTGGGCAACAAAAAATTAGCTACCGGTTCTGCTGAAGGGGTGCGAACCGGTTGAATCCCACCACTGCTTACAACCAGTTTTCACATTTATGACCAGTGATTGGATTCAGCCAGTTTGCACAAGTTCAGCAGAACCGGTAGCTAATTTTTTGTTGCCCAGGCCCAGAATGGACTTCCGGAAGCGGCATCCACACAGAGAACCGGTTGTTCAGATATTTGAATCCCACCACTGCTTACAACCATTGCAGCATCCCCATGGTCACATGATCAAAATTTGGGTACTTGGCAACTGGCATGTATATAGGACAGTTGCATTGTCCCGGGGTCATGTAATCATCATTTGTAACCTTCCCAGCTGGCTTCCGACAAGCCAAGTCAATGGGGGAAGCCAGATTCATTTAACAGCTGCAGTGGTTCTCCTAACAACTCTGGCCAAAAAAAAGGTTATAAAATGGAGCAAAGCTCTCTTAGCAGCTGCCTTGCTTAGCAGTGGAAATGTTGGGATCAGTTGTGATCATAAGTCAAAGACAACCTGTATACTAACTAAACTGTGATGGGCTATTTGACAAATTCATTAAGGCAAATTCATTCAGTTGGATTACCGGTAATAAGAGAAAACATTAACCATTTCATGCAGAGGCAGTCAGTGATCCTCTGCATAATGTCACTTGCAAGGGGGATAAGAAGTAACCATATTAGCTCATGATATAAAACGGCAGGGCAGTTATTGGTTTATTGACTTGTTGATTTATGATTAGATTTTATCCTACCTTTGTTACATTATAAGGAACTTAAGGCAGCAAGCATACCTAATACGCCTTCCTCCTCCTATTTTCTCCACAACAACAACTCTGTGAAGTTTTTGTGCCTAAGGCAGGACTGGATCTCATAGCCCCCCAGTTCCTAGGCCAGGAGACTACTACACCAAATTCCTCACCAGCCTATGAGAAACATTCATTATTATTTTAAGTCTCTGTTTTAAAGCATGATTAATCTTTCTTCTATTGATATTTCTGCAAAAAGATTTATAAGAATTAGGTTTTGCATCATTTAATCCAAGTTGGGTATGTTCCCTACACTAGTAGTAGAGTTATGAATACAACCTGATACATACAATGCCCTACCTGGCTTAACTTAAATAAAATACTCCAATAACTAAGTTAGACATATGTCCCCACACATACTTGTATGGACATATTTATGGAAACTGTTTACTGGGACACAATAATATCTCTGTCATATTCAAACTTTAAACCTATTTAAGTCAATCTTATTTCATTCTTTAAAGTAAGTGGTGGTCTGCAGTGATTGTCCATATGTTTGTTAATGCCTTTATTTTATATCAGAGGTCCCCAACCCCCAGTCCGTGGACTGGTACTGGTCCGCGGCATGCCAGAAACTGGTCCGCGCAAACCAGAGAAACCCCATCTGCGGGATGCAAGCAGCATGCAAACCCTATACCCCCTTCCAGTCCGTGAAAAACCTCTCTCCATGGAACCAGTCCCTGGTGTCCAAAAGGTTGGGGACCTCTGTTTTATATCATTGGAATAAAGCTCATGAAGATCTTCAGCCAACACAAAATAAGTACACATTAAAACCCAAGAATACACTAAGGCAGAAGCTTGTCCACTCCAAGAATTAAACACCCAGACACAAACTGAGCAACTTGGTATATGCAGTACAGTTCAGTAAGACATGTGCAGATCTGTATATTGGGGAAATAAAATAACCACTTCATAAACGCATGGCACAACGTAGGAGAACAAACCCATCAGGATAAGATTCAGCAGTCCATCTGCATTTAAAAGAGAAAGGCCACTCTTTTGAAGATAGCAAAGTCCACATTTTGGACAGAGGGGTCAAAGAGGCCATCTATGGCAAAACTGAACAGCCCTCTTACAACAGAGGGAGAGGGATACAACATCATCTATCTCCAGTCTACAACACAGTCCTTTCAACAGTTCCAAGAAGGCTCCACAGCCATTTGCACTACTCAGGTGACCCCGATGACACAGATAAACCTCCAAGTGGCCTCAATGATTCTCTAAAAGAATACAAATGACCAGCTGTCTGCAAGGAGTATAAATCCTTCCATTTCCCACTATCCAATCAGAGCTGAAGAAGCTTCTTGGATGAGAAACGATACATCTCCAAAGAAAAACCAGAAAGTCCAGTTGCCTCCTGAAAAAGCACGTTTGGGACAACCATCACCTGGATGACTGAAAACCTCCATAGACATTGGAATAAAGCTTTATTATGCTATTAGAAATAAAGCAAAGTGTTGCCTTTGCTCAAAGATATCTAAGCCTTACATGCCCTCTTTTCTGCTACCATAGATGGCAGGTTCTTCACTCTTTAATTCTATCTATGAAAATGAATAAATATTCACACCAACAAGCATCTTTTTACAGTTGAATCCATTGATCTAATCTGGTCAATGTCCGGAGGTTCTCAATCTCTTGCCAAATGCAAGATATGTTCCAAAATAAAGTACTAGTTTTATTCTTTAAAATGCTTCATTTTACTCTTAGATAAAAAGCATATATAGTCTAGATTTTGGAACCATGGTCTTCATAGGAAGGGGATCCACATCTTCCATATCAGGAAGATACAGTTTCCATTCAGACTTTTTCTGATATTCTTCAGTACCAGAAATAAATCCTATAGCCGTAAGCCAAGCCACATTTATTTTAACTGACAGCATAATTAATTTTAATAAGCTGCTTAACGATAATATAATTCAGAGTGATGGTTAAATTTGCAAAAGTTTTGCAGATTTTAGATACATATCCTTGCAATGAGTTAAGGTTCTTCTGTTGCAATGAGTTAAGCCTTCTCCGTTGCTGCCCCAGCCCTCTGGAACCAACTTCCCTCAGAGGTTCGTACTGCTCCCTCCCTCCTAGCTTTCCGAAAACTCTTAAAAACTCATTTATGCAGGCAGGCTTGGGGCGTGTGAGCTGCGCTCTGCCCCTGGGCCTTTGATTGGGACTGTATGTTGTATGAGTGGGTATAGTTTTATAGTTTTTATATTGCATATTACTATTTTAATTGATTTATATTTTTGTACTTGTATTTTTGCTGTGAGCCGCCCTGAGTCTGGGGAGAAGGACGGCATATAAGTCAAAATAAATAAATAAATAAGGTGTAAATTTTCAGCGGATCCAGGTTCCTTTTTAGTCTGTTCTCTTAATTATCTCCTGTTTTCATCCTGTTTCCCTTCAGTAGCTATGCAGTTTGTGAAATGTTCACTTGAAACAAACGTCCAGATATTTAGTTATTGTCAAGGTTGAATTACTAAGATGCTTGCTGACCTCTGTCACCACTCAACTTGCCATAGAAACAAGGGGGAGGGAGAGCCTAGGAAAGAAACAGGATTTTCAAGAAGCCACCCACAGACCGTGAGACCCAAGGTAACAAAAACAGGTGTCTGACAGAGAAGTTAATCATTCCCATAAAAACCGAAGAGATCTGATTGGGCAACATGAAGATTTGGTGAATGGGGGTTATGAAAAGCTATTGTTAACTAACCAGATTTTTGCCCAGGAAAATTAGAGTTGGTTTTGCTTCTTCAGTGCTGGATGTGTATTCAATAAAGCTTATCTCTTATGGCACCTCAAGACCATAGAGTTCCTTCAATATTGATTTTGCTGGTTGGACGGTTGGTTGACCATCGTAATGAGGTTTCAGTCTTTATACCTTATTAAGTGATGCTCTTTCCTTACAATGTCAAAACTATTGAACTATTTCTTAACATTCCGTTTGAAACATATTATACTGTTGGCCTCTATTACCATATACAATTTCTTTAAAAATTGGAAAAAAAATACTTTTGCTAAATGTCTACAACTTACCGGAACGGAAATCTGAGGATTGTTTTTCAGTTTTCCCAATGTGGTAAAGCCATCGATATTGATCTTCCCCCTCGGTTTTATGGTTAATGTTTGTATCATAGCACAGTCAATATAAAGTGTAGCAGAATTCTTTTCTATACCGACCATAACTTTATGCCACAGGGAATCAAAAAGAAAAGGTAAGTCCAAAAAGGAAACTGTCTGGAGACTTCCGTCAATTCCTTTATATGAGAATTCAAGGCATTTGGCTTGCCCATTAAGCTTCAGTCCAACTTGCTCTTTTCCAGAGGAATCTAGAACCTGCCATAGGCTCCAGGATTTCCGAATTGTATTCCCCGTCATCCGAAAAGTAGTCAGAATGGAATATTGATCAGGTAGTCCTTGAGGATACAAAGATCTATTTAAAAAATACAAATGAAACAGGCTGCTTACCCAGTTGACTTAACACAGGGGTAGATTGTCGTTTCAGAGAAAGAAAAGAAGAAAAAAATCAAGAAGCTACTATCTAAAGACAACACTAACAAACAGATTCATCTGAATCTGAACCAATAATTCCACTTTACTGTCAGAGAGAGATGCAGTAGTATTGGCTTACTCTGTGGAAGAATTAAATCAAGACGAGGCCTGAAGCTCATGACCCTTTACCCATTACAAAACAGTGCTATGGATGAATCCCAAACTACCATCTAAGAGTGCTAATCGGATTGCGGAAATCAAGTTATCCCGTGTTCTGTATTATTTTCCCTTGTAAAGTTGTAGTTTGGATTAAATATTATACTATTAAAACAGATTTTTTTTTCTGGCTGTACCAGATTCTTCAGATTTGCTTTAGTCAAAAGTCTGCATTCCAACACTATTCACTATCTGAACATCTGTCCTTCCTGTTTCTCTTTGATAGCCTTTGGTATGCTAAATTTCTCACTTAGGGAATTGGCTTCTTCCATGTTTGTGCCTATATACTTTCTTCCAGCTTCAAAAAGCATCTCAAGACATTTTTAATTAATTAAGAAAAGAGGACAGCTTTTCTGTTACCGTGTCAGGGGCCACCAATCATTGCCGGAGCATGTGATTAATTCATCTTGACTGGCTGTGAAGTGTTGAGGTTAGTTTCAGTGTTTAATTATTGGGCTGAAAGCAGTGAATAAATCTCATCCTCCATCCCTATATGCAATATTGCCCCTCTGATCTCTCTCATTGGGTTTGTAGTTTTGTACAAAATCTGAGATGATTAACAAGTTTTATTATAAAGAAACCTTAATCCATTCTCCTCCGGGTCTGATATATGTATTATTTTTTTTCCCCGTGGTGTCTTTATAAATGCTGTAAGTCATGAGTATGTAAGTCCTCACAAACTGAGAAATCAGGTTTATTGTTTCCAAAACAGCATTTGTTTCTGAACACAACCTTGTTCTGGCAGACTTTTGTAAGAAAATATGTGGAAGAATTGAGCACATAGGTACTGTAAGTAGACATTAGTTCTCAAAGAAAACCTGTTTGTTTGTGCTCCCAGCTCCAAGAATGTAAAACATCTTAGGAGCATACTTTTTAAATATTATTTAAAATGTGCTATCCAACTCAGCACATGCAATTGAATTTATTTTGCAATACAAAGCGGTCCTAGCTAGAGTCTATAAGTTCTTCATTCTGGTCCCCTGATCCCAGTGGACTCCTTGCATATAAACCGAATAGTCATTTTTTAACTACTTAATTTATTAGGCTTACACCTGGTCTGTTCTTCAGGATCTCAAGTGACTTACACAGGGATCTCCATTCATTTCATTTCACCTTGATACAACAATGCCTAGGAAGGACATTGGACTGGAAAAAGGTGAATTCCAAATCACATGTTGCACTCTTGTGGTGGATTTAAAGCTGGTTCAATACCTTAATCATTACACACCATGCTACAGAAGCAAAGTAATAAGAGTTCTTTCCTGTAATCACTACAAAGATATTTCAGACCTTAGCTGTGCTTTCTGTGAGTTTCAAACTAGCCAACTGTGGTTACTGACCTAAAAGTACCTTTTAGATACTTCACTTCCTCAGAATGCAAAATAGTTGAGTCAGCATTACAGTTTGATTGAAAATTCTAGGGGTAATTTTAATGATGTCTGGGTCATCTCTTCATCCCAAGCACAGAGATCAACAGGACCACTAGATAAAATTACACTTCAAACAAGCTTTAAAACCTTTAATTTCAGTGCTGATTGTGATCGACTTATATGTAAAAGTGCAGAAGGCTTTCTTCTACATAGACACAAAATGTTTTAAATTCAAAATCTTTAACAAGCTGTTTTGGTCTTGAAACAAGGGATCTGAATTCAAACCAGGGTGTTTCACTTTAAAACATGTGGAATTTTAAACATTTTGCACACTGCTACTTCCTTTGATATTGCCTCCATATCAATCTGTATCTATTTATGTATTCTCTTGTATACCTGTTATGCAAATATACATACATACATATACACACACCCAAATATACATTGTGGTTACTTTTCTTTCACTACACATACCTATGCACACATAAACACATCCTTGCTCATCTATGCTATATCTACTTTCTTTTCTCCTTCTTTACTTCCATAAATCAATTGAATAAACAAAGAAGTATTCACAGCTCTATGCATCAGTCCATAAGAATCTCTTCATAGGACTCTTTCAGCATAGCATTGTGTTAGATGATCATATGCATTTCAAATTTTGGACAATTGGAAGCCAGATTGATAGTGGGACTTTTTTCTCTCTATTATGCATTGGTAGTACCAATTTAATATTAATCTGCATACCAGATTAACATTCAATCGTTTTGCCTTAAGTATCATGGCTGAAGTCCAAACCTTGGATTCATGTACTGAAATAATGGTTTCAGAAGCCCTTAGTTTGACTGGAAAGCTGTATGTCACCTCTTTCAGGCTATATGAATTTATATTATGCCCAGTCCTTGCTGGAAAATATATCAGCCATAGGAAGATTATTTATTCATTGGGGGGGAAGGAAAATGGATGAAACAAAACAGACAAACTTCTGTTTTATATTAGTTTTCAAGGTTTCCTTGGAGATATGCAAATTGGAAGCAGTGAGTAATAACCCAAAAATTATTTATTCTGAAATGAATCTTGCCAATGCCAACAAATACTGAATATACACGTTGGCATTTATTAGCCTACTCCTGATGCAGCATTTGTAACATATTTTATTTTATTTATTAGAATATTCCATAACGAATAAGCTAAGGCAGATGAAATAACATTAATTAAATGTAAGCTTCCACAAAGACAGAACAGACTATTTAATAAACACTACAAAAAACACCCTCATTCTAGTCCTGATATTTTTAGTATCCTCTAAATTCTCCCCAGTTATTCCTTGAAATTATCTCTATGTATGCTCACTATATATATAATATTACAAAGGAAACAATGATAAAAAAATAAGTGGTGTTACTTAGAAGACAAAAGCAAACTATTCAGAAGGAGCGAAATAAGTGAAACTTTATTTCAGTATTTTAATTAAAGTCATTTTAAAAACTGGACCCAGTAATTCTTCAGCACTTTTCCATCACTAGACTGTTACACAACACAATAACTGAGCATCTTTCAGCACCAATTTTGGTGAACAGCACCACTGAGCTTCCACAGCCGCTAGATGGCGGTAGGTCCAAAACATACATTTTAAGAAAATACAGAGCCCTTTCAACCATATCCAGACAAATTACAGAAAAATTCACACATTCCCCACATAATAGCTGGCCGCTGTTGTGTCCCAGACTAATATTAAAAATAATTACATGCTTCATGTAAAAATAAATGATAGCGCAGTGTGGTGAGGGATAAACAGCTTTATTAGCCGGATTCAGGAGCCAATATATTACTCACATTCAAGTTAGGCGATCTGAACAAAATATGTTATCAACTTATTTGAGATCTCTTCTACAATTCATTCAGGGGTCGAACACCACCACCCCCTTTTAATTTAACTCTTAGAATGATATTCTTGATGCCCCACTAAGCCAGATTTCATGAGCTCTTGACAGCTAACACAGGATTGTGATTGCTGGGTAAATGCTTCAAATACATATACTTGCTGGCTGTGGAATTCTGGGAGTTGAAGTCTACATGCCTTAAAATTTTCAAGGTTGAGAAACACTGACTTAAATGGTTTACTCTGCAGAATAGAAAGATGTTTTATCAGAATATAGCCTTTCTCATTTAACGCTGTCCAATATCCTTGCTTAATGTTCTTCATTTTTAATTCCAAAATAAATGAAAAGTTGGGCAATGGAAAGTTTGACGCAGTTATGCTTCGTAAAAACTAAGGAAAATAGCACTGGGCTAAATTTGAGGAGAGTTTTCTCATTCCTATTATATATTTCCAATGGATACTTGGGAAAAAGTTACGGAAATATGAAGTATGTATATTTCGACCTGAATATAAATATCAATGAATAAAAATGAAGACATATTCGTTTAAAAAAGTGATAAAAGAACTATAGGGTAGTGTTCATAATCATAATCATAAACTTGGAAGGGTCCTCAGAGGTCATCTAGTCCAACCCCCTGCTCAGGCAGGAAACCCTATACCATTTCAGACAAATGACTGTCCGGTCTTTTCTTAAAAACTTCCAGTGTTGAAGCATTCACAGCACTTAGAGGCAGGTTGTTCCACTGATTAATTGTTCTAACTGTCAGAAAATTTCTCCTTAGTTCTAGACTTGGAAGTCTGGACTAGAAGACCTCCAAGGTTCCTTCCAGTTCTATTCTATTCTATTCTATTCTATTCTATTCTATTCTATTCTATTCTATTCTATTCTATTCTATTCTATTCTATTCTATTCTATTCTATTCTATTCTATTCTATCCTACCTACCCTACCCTACCCTACTCCACTCCACTCCACTCCACTCCACTCCACTCTACTCTACTCTACTCTACTCTACTCTACTCTACTCTATTCTAATTGAGGGCTCCCCACTCAATTAATAGTCCTAAATTTTCCAGCACTATAATTATACAGAAGGATATCAAATGCAGCTATTATTCCTCAACGTGGGAAGGGTAATTCATTTTTACTTATTTTTTTATATTCCGCCTTTATTATTTTTACCAATAACTCAAGGTGGGGAACATATCCAACACAGTTTTGTTTGGCCCACAGCAACAACCCTGTGAGGTAAGTTGGTCTGAGAGAGAGAGAGAGTGACTGGCCCAAGATCACCCAGCTGGCTTTCATGGCTAAGGCAGAACTAGAACTCATGGTCTCTGGCTTTCTAGCCCCCACAATTTTTAAAAAATGACTGCTCAGTGAAATAAACAGACAGTCTTAATAGAAAAATAATAAGGAAAAGCAAATAAAAATAAATACCTAGTAGGAATCCTGAAGTCTGCTTTGGTACCTAATTTGTAAGCAACTTGTAAAGATGTGGACCCCTCCAGACGTTGGATAATGCCTCTGGAAGCAGCGTTATCAAGCTGGAATTGTGAAATTAAGTCATAACCTAAAGTAAGGAATACAAATATTTGAGAGAAAAAATAAACCATGAAATGATGTAGTTAAATCTTTTTTCCCTGCTATTTTTTTCTTTTGATACGTATTTTCTGATTAATTCAACTTTGCTGCTATTCAAAATTCAGTTTCAGATAGTTAAGTTTCTTAGTAGTTCACATTAGAAATATACAGGTGTGTCACCTTGAAAATAATAAATGATGGCATAATTAAATAATATATAAAGCAGCTTCTTTCAGCCACATTCGCTTCACGGAACAAAAATAAGTGGTCCTTTAAAAAAGATAGTAGTAGTAGTAGTAGTAGTAGTAGTAGTAGTAGTAGTAGTAGTAGTAATAATAATAATAATAGTAGTAGTAGTAGTAGTAATAAAGTTGGAAGGGACCTTGGAGGTCATCAAGTCCAACCCCCTGCTCAGGCAAGAAACCCTATACCATTTCAGACAAATGGCTGTCCAGTCTCTTCTTAAAAACTTCCAGTGTTGGAGCATTCACCGCTTCTGGGGGCAGGTTGTTCCATTGGTTAATTGTTCTAACTGTCAGGAAGTTTCTCCTTAGTTCTAGGTTGCTTCTCTCCTTGATTAGTTTCCATCCGTTGCTTCTTGTCCTGCCTTCAGGCGCCTTGGAAAATAGCTAGACTCCCTCTTCTTTGTGGCAGCCCCTGAGATATTGGAACACTGCTATCATGTCCCCCCTCGTCCTTCTCTTCGTTAAACTAGACATACCCAATTCCAGCAACCATTCCTCATATGTTTTAGCCTCCAGTCCCCTAATCATCTTTGTTGCTCTTCTCTGTACTCTTTCTAGAGTCTCGGCATCTTTTTTACATCGCGGAAGATATAATGTAATATATCTTATATATTGTGTTTACTTGCCTGGTAGATCATCCTGGCCAATCTTGGTTCTTGGGCAGAGGTCCATCCTCATGTTGGAACTGAATGTTATTGGAAACCCTGCAGTGAGATTAGACATGCTGCAGTTATCTCTGTCCATTTTGCTGTTGAATGGTCTATGACAGGTGTAGGCAACCTTGGCTTTTTATGACTTGTGGACTTCAAATCCCAGAATTCCTGAGTCAGCATAGCAGGTTCAGAAATTCTGGGTATTGAAGTCCACAAGTTATAAAAGAGACAAGGTTGCCTACCCCTGGTCTATGACCTGGAGCAATCTCCTTAGAGGGAGCTCCAGAAAATGAATCAGTTTATTTATTTAGGAACATGTATTAAAAACCTAAAGTACAAACAAGGTCACATTTTGTACAGCTAAAATCAAAAGAAGTCACATTCATGAAGTCAAATGATGCTACAGATGAGATAAACATATATTAGAGAAAGCAGTGGAGAATCTCAGTTCTTTCCCTGCTAGTTCTTTCCCTGCTATCCTCTGTCTTCCCTAAGATAGCTTTGGGCTAGAAACAGATCTGTAGTGCAGAGTTATTTGTGGCTTGGATAACTTTAAAAAGTTTCTGCCTACATAGTTAGTGAAGTTCATACCTCCACTAAAATCAAAATAAGCAAATGCCAACTCTGCTTTTGAAAAACCTGTCAAAGTTTTGGCGGTCTTCCGTTTTCTTTTCACATTTCAGATATTTTGTTCTAATTCTTTTCTTTTCCCGTGTTTGATTATACATGCTCAGTAACAGGAGGGCAAGTGTGGGAAACCTAACTGAAGGTTTCTTGGAAGAACAAACAGTCATTTCACTCTCTCTAAAGCACCACTGTGTGTATGTGGAAAGGGGGAAAAATCAGCCCATTTAATGTACCAACCTCACCCATCCTAATAAAAAAAATGAAAAGGAAAACTAAACATTGGTTCCAGTTAAGCTGTAGAATTCAACCTATGCACTGTTTTAAGTCAAGTTGGAAGATGCCTCTGGAGGCTGGAAGAAAGAGTTACAGTTTGAAAGGAGATTTTTTTTTCCTGACCGCAAAAAGCATTTTGTCTATTTCAAGAAATTTTCTTATAGCTGGTTGATCCCATTATATTTCTAGGATGACCTTCTCAGATTTAGTGCCCTCCAGGACAACCATCTGTATCTTAGCCAGCATTATGAGTTAGATGGAAATTCGGAGAAATGTAGTACCAACACATCTGGCGGTAATAAATTTAGGAAGGCTGTCCTAGAAAGGCAATGATCATTCTTTGCAATTCTTTGCAAGTCTGACCAGTTTTGCTTGGATGGTGCTTGGATTTGTGTATGAATGGGTGGGTGCATATCTGTGTGTATATATAACAACTTCTACAAAGTAGTGATGTTCATATTTTTAGTCCTTATATTAATCTTTCTAACTCAATTCCATTCATATCTTCTCCAAATTGTTCCAATATAATCTTTAATCATATCTATTCTTAGAGCTTTCATTTCAAAAATGTAATATATTTCTGTTCTTTTTTTTTTTTTTTGCAGGATAGAGACATTTATTTCATTCTGGCCAATATGGTATAGTGAATATGTTGTTGAGAAATTGTGGGAATCCAAGTTGAAGACTATCTTCAGTCAAGGAATTTCACTTGGTCACTAAGGGTTACTATTTCTCTCAGCTATTAAGGTTGTTCCTGTTTATTTTCTGTGCAGCTTATGACACGTTCCATTTCCCTTGTGGAAGTTTACCACTGCAACTTTAGCTTAAACTTCCAATCTTTCTCTTTTCAAATGGCTTTTGAGAGATGTCCATGCTGTCCAAAAATAGGCTGGCTGAGCAAAAAATAAATTAAATGACATGGAATCAGATTTAATTAAAATTACATTATACTAATTAAAGCAGTAAATATTATTGCTTTCAATATATTTTCCTCTTCTATCACATTAAAAATTAAAATTTACTGGAAACTTTTTTTTAATAAAATTCTTTTCTTAAAACAATCAACATTGAACATAAAATCATATTGTGCAGCAATCATCATAGCACCTGATATACAACACTAAGTATTAGTCTTTGTAAACGTCTGATTTGGTACACATTTATCACTCCTCACGTCTAGCCTCAACCATTTGCCCGTTACACTTTGTTTGATTGGTGTTTCTCTTATCTATTGTTTATCCACTGTTTCTAGTCTATTGCATACTATTCATCTCAATGTAGTAATAAAACAGAAAAATGTGTCACCCCGGAGAGATTGACAGGAAAGTCAGCCAGCAGATTCTATGTTCCCCAAATTCTACTTTTGGGGGGTTTTTTTCTCATCCATTGTACAAGAAGAATAACTTTGCCCTGTAGCAAATAAATCTACAGTTGTCTCTTACATATACCTGAATACAGTAGAACCATTTTGATTACCAAACATTTAGTTAGTGTAATGAAGAAGTTTCTCACTTGTTTGCCCTTGAACAGTAACCAATGTCAAAATCTCCAGAAAGCAACTCACAGACAAAAGAAATTGATACTGCCTGCAAGAAGAAGAAAAAAACCTTAAAGATAAAGGTAGACTGCCTAATAATCTCATACATTTTCATTTCAGAGTCATAAATATATTCTGTGTAACTTAAATACATAATACCATGATATTTATTTATTTATGAAAATTTATTTCACCACCCAACTCACTCTTGGTGACCCCCCAATAGCTTACAAAGATAAACCTAATATAAAAATCATTTAAAAAGCAATACCTCCCCTACACATAAACCTTCCTTAATACAATAAGCAAGCAATTCTTCTTAAAATGTTTCCGATCTACCACATTTCATTTTCCCATACAACAAAACATTTGCATCGGAGTCGTTCTCTCAAGCATCCTTTCTTACACGTACATTATTGCCATAGGGAAATAAAAGCAATAATACAGAGTGCAGCTTTCATAGACTGCTTTGAATACAGTCCATTGAAGTGTCTCCATTTTTAGAGAGTGATTCTTTTAGAAATACATTTGATTGCTTACCAGCTATTCTTCATGTTTCTACCTTCTTGAGAACAGTGCTAGACTAGAGAATTATTTTGGATTTTGCTCCCAACCTTAAGAAAGGTTCAAGATGCCCCAGAGTCTCTTTGCCCTCTGCAGGGCATCTGTGGAGGAATGGATGCCACACCTCTGAGACTGTTTTAATAATCCTGAGGAAATGTAGAGGTGGGCACTAGGCAAGCTTACGTGTCCTATACTAGAAGGGAGGGTGAGAAGATTTTGGCTGGGTCATACAAAGAGGAAAGGAGCAGTGGAGGGGTGGGGTGGATTTCAGAAGAAACCTAGCAAGTGACAGAAGAAAACTAAAGGGGGGAACTAAAAGGAGAACATGAAGGGGCTAGTGCCTGGAACTAACCCAGTAAAGTTTATGTATATTTTGGCACATCTACGATTCAGGGTAAATTTAAACCCTTGAGAAAAAAGGAACTTTTCATTTTCATTGACTCTCAGATGAGGCAGCCACTCCTGCAGTACAGGAATTTTGCTGAATAGAACCAGGCAATTTATACAGGATTCATAGCTGAGGTCTGAATCTCACCAGATAACAACACAGATTACCTAGTTCAGTTTTCTATCGTGGCTGGTTAATAAATCTGCTACCCCTGTCTTTAGGTTAGCTACATTTTAAGAATACATAATCATGCCTGCAGACATTTTTCTGTAGCTGGAAAAAGCAATAATTCTTTATCCGGGGAATTAGATACTGCTCGGGTGGATAGAAATAATCTTTAAAAAGCAGTTAGGTCAATATTACTTTGTATGATGTTCATGAGCACTAGATAAAATAGGTTGGAACTGAAACTGGTCTGAGCAGTGGCTAGTCAAATATGTTGAAGGACTCAGTAAAGGGAAGTACTCAAAGGTTTGTTTATCCAACCGTTCGTTTAGTGACTGTTCAAAGCACTGAAAAAAGTAATTTATGACCATTTTTCTCACTTATGTCCACTGCAGCATCCACATGGTCATGTGACCAAAATTAGATGCTTGGCAAACTGGTTCATATTTATTATGTCTATGAAGTCACCAAGAGTCTAGCTCAGGGGTAGGCAATTTTGGCTCTTTTATGACTTGTGGACTTCAACTCCCAGAATTCCTGAGCCAGCCATGCTGAGGGAAAAAGGAGAGGTTTCCAAGCTGAACCATGCTGGCTCAGGAATTCTGGGAGTTGAAGTCCAGGAGTCATAAAAGAGCCAAGGTTGCCTACCCCTGGTCCAGCTTGACCTAAAAGTCATTTTGAAATCTTTTCATGATGTCCTTCAGATGTCTTTGAGACAGCAATACTGGGATCCTTTTCCCTGGATTTATGGTAGGACCAGCCTTGAAATGAAAGCATGAATGGACAAAGTTTATTATTTAATTGATTACCCTTGTATTTCTATTCTGAAGGAGAAGTGATGACTGTATTGTCAGTTTCAGATTTTAAAAGGGGTGTGTGCACATTTGAAAAAGTGTGGGGGGGAAACACTGTTTCTTCCAGTGATTCAGGAATGTCCCAACATTTTTGAGATAGCCCCAAGAAGGGTGGGAGAGTGGAAGCAGAGGTAAGAAATAAAGTTATGTTTTGCTGAAAATTTGCTCTTGAATATAGCAAGGAATTTTCAATAGAAGCATCAGGGTATTATAAGCCATTATAAATCACCCTGCAAGCCCCAAGATACATGAAGAGGTAGATTCCTCTGTTAATATTTATCCACAATGCAGTCATGTGATTGGAGCAAGCTCTGCTAAAAAGATAAAACATCAGGCATCACATTTAGAAAAGGGATCTTTGGAGTAAAGGCAGTATAAACTTACCTGGCATAATGTCCCCTTTTTCTTTAGTAATGGTATGTGAGTGCCTAAGAAAAAGAAACTAGAGTTTTCTGAAGAGGCTAGAATTACACGCTGGTATTTTGAGAAGCCCAGTTTCCATCTTAATGGTTTGGCTTGAGCCACAGTATTACTCTTGGCTGTACTTTCTCTGCAATAAGAAAGAGATCTCAATCAGCTTTTCAAAGAATCCTAAGGCTGGAAGGCACCTAATGGTTTTTGGATCCAGCCCCTTGGCCCATGGAGAAATCTAAATTAAAGCACCTCTGACAGATAGCTGGCTAGTTTCTGCTTGAACACAGCCTGCAAATGGGAGTCTACCACCTCTTTGGGTAATGGGTTCCACTGCTGAATGACTCTTAAATATTTTATACCATTATGTTGGCATCTCTACCTTCTTGTAACTTAAGCCCATTATTCTGTTTACTGTGCTCTAGAACAAAGAGAACACATCTTGTCTTTCTTCCACAGGGTATCCTTTTGGTACTTTCAGTAGTGCTGTAGTATACTTCCCTAATCTCAGCTGCTCCAAGTTCTTTGCATAGCAATCGCAATCGCAATCGCAATAGCACTTAGACTTAGGTACAATTTCATAGTGCTTTAAAGCAACTTCTAAGTGGTTTCCAGAGTCAGAATATTGCCCCCCAACAATCTAGGTCCTCATTTTACCCACCTCAGAAGGACAGAAGGCTGAGTCAACCTTAGGATTTTGATAAAATGGATAGGGTGCTCTTATGAGCTGTGCCATCAGTAGTCTCAATCTGACTCCATCCTTGCTCCTCTGGGTAGCTGGGGGAAGTTTTAAGAACTGAGTCCAAGAAATTATTGATGCCATTCAGACAGAAGACACTGTTTCAGCTGCCTTTAAAGAGGCACTGGATTATCCCTTTGTGAACCCAGCTATACTGGATAAACATTGTACAGTCTCCAACCTCCCACCTCCACCTCCCCTGAGAAAGTGGAATCCATCCAGCTCCAGAGCACCATAGAAGACATAGATTGTCTGGTGGAGTTGATGGCTTTCAGGATGACATATGTCAGGACCTGGATCTGGGAAATGGATCATTCTTGGTCCTATTTAACCTTTCGTCAGCATTTGATATCAGTGACCATGGTGTTCTTCAGTTACAATTGGAAATTGGAACCATTTTTTTTACAAGGGCTCCACTCCTTTCTAAGCAGGTGGTTCCTGACAATGGTACACTCACCAACCCCTCCCCCTTGGGGTTTCACAGGGATGCATTTACTCATCTGAGCTGCTTAACAGCTATATGAAACCATTGAGAGAGATAATCCATCAGTTTGGGGTGAAGTTACACATTGCCATCCTGGGATGAGCCAGATGCAATGAAGGCTGTAATGTATTGGTCATAACTGTTTTAAATCACTTGCTTAATGTCTGACCTACATTGTTGTATTAATTTAATTTAATTTAATTTAATATTCACATTTATATGCCGCCCTTCTCCGAAGACCCAGGGCGGCTCACAACAGGATACAACAACAATTGTATTGTTTAACAGTTGCTGCTACTGAAAGCCAGACTGATGTCTCCAAGCTGATAATGAGGTTTGGGGTGGGAAATGTATAAATAGCTATGCAGCAGCCTTTAGGGCTGCTTCTGTTCTGAGTTAATAAACTTCTTGCTGTTTCAACACTCTGCCTCATTCAATGCCTAAAGAACCGAAGATATAACAAAGGCCTTGATGCAATGTCTGGAAACCATGCTGGATGAGACAAAACAAACTAAGATTGAGTTGTTGTTGGTCTAGAGATCAGTTGGTTCTCTTTTTACTGTGGTGCAACTCTAAATGGGGTGGGTCTTCTTGGATTCTTGTCCCCCTGGAACTTGTGTCCCCTTCGACTGACAGCTAATCATAGACAATCCATGTATTTACAGATGAGGGTTATTATTGACAAGCATCATCCATATTGCAGGCATTACACCAGCTATCAATAGGCATTCAGCTACAATTCAGAGTATTAGTTGTGATGTTGTTCCTAGGTACATGGCAGAGGACCTTCTCCAGGCAGAATTCATCCACCCAACCTGCTCAGCCTAGATGGGGATGCTGCAGATTCCCAACCAAAAGGAAAGCTATTGGGTATTGGACATCATGTTGGTGACAGACTCCAATGCTATGAGATAACTTTCCCCATAGGTAAGACCAGCTCTGGCTTTATTTTAAGAATCACGAAAATTGTATCATTCTGAACTTTTGAATGTTGATGTCACCTTTAATCCCTTATTATAGCTCAGCTATTTTTTTAAATTTATTATTAAAATTTTATGCTGCTCACCTCACCAAGGCGACTGTGATTTTACTTGTTCTCCTGTATCTTTTTATTGTTATGAAAAGGAGCCTTCTGAACCTAGGAGTATATAAATGAGAGAAATGGATAAATAAAAATGCTCACTATAGCGGAGTGATTAATGGTCAAGAGGAGTCTGATGCTGCAGAAAGAGAGCATGAAAAGGGGCAGATCGTGGACAGCAGGGATCCTTCTCTACTGCCCAATTGTCTCTCATTGCAGGCCAACAAATTCTTGGGAATAAAACACCATAAAATCCCCTCTCCCCCCCCCTAAACCACAAAGCTTCTTCTATTAACTTCAGGAAGAGTATAATTCTGTGGAAGCATCTCTTTTTTGTGCCAATTCTATTTTTATTTCACAGCAGATCGCAAATTCTATTACCCTTATTTATAGTAAGTGTCAGCAGTTAGTAGCTTGAGGGCTGAATATAGATTTTTGTTTTTAATAAGATTGCCATCTGGTTTCCCCCATTCCTTCTTACACTTTCCACTCTATTTAAAACAACTCAGAAGAAGGAAAAGATGACGTAGGAGGACAATCAGGAAATCTCTTCAGTGTGCACTTTAGCTGTGATACAACTCACCCATTGTTGCCCAAAGAATATACTCTCATTTTGCTTCCTTTCAAACAGATGTTCGAACTGTGGATTTTGTAGGGTTTTTTTTTTCCCAATTCTAAAACATGCATAAAGTCATGAGCGTGTCCTTCTAGTGACCATACATAGCACCACAGGGAAAAAATATAATTTTAATTTAATAATGGATCTGCCAAACATTTCCATAGCAATGGGCCCTTGGCTCTGACCCATTTTTCTCTTCACTTCTCAAGTAAAGACAAAGGGAAGGTACTGAGAACAAGGTAAGTTATATGCACACATAAGGTTCAGTTAATGACTACAAAAATTACATAGCTACTTAGTTCCACTGAAAATTCATCCTGGCTTTAATTCTAATTTCACCCTTTCAGAATTGCTGATTTTCTCTCATTTATGCTACCTCCAGTGGTGTCTTCTCATGCCGTGTATTTCTTCCTTTATTGTTCTCTCTGCCAATACTTTTTATGTATATGTGTAGTGACTTTAATATATGTAAAATATGGGAATCTTCCTCTGTTTTTAGAATAGGAATTCACCTTTTATTTAGGTATTAAACTGTTTGAACAATTTCCCAATATTTGTTCTTGTTGTTGTCACTATGACTTCCTCAGCCTGATTTTGATTTGTTTATTTACTGACCCTATAAATAACGTAGAGGCAGATTATATTTTTAAACCCCCTCCACTCTTCTCCCCATACACCCCAAGACCTGCTGTGCTGCCTCATCATGGCAGGGGGGGGGTGTTCTTAGGAGGAATGAATGAAGAATGAGATCATGTGTATATATTCTCAGTAGGGTCACCCAAGGCACTGAAGGTCATCGCAGCTTCCCAACTAAAGTGAGTAGGTACCTACATCGGGCAGAAGTGATGTAGGAAGAAGTTGGAGGAAGGTGATCACTTTAGTGACAATAGCAAAGGCATGAATTAATACTGCAAAGGAGAAGACAACAATAAAGTCCTATACTTATATGAAGAAAATCACAAGGATAGAAAATAGGAAATGATTGGTGGTATAGTGCTAGACCAGGGGTTCTCAACCTTGGCAACTTTAAGACTTTGCTTTAAGCAAAGCTGGCTGAGGAATTCTGGGAGTTGAAGTCCACAAGTCTTAAAGTTGCCAAGGTTGAGAACCCCTGTGCTAGACATTGGACCACTCGGGTCAGATGGCATTAAATATGCTAATAAGATAGAGCTAAGGCTCTTTCGGAACATTAATAATGATTATGTCACATCTAGATAAAAGCCCTCGGGATATTTAGTTGCTGATGTTGCCATCGAGAAAAGAAAATCCGAAGCTACAAAGACAGAATTACAATGGGAACGTGGAACATAAGAAGCATGAACATGGGAAAGCTCAAACACAGTAAAAATGAAATGAAACAACTGAAAATCAACATCTTAGGCATCAGGGAATGGAGATGGATTGGAATTGGACACATTCAATCAGAAGATCATATTGCTTATTACTTAGGACATGAAAAACCAAGAAGGAATGTTATTGCTTTTATATTTAAGAGTGTAGAAAGAACAGTATATGTAATCCTCAACTTACATCAATTTGTTTAGTGACCGTTCAGAATTACAATTACAGAAAAAAGTGACTTATAGTCATTTTTCACACTTATGATTGTTGCATGGTCACATAATCAAAATTTGAACACTTGGCAACTGGTTCATATTTGTGATGGTTGCGGCGTTCTTGCCTCATGTGATCACCTTTTGCAATCTTCCAACAAGCAAAGTCAATGGGGAAACCTAAATTCCTTCAACAGCCTTATTAATAACTGAACAACTGCAGTCATTCACTTAACAACTATAGCAAGAAAGGTCAGGAAATGGGGCAAAACTCAATTAACAAATGCCTCACTTAACATCAGAAATCTGGGGTACAATCGTGATCGTAAGCTGAGGACTACCTGTACTTGGTTATAATGCAGAATTAGACTTTACGGTCAACTCTTTAATGTGATTAGGGTTAGGGTTAGGGTTAGGGTTAGGCTCAAGTCTGTGCTCCAACACAGATGCCAAAGAGGAGGAACTTGATAAGTTTTATGATAAGGTTCCATTTGAAATTGACAAACATGCAAGCGAGATGTGCTGCTTAGGATTAGAGACTGGAACACCAAAGTTGTAAACATTGAGGAAAATGTAATTGGATTCTATGGCATAAGAAATCAAAATGAAGCAAGAGAAATTTTGCACTGACACTTTTGAACTTTGATGTTGGAGAAGACTCCTAAAAATACCATGAACAGCCAAGGAAACAAACAAATGGATCATCGAACATATCAACTCAGAGTTGTCACTCAAGGCAAAAGTGATCGGGCCCAAATTATCCTACCTCTGATGTATCACGTGAAGACTCAGCTTCCTGGAGAAAAATCTAATGTTGGGAAAAGCAGAAGGAAAGAGAAGAGGACCAACAGCAGTAAAGTGGATGGCCTCAATACAGAGGCAATGAGTGCACTGTTAGAAAATCTGATGGACCAGGTTAGGGATGGATGGTCATGGGGAAAATCTATCTATGTGGTTGCCAGGCATTGACACCAACTTAATAGCACATCCAACCAATTAAATAGTTTTAAACAACTGAAACTGAAATATTTAAAATGGAAAGCTCAAAATATATTGTTTACTATCTCCTTTATCTATCTTTGACTATTAATTTTTTTTAAAACAATTTTTATTGGTTTTTTAATTTCTTAAAACAAAGTATTCAGGACACACCGTGGTGCTGGGGTAATCAAACATCCTAGGACAAAACATATATACATAGTACAATCAATACATCAAATATTCCCTCTCTTTTTCCCTCAAATAGCATAGTGTATTTAAAATATCCAATTCTAGCTTAAATTTATTCATCCTGAACCTGTTTTTAAGCTTTATAAATTTACAATACCGTAATCAAATTAACTTTAAATAAAGACATTTTCAATTCAGATATCCCTTACAAATATGTTCTACTTTCTTAATTTTATCAAAATCTTATTTATTTCTTCTTCCACTAATCTCCCGTTTAAAGTAAAATATTAATCTATCCTATACCTATCTAATCCATCTATTAATCAATCTCTCTAAGCTAATAAGATAATATCAGACCTTAAATCATTTCAATCCATTAAACAGAATTCAAATCTCATCCAGTTAATTATCATAACTGATAACATCCATATCATCAAAGAATCACATCATTTTATTAAATTTCTATTAATTAATAATTCAATTCAAATCTAAAAGATCTCTTCAATTTTCTTCATTCCATTACATAATAATTTTCATACAAATGAACCTAACATTCTAAAAAATATATTCTTAATATTCTAGATTACTTTTAATCCATTATATGAAAAATATCTCATTTTTAAACAAAAATATTGATCTATCCTAGACATATCCAAATGTATATATCTATCTATCTATTCTATACATGTCTAATCCATCAGTTAAACAATCTCTTTAAGCTGACAGAATAGTATCAAACCTTAAATCATATCAATCCATTGAGCAGGATTCAAATTTCATCCAGTTAGTTGTCATAGCTAAACATCCATGTCATAAAACAAACAAGGCATCTTATTTAATTAAAATTCAATTAATTATTAATTTAATCCAGATCTAAAACATCTCTTTACTTCAAACTCATAATTTTAATCCTTACATCAGTCCATAGTTCAAGGTTGCCTTTAATCCAATATATGAAATTTTAAATTTCATTTTTCAATCTTATTCTAGGTTTCTTCTTATGCCAGGCATAAGAAAGCTTCCCTTCCAGATGATGAATCTCTTTTTGTTGCTTGTAGTGTCATTTGATTCGATGGAAACCATCTTGGTCTCTGCATTGGCCCTCTGTTTCTCTTGTCCATAAAGTCTCGTTGCTTGAAAAGTTCAAAACTCAGTCTTTGCTTTTCCTGGTCTTGCTTATAGGGCAAGGTAAAATTCTCTTTATTCTCAGTTAAATCCTCTTCTTGTTTTGTAGAGTAGTCAAGTGTAACCTGAGAGTCAGTTTTAAGGTTTAAAATAGGAGTTCTGGCTCTTAATTCTGTAGTAAACTCTTTTATTGTAGTACATATTTCTTCTTTAGCCTCATAGATCTTTTCCAGTATAAGTCTACAGTTTAAAAGTGATTGAGGCTTCTCCATTTAAGTAATAGTTGAAGAAAAATCCTTTTTTCTTTTTCTTTTTTTTTCTTTTTTAGTGAAGGCTACAATTGAACATTATCCACCCCCACAGATCACACAGCTGGCTCAAATTATCTTTTCTCTTGATAAATAGTTTGAAGGCCAAAACCATCTCATCTCCAAATAGTCAACAATTCCAATATTAACTTTTGACCAGTAGATGTCCTCAGTAAGCTAAAAAGACTTCTTCAAATGCCATTTTTTTCCTTTTTTCTATTTTTTAAAGGAAGAATGGAAAAAGAAATACTCTACCAATAAAATACCGCTCCAAAAAAAACCCCAAAAAATAATTTTTCTGTACCTCAACGTGAATAGAGATATATAGTCTTTTAAAAAGTTTTAATCTGTCCTTTTATAAAATGCCTTTGTTCCCACACATACAAAAGCTGCTTTTTTCAGACGGGGAAGTAATTCCAACGAAGTTTTTATAGGCAAAAACAACATAGGGTGAAGAGAGGAACAAAAGGGGTCTTATCCAGATCATCCGCAGTGGGTCTATTACACTTAGATGTCAGTGTAACTTTTGGCTGGTGCAGCAGGGTGGTCGGCCATCTTGCAGGGCGATCTTTACTCCGTCGGCCCTAAGGAGATAGCTGGAGACATGGGGGAAGCTGCCGCCCTCCCCTATCTACTAGAAAGCCTCCTCCTTGGTGGTCGCCCCTCCAGGGTAACTTTTGACCCCCTAGGGGGTCTACCGGCAAAGGAAACTCCGGACGGCGCAGAGACGAGTCTCCAGGCATGACCGGCGTCGTCGCGTTCCAGCACAGGAAGTCGACTATTAATTATCATCCAAATAAAATGACTGCAATGTCTTTTGAAAAAATGTTCAGACATTAACAAATCCAAGGAAGAATGCAGTTCTAAAATTAGAAAGTACCCACTGAAGCATATACAGTATTTTCATAAACAGTCCCTTTATATCTTATGTTTCGTGTAATATTTAGACTTCACTTCAATTTATTAATAGGTTAGGCCAGCTGTTCTCAACCTGTGGGTTGCGACCCCATTTGGGGTCGAACGACCATTTCACTGGGGTCGCCCAACAACGCAGTCTGCCATTTTCCCCCCTTTTCCTTAGCTGTGCTACTCCCTCTTATTCTATTGGCTTTTGAAAGCCAATAGAATAGACTCTCTTGAATAGAGTCTAATTCTATTGGCTTTCAAAAGCCAATAGGAATTGTCCAGGCTGTCTCTGCCCTGCTGAGCCCGCCAAAAGTCCCAATCTGCAAACGGTGCTGCAAGTTGTCTGCAGCGAAGGCGAGCTGTCTGGAAGTTTCCACCCCTCCCTGCTGAGCAACTACTAAAAGTGTAAGTAAAAGAGGGCCAGGGGTGGGAGGTGGGAGGCCGGCGGGTGCAGAGAGGGTTGCTGGCGCGCGTGTGGCCCAGCGGGTGCCTTACCTCCCTTGGACTGGGCCAGCTGGTGGCCCAGCCGGTGGTCACCCTGCGCCATCGCTGCCCCTTGCCAGCTACACCTCGGCCGGCGCAGGGGGCGGCACCACACATGCGCGGCGCTCCTGGCAGGGAAATAGTCCTCGACTTACAACCGGTTGGAGTCCTCGACTTACGATCGGTTGAGGGTCATGGCATTAAAAAGTTGAGAACCACTGGGTTAGGCTAATTAAAATGATAGTGGAAAATGTCAGATGTCATTCAAATTTTGTTTTCATCTGACTGCAAACAAACAAACAAAAATTCATTATGGCCCCATTGCAAATTTCTTTTCTTTTCTTAATGAGATGTTAACAACATGAAACATTAAAGTCTAAACTCTCAGGCTTATTGGTAAAGTTATCACTCCGTGCTTTAGAAAACATAACAACAAAGAAGATCTGTGAAAGAAGAGCAAAATCTGGGCAGGTTCCAAATCAACTACATCTAAGGATGTTGAATGAACTCAGCAGGGAGTAGTCATAAAATAATCTTTCAACCCTGAAAACTTCAAAACGAACTTTGGTGCTAGTGTTACTTAGGACGTGCACTTTATGCTATTCTCACAAAACAAAGCAAATGCTGCTGAAGGGAGGACAGGCTGCCAATCCCCAGTTTAGGAGATGGTAATTTCTTCCTTTTTGCAATGCTTAGCACAAAACCAACTGCAAATTCAAGCAAATGTTCTCAAATAAAGGTTGTACTCATCACTGAAAACATGCAATAGATGTAAGTAATTTTGCAGGGGATAGAACTATGCCCTTAATACTGTTTGAGAGATTAAGAAACTTCCCTTTCAATACCATAGCTAGATATACTGAGCTCTCAAGATAAATTCCCATAAAAAAATAAAAATTGGGGGAGGCAAGGAAAGTGTGGGAAGTCAGCCCCCCCAGAGAAGGAAATATTAAAAGGGCAGAAAAATATATTTCCTCCAAGGATCTTAAAGAGGCAGGAAAGCATGCCCAGTGTTCCTTGATAGCCCCAGGTCTCCCTCCCCCAAGCAGAAGCCAGCTCTGTACAAATGCAGATGCAGACCATTCAGAAAAGTTGGAGCTAGAAGCTTAGGAAGACAAAGACACCTAAAATCTGCATACCACCCAAACTCTAAAAGTCATTAGCACCAGCACCAGGGAAGCAGGATATGACCTTTGGGACATAATAGGATTAACCTATCACCATCAGAATACCAGAAAAGCACACTCATGCCACAGGAGCAGGAACAACTCCACAAACAAAAGACTCCAGAGGGTATAAAAACCCACTCCCCACATGTGCTCAGTCCTTTTTCTCTCCTCTTTCCTGCCAGAACCATCTTTCTGTCTGGCTCTTCAATAAACTGCAACCTTCTTTTTAAAGCAGTCATCATGTTGTTTATCCCCGGCTTGGATGAATCATGATGAAGACTTTTCCTTTAACAAAAGGAGTTCACAGACACCATGTGGGGAGCCACTTATACCTACACAATTCTATCATTAGCTAAGGGGTGGATGGAGAGTGCCTTTCAGCTGCATTAATATCATTAAACGATGTATTTTAATGGCCAATATTATTTATGCTGCTACCTTTTCAACTGATTGTTCAATCTGTTTTTAAAATAGAAAAGAAAAAGGGAAGTAAATGAAAATGACTATGTCCCATTGTGTTCCTAAAATCGTTGTCTAGAGTCAATCCTACTGCCAATTTTTGGTTAATTATAACAAGGATAAAGTGTATTTAGTGTCTGGGGGTTTATCCGAGTTATTTTTTATTAAAACCCATAATCCAGGTAAAAGATTCTGAATCAGAAATTAAAGGAAGAGCAATTTAAACTAGTAATCTAGTAGAAGTACAAATAAGAGTTTTCTCAGCAAACAGAAGCAATAAGTGCTACAGCCAATTATGCCTAAAAGAAGGAAAACCCAAAGCAACTCATCATTGCCAAGTATGATGCCTTTTGCAGTACTGGTATTATATACCTCTGATAAATACTGTCCACATTCTGAGCCACCTGAAGTTCCCAGTGTCTCCAGCGTCAGGTCTCCTTACAACACTCAATGGCCCTGTTGAAAGTTTGAAGGGAAAAATAAACCATGACTAGTATGAAATGCCAGAGTAGATCTAGATGCCAGAGGATCAACAAACTGTAAATCTTCTTTTTAAAGAGGTAAAATATTGCTAACCTAGAACTGCCACCATTTCTATAATCAGTCTATAATCAACCTGAGTCATTCCTTCTCCTTCAGTGTTTCTTCATATCATCAAACTTAGTCATTCAAAACAGATGGAAAAGAGAAATAAAGCTGAGTAGCAGGAGTGTGCCAATAACAATCTACTCCATCATTCTGGACAACTTACTCCAGCATTTTCATTTATGGAATAAAGAGCAAAAAAGAAAGAATAAACATGTGTGGCACAACACAGCAAATATAGTTGGCTTATAACGACTGCCAACAATTGCTCTTGTTCTCAGTGGATGTTCTGTAATACTTGCATAATCACATCGCACAAGTTGCCAAAAAAGATAATCTAGGCAAGCTCCTGCTGTTACATCATCCCCTGAGAATCTTTTCAGAAACAGAGCACAATAAAACCTTATGGCTACAGTATTGAAAAATGATTCCCACAAAATCAATCTTAAAAATACTTCGGGAAATAAATCGGTGGGAAATATTTTTTTTCTGAATTAGTTCGCTTTTGTCATGTTATTGGAAATATAAGAAAACATAATTAAGTGATTTGTTAAAGGAGGCCATTTCTATCAAGGGAATGGTTTCATTTTCTTATTTTTGTTTTAGTTTTAACATTGAACACATCACCTATGACTCCACCGGAATAATGCAGAGGATGCATTCAATCATTTTGAAAAGTAATCTGTCAGGATATAATCGGTGATGGATTATGCCAGAGAAATGAGGTCATTCTATGGGTGGTGAATAAGCAGGCGTTTGTCCCAGGTCTTGTTCTTAATTGAAAGAAGTTGGAGATTTCAATCAGATCACAGTTACTAATTATAGTAAAGTGTTTTGTGTAAGGGAAAAAAACAACATATACACCTTCCATCCTAACAACAGTCCTGCTGTATTTATTTTTCATTGCTTAAAGTGAAGATCTCTTGCACATAAATGAGCCAGAATTTGAGATCTTAGTCAACTCTAACATACATATATTAGTGTCAAATTATTTATTTTTCTACCTGCCTTTCCTGATAACACATGCAAATGCTAAACATGGATAAAAATGTACTGGCAATTTCAGGATTTACTCACTGAAAAGGTTTGTTTATGGAAAGAAGGGAACCCACATGTAATTTTAGAAGGTAGAGATGACAATTACTATTTTGGAATTGCTGCAAAGAGGATGGAAAGTCACTTCTTTAGATATCTTTCTTTTTTTGCTACCTTTTACTTTTCTTTTGTATTTTCTTTCTTTTCCTACATTTTCTTTTATGTTTCTGTAGTTTATTTAAAATCTATGTAAAATCTTCTTATAATAAAAACTATGTCAACGCTGCTAATATTGGATATTATTGCTTTGACAAGATATGCAAAACTGTCTGGTATTTTTAGAGTTAATTCAGATGATGGTGGTGGGGAGGAGAAAGATAAGGACTGCGCGCGGGAAGGGAATGGAAGTGAATCTTTGCCCTCCAGCTTGATTGGAAAATGTGAATCATGACAGCAAAATAGGGGAGGGGAATAGCCTGGAATGTTATGTGCAAAGGAAGGGAAATTCAGATCTTGGCATCCATCCATGGTGTGCCGACACTCTGTTACACTGTAATAAAGGCTTTTAGGATAAACAATGCCTGGAAGTTCTTTGAAGTGTTTCATTAGTCGGAACTATGACAAATTACTTGCCAAAAAAAATATGAATGAATGACTGAATCTACCAATCTTCTATCAGGTGATCAATGAAGATGGCCAATAAATCCTCATGTAGGGGGTCTAGGACCACTCACCGCTGCCACTTTGCCGCTACCACTTCCCGATGGCCATCGCTATGAAGGAAGGCTCTTCCCATTGAAATGCCCAGCCTGAAACAATAATTCCTGCTTAACCCGCTTTTTCCCATTGGGAGTAAGTCACCCTGTTACTATCGCTGCCTGCCTCTTTCCCTAACCAGGAACCATCAGGGTCCAGTGCAGCACACCGAAGGAGAAGTTCTTCTCCCCAAGTCCAGACATGACTGGCAGCTTGCCAGCTCAGATGCAGATAAAAGTCCCCAACTCATAATAGTGTGCAGGGCTTTTTTCCCTCATAGAACGCCCAGAACGGAGTTCTGGCAACTTTTTTGGATGGAACCTTGTAGGGTAGGCAAGGCGGGTTGTGTGACGTGTGTGAGTTCCGGCACCTTTTTTTTTTAAGCACTGATAGTGTGTGTGTGTGTGTGTGTGTGTGTGTGTGTGTGTGTGTGTGTGTGTGTGTGTGTGTGTGTGTGTGTTCTAAAGATATATGGCTATAAGTTTCAAAACTTAAAGTGTTATACATCTGATATGTTATGTTAATCCACACCCAGAATTTCTAGATGACCAAAACAAACCTTGCTTCAGTAAAACCTTTAATCCACGGAAATTAGTCTTTTCTAGTGGGAAGAGAAAAATTATTAGACAATAACATGATCTGCAGGTAAACGCCTCTTAAAAACTCAGAAGCCAGATTGAAAATATCATTTGTCAGTTTTATCCATAAATGAGGTAAATTATATGGGTTTATTATTTTGATATTGTTAGCCCACAAGGTGGGAGAAGAATTAAGAGATCACTGTGTTTTCCAATCCCAATTATATACACGGAATACATACGTATACTAATTGTATTAGCATTTCAAAACAGGTTAAACGTGTTAATCTAATATAAATTAAAGGCATGGTGTCCTGCAGGTGTTCTGAGTACATAAATGCATCCAAGAACAAGTCTTTGAATCTCAGTGCAATTAAATGATACTTTTGTCAAACCCTGAAAATATTAAATTCAGGAAATTATGAGTCAGAGATCAGAAATAGATTAACACAACATTATGCAGGTAGGAACAATGAGACAGAAGAATGAAAGAAGGCTTCCAACAAAATCAAGTAAAGAATGAGTGATGCTCAAAGGCCAAACTCCAGTACTTAACCTATTTTCCATTTAAATTGTTTCTGCCAAAAGCCAAAAACATGCGACACCTCATTGGTAGGCGTACATTTAAAAAGTTTCAGTTTCACGTTGCAACCAGAGGCCATATTGTATCTCTGAGGGAGGAATTGAGAGACATCCTACTTTTGCCCGGATACTCTTTGGAGGCCTTGATAGTGGCACGTATCAGAAAAACCACAGAGAATCTAAATTATTCTTGCAGAAACACAGGTGGGGATCAAAGGATTTCTCCTTTCACTGGTTCAGTCATGTATCTTTTCTTTTATCCCAGCTAACTTCCAAATTTTCTCAAGTTTAGTATTTCTGTAATATATTAGATCTTTATCACATATTTTTCATATCATCTGTTCTAGATATTACCCAAATTAGATGATACTGCCTGGGATACATTGTAGGTCCCGTCTCTTTTGTCTTGTTTTTGTTTTGCTTTAGTAGAGGTTGCTGTCTCATTAAATGGGTAGATGATAATTGGGTGATACTTTTTCATCCCCAATCCTTGCATCTGTATTACAAAATATTTACTAACCTACTAACTTTGTAGGTTATTCTACTTCATATTGGCCATATGGTATTTATTAGATCAGTGCCCTTAACCTTTAGGGGTCAGTAAGCATAATTCATATTTTGAGATTATGTCATTTGGCCTTAAAAATCAGGGCATTTGAGCTATATAAACATTAATGCTGAAGTGTAAACATCAGAAATGTAGGAAATGATTTAAAAAGAGAGAAACCTTTAAAATATTGAAATTGAAATGGGTATAAAAAGCAGCACAATAGACATATCTTCCTTCAAGGGAATACAAGAATATAATTCAATATTTGACAATGATGGAAAATGTTGTATTATTCTTCCATTCATTCCCTGGTTGTTTTATCTTTTTTTCAATTCCAAACCTTTTAAATGAGAATGAGTACACCTGGTCCAAGGTTCAGCAAAATATTATGTCTCCTATGTGCTTAAATTCAGGTGGTTCATAATATTTTGGGGTGTCTAGCCAGGAAAAAAACCATGTTAAGTAAAGGGCATTCAAATTTTAAAACTTTGCAGCACCGAATATCAGGACTATATATTTTATTAAGCAATTGACTTGTTGCAATTTTGTATCACCACTACTCTTTATTTGAAAGTTAAGGCCAAACATATACTGTACTTTGTGCCATTATCAATAAATGCCAGATTAAGCAAATTCCATCTCCATTTTCTACATTTGTCTCGGGTACTTATTTATTTATATATGGAAACTAACCAAAGAGAGAAGCAACCTAGGAGAAATTTCCTGACAGTTAGAACAATTAATCAGTGGAACAACCTGCCTCCAGAAGTTGTGAATGCTCCAACATGGGAAGTTTTTAAGAAGAGACTGGACAGCCATTTGTCTGAAATGGTATAGGGTTTCCTGCCTGAGCAGGGGGTTGGACTTGATGACCTCCAAGGTCCCTTCCAACTTTTTATTAGTATTATTTAACTTTTACAAATAATTCAAGGTGGCAAACATATCCAACAGCCATTCCTCCTCCTATGTCCCCCACAACAACAACACCCTGTGAGAGCCAGTTTGGTCTAATCGTTAAGGCACCAGGCTAGAAAGTGGGAGACTGAGAGTTCAAGTCCCACCTTAGCCAACTGGGTGACTTTGGGCCTCTCTCACTCTCTCTCAGCCCAATCTACTTCACAGGTTTGTTGTTGTGTGAAAAGTGGGAGGAAGAAGGTGTGTTGGATATATTCACCACTGACTTATTTTAAAGGGCGAGATAGAAATTAATATATAGTCTCTTAGGCTGTCCATGGAGACAGCTTTCTGAGGGAAATCTATTGTCTTTATTTTTCATGGAGAATTGTACTTTTATAGAACACAATCTGTTTCATTTTCCATGTTGTATCTTTGAGCTTTTTCCTTTTTAGTTGCTAATAAGTCTTGTGTTAGTGCTGCTCTTGTCTTTTTAAACATGCTTTGCATTTTTGCCAACCTCAACTTTTTTTTTTACATATGAAGATTATTTTATTTAATTGCTCCCCTAATCACATGAGTCATTCATTGGATGCCCACATTGAATTTAATTTATGTGTTGATTAGTTTCCAGAATCATGAGATAACACTTCATACTTGAGAATTCTCCAGAAATACCGGCTGTTCTTTTGATGTTCTTTTGATGATGCAATGCCATGGGAAATTGCTATGAATGAAAAGGAATCATGTGAAATATACCGACTTACCCTCCACAGTTTTTCCTTGGCCTCCAACTGTGCTGAGCCTAAGTTCTCATAAATCTCAGTCAATCTTTGACATGCATCCTGGGAATTAAGAAGTTAAGGAGTTAATTTAGGAATTAATATAGTGTTTAACACCTCTAGAGGGCACCAGATCTGAGGCAGCTATTCTATTCTGACAGCCTGAAATGGATTACAAGGTCTCTAAATGCAAAGATTTTATTGTGTTCTTCAGCCATCCACTCCTCAGAGTTTTATCTTTCTTTAAAATATTCATTTAAAATATTTGGCCTATCAATTATCTTCCTGCTGATGTAAACTCTAACTGCTGCAGCATACAAATTCTTTAACAATTTGGTGCTAGAATTCAATATTTTTTGCCTTTCTTAAACTATAGTCTCTTTATTTGTCTTTGCAAATAAATCAATAAATAATTTGAGCTGGCTTTTTTATTCCACGGACCACACACTTTTAACATCCTTGCTTAATCTACTGAAATGCCTGATAGTTAAACTGAACTAAAAAAAAAAAAATAACTCTCCAAGTAAAATTATAGATCCTATACTGAAACCAGGCCAGAGCACTTCAGATGGATTCTTACAGCTGAGGCAAGTAGCATGAAATAAATAATGTATTGACTGACTCCGTTCTCTGCATTAAAAGACATGGAGTAGATGGAGTAGAAGTGCTAGATCATAATGTTATGGTGTATTTAATGTATAACAAATGTAAAGCATTGTAAATAATACTTGGGCCTTAGTGCAGGTAAGTGTTGAGTGGGTTAATTTGTGACAAACAGTAATGAGACTGGCAAAAGATTGCTAGTGACTTTCCCCTACTAGCTGTTTACTCTTTGCCAATAAACATAATAAAAAAGTAGAAGAATTGTAATTGATTGCCCTTGCTTAACAGATATTTCTTTCTCCATTAAAGTTAGGAGTGCAAGATAACTTTTAAATTATATTTATTCCATTAAACTCTACTAAAAAATTTAAATTCTCAGTTGGGCCTGCCCGTGCTCTTAAATTCAGGGAATAAAATAAAAGTAGTGTTGTTAAAAGATTTATGTGTTAGCTTACTTGGATTCACTGGGTGAACTTGAACAAGTGAGTATTTCTCAATCTAATTGTCCGGTTCTGCAGTGGGAATAATTGTGACCAACTTCATTAAAGTGTCTTAAGCATCTAATGAGAAGCAATATACATTGCAGAGAGTGCTCAGATTTACGAGTGATTATATTAATAATAACTCATGGTGCACATTAGGGAGACCATAAACAATAAGCAATTCTGAGAATTGTACATAAATTGCATTACCAATGTATTGTTATGGATTATGTTTTACTTATGGGTGGTAAATTAGCATTGTATATCATTACAAGTTAAGCATCCTATACATATTGCTTCATACTTTAACTAATTTTAATCTCCAATCATATTACCTGTGAGACAAGTTCAGACACAAAGAGAACACACTCTGAAATTCCCATATGGAAATATTACTTAGGGTGCAATCATATACATTTACCTAGAAATGAAGGAAATGAAGGTTTTCACTGAAACCAATAGGATTTTGTTCCACCTAGACCTGCATCGGTTTCCCTTTTAAATTTTAAAACAGTTAAAAAAAGTAAGCTCTATTTATTTCAACAGACATTAAATATTTGGAATCCCAAGTTTCTTCACTGCTGTTTCTGAGTTCACTATTAATGCTTTCATACTGGGCTAATTTCTTGATTTATTTAATTTGACTTATGTTGTAAAATATTGTCATTTCTTAGGACTTTTGTAGGATGTTTCTCTTGAGAATTAACGATTACAAAAGATAAACACTAACGAAGTTTCACTTTCTAAATTGTGTCAGGAACATCATAGACATTTTAGTTGGAAACAATACATCCAAGCCACTACCATTTTATAGACAGCATACATTAAGACATTAAGAAAAAATATATCTTTGAAGTGTTTTAGATATCTTCAGAACTGAAATATTAGAATGAGTGCATATTAAATACATTTGCTTGTTTGTTTGCTTTCTCTTTAATTCTGACACCTGCATGAATTTGCATGAAGGATCTAGAAATAATGGAAAGGAATATGCATCTTTTAGGATTACTTAATGGTGAAGAATTGGCTGCAGGGTTTGTTTATGCTAATGAGGCTCTGGCAGGTTCTAATTGTTAGGCTGCCACCTTGGAAATCAGCAGCATAAAAATGTGCAGAAGCCACAGTTAGGCCTAATGATATAGGATAACAGCCAATTTGAATTAAGCTACTATTGCTTTACTGAGATCTCTCGAACTAGTCAGCCTAATGATGATATAATTTGCAGCTGAGTTGGCCTATCATTAGTTTATTTTTATTTTAGAAAGTTGTGTGACTCTAATTATAAAAAAATATTAAAGATTACCTGCTTCTAAACCCGCCAGAAGAAAAGAATGGTTATTTTGAATGTAATTACTCGACTGGCAGACTGTGTCTTGACAAAGGAATTGTAGAAAGCAAAGCCCTTTGAAGGAAGAATGGGAGGAGGGGGAGAAAAAAAGAAGGAAGACAAAAGAATTGTGCTTGGAATTGTGTTTCATTATATCAAAGGGTAGCTTGGGATGCTTTGAACCACATGATGAAACTATCTGCGGATCTTTTTAAGTGATTTGGTTTTCCAGTTAAAACCATAACTGACCTACTTTGGTTTGTGTTTGCTTGAACACTGCTGATAATAATATTGTGCAGTGTCAGTAACATGGTGAGAATTTCTAAATAAAATGTACTGATTGTGTCTAAGCCTAGCAAAAATAGAAGCAATTGAGAAGCGACTTAAGAAAAATGCTTGAAGGCATATGAAGATTTCACTATGAAGAGAGGTTGTTTAAAAATATAGTTGACGTGTAATAAGGGTAATAAAAAAATACCACAAAGAGAAATGGAGAGTTCCTTATTACAGCCTTCTAATCTCATGCATTTTTCTTTTTTCTTTTAGTTGCTAAAAAACATTTTTCAGTCTTTATATTTTTTTTTCCTGATGTCTTCCCACTTTGCCCTATTTATAAATGGAACCAAAGAGGTCTTACTGGGATAGAAAGATATAGAAAATTGTTAGGGACTGTTGTTGGTGCAAACTGGATTTGACTAGATTTCCTTTTCTACATTCTCATCTCATGTGCTTAAGCTTTTTGCTTACTATTTCTTACTCCTTTTCTGCTCTTTGCATAATGCCACATGCTCCAAATAGATATAATGCAGATGTGTGGGTGTGTGGGTGTGATATAACATTTATATTTACTTAAATGCAATGTTTTGCAGCTCAACGTTGCTCCATTTTTCTTCCATAGGAAGGGAAACTGAGCTAAAAAACTGCATGGGTTAATAACTGATATATTAGCTCCACTTCAAAACCAGTGGGAATGTTTAAAAAGCCAGCAAAACTAGTGTTTGTTTGTTTGTTCATTTATTTGTTTATTCATTTGTTCATGAATTAAATTGACTAAAGATTTATTTATAGCTTTCTGATATTGACCTCCCCTTTTAGTTATACTAAACAATTTTTATGATCACAAACCCACTGTTTAGCTATTTATTGGCCACAAGCATTAAACACCAGATTGCACACACAGAGACACACTCACACACATACTGGTGAAACTTGAAAAATTAGAATATCGTGCAAAAGTTCATTTATTTCAGTAATGCAATTTAAAAGGTGAAAATAATATATGAGATAGACTCATTACATGCAAAGCAAAATAGTTCAAGCTGTGATGTGTCATAAGTGAGATGATTATGGTTTACAGCTCATGAAAACCCCAAATCCACAATCTCAGAAAATTAGAATATTGTGAAAAGGTTCAATATTCTAGGCTCAAAATGTCCCACTCTAATCAGCTAACACCTGCAAAGGCTCCTGAGCCTTTAAGTGGTCTCTCAGTCTGGTTCAGTAGGAATCCCAATCATGGGAAAGACTGCTGACCTGACAGTTGTGCAGAAAACCATCACTGACACCCTCCATAAGGAGGGAAAGCCTCAAAAGGTAATTACAAAAGAAGTTGGATGTTCCCAAAGTGCTGTATCAAAGCACATTAATAGAAAGTTATGTGGAAGGGGAAAGTGTGGAAGAAAAAGGTGCACAAGCAGCAGGGATGACCACAGCCTGGAAAGGATTGTCAGGAAAAGGCCATTCAAAAGTGTTGGGGACGACTTCCGGTTCCGGATCGCGGCACCTCTAGCCGTACGGGGAGACTTGTCTCCTCATTCGGCTAGTTTCCCTCCATCGGTAGACCCCGGCGGGGGTCAAAAGTCGCACCTGGAGGGCGCGACTACCGTCGACGAGACTATGCTCGGCTGCAGAGGAGCGGCGGCTCCTCTAGCTGTCCGAGTTGACTCTGAGGGCCGACGGAGCAGAAGACCAGCCATAAAATGGCCATTTGCCTAGCCGCACCAACCGCAAGTGACAAGAACAACTAAGCATGAAGAACCATCGTGGTGAATCCGGGTGAGACCTTTCCTTCCCTCGCTATCCTGATCTTTCCTGTAAGAGTTTCTATTTTCCTTTATTAAGAAAGTGGCGGCTGCCTATATGTGGAAAGAAGAGCCAAAAAGAAAAGGATTAATTTTTATGTGTGTGGTTGTTGTTTTTTACTATTTTACTATTTGATTTCTGTGGGGTGAATTTCAGGGGAAAAGAAGGGAAAAAGAGACATTGTTACTTTCCTTTTTTAATTTGATAATGTAGAAGATAGTTTTTGTTGATTTTTTTTTAAAAAAAGAAAGAAAGAGAGAAAACTTTCCTTTTTTGTTCTTTTTTTTAATTTTCTCTAACTTGATTAACTTGGGGGAAAAGAAGAAGAAGAAGAAGACTTTATAGTCCACTGAGGACATCTGGTGGTGAAAAAGCAAAATTTCAACTGTACTTCTTCCTGTTATTTGGAGAGGATTGGATTTAGGTGATAATAAAAGAGAAAAAAATAACTGGACAGCTGGGTGGTGAAGCTGGCTATTAGACTTTTGGAGGCGGATATTTGTGGATTTTCATTAAGTAGTCTCTAATAAAGGAATAGGCAAAGCTACCACCAAAATGGCTGAAAGTTATCCTCATCTTGACTATGATTTAATACTGGAAAAAATATTAGAAGTCAGAGAAGATTTTAAAACTTATTGGAAATGTTGGAGAAAATCCAAAGATGCCAACTTGGAATCTCATATTGATCCTTTAATAATGAATCAAGTTATGGAACAAGGAGTAATAGAAGATGAACAGAATAATTCTGAACAGACCTACTTACAACTTAAAGAGACAGAGACACTATTCTTACAATCTAATTGTGAATCTGCATCAAGAGAAAATGTGGAAACCACTGAATCAACTAATGCCACGCGTTACCTACAACTGATGGACAATTTTGATGACCAAGAAATAACTGTAATTGACCCAATTCAATTACCAAAAATAACAAAGATTGACACTCAGACACAACTTTTCGGAAATTACAATAAAAAGGAAAGGGGAAGAAAATTTGTTCAGTTTGAATTTGTTAGGAAGCCTCGTAATCAAATCTTGAGGTTTGATAATCGAAAAGCCTTACTATAGGAACCAAATTGGCATAGAAAGAAAGCTAGAGCCAGGTTCAAGTGTGATACAAAATGTTATTTGACGGGTTAAAAAGGCTTAGAAATTGTGTCTGATTTAACGATGTATGAAGGATGTAAATTTATTGTTACTATGGTTGATAATTATTTGAGGGAGTTAATCTTTCTAGAGGACAAAAAGACCTTATAGAAGTAGATGGCGAAATGATTGAATATATCTAGTAAAAAAAAGGAAAAAAGAAAGAGAATATGTCTGATTTAATTAGGAATGAAAGATGAGAATTGCCTGATATTATAATTGACAAGTATTTGAAGATATAAACTTTGTCAAGGCCTTAAAATATTCTTTTTTTATAGATGTAGATTGATGAAATGATAGAATATATTTTTTTTAAAAAAGAACTGTATTTGTTGGACCTATATTATTATTTTAAATATGATAACTATGTTGTAATAGAGAGATAGAAAGAGTTATTTGTGATAAGGGGAAAAAATCTGTCTCAATAAGCGATTGTGTATTAAGGTTACCTGAAATCACAATTATATACTTACTAAAATGTAGTTGGAGTATGACAACTGTAAGGAGTACAGCCTAAAAACAGGATATAGATTATAATTGCATGTGTTTGATGATTTTTGTAATTGTATAAATTTTAATAAGCAATACCATATTCAATTTGAGCTACATTTATATGACTTTGTCACTATGTTGTGTCTTAAGCTTTTGGAGAAAGATGGGAAAAATCAGTAAATATTTACTGAGATAGAAGTATTAATGTAGGGAAATTTGGAGAGAGGAGTTGCTCGGACATTACCCCTGAACTGCATCTGAAGAGAGATGAGAGGGAAGAAAGAGTGAAGGAGGGGAGAAGGAAGTAGGAAGGTTGGAGGAGAAGAGGAGAAGTGGAGAGAAAGGGAAGGAGAGGGGTGGGGGAAGAGGGAAGTAGGAAGAGAAGAAAGGGAGAAAGAAGGTAGAGAAGAAAGAGTGTGGATGCAGTGAAAGGGGAAATGGGCGAGCAACACCAAAAGTTACGTGTAGGTATTTACCTCATTTCATTAAAAGTACTGTATATATGAATGTAAAAGAATGTATGGTAACACCTTATAAATATCATGGTATATGTATCGGGGAGAGTTTGGAATGAAATTGACAAAGTCTTAAAATAGGTTTAACACAAATTTAAGACAGAAATGGAATATATTAAATTTATATGTTTTTGGTTTTTTGTTTTGTGTGGGTGAGGGAAATAGAAAGATGAAAGTGAATGTATTAAATTGAGCTGTTTATGTATGTTTTTATTCTGGAATTTTTGTTTACCCAATCACCACGGTGTGTTTTAAGCACCTATTGTTAAAATCATAAAATCAATAAAATATTTTTTTTAAAAAAAAGTGTTGGGGACCTTCACAAGGAGTGGACTGAGGCTGGAGTCAGTGCATCAAGAGCCACCACACACAGACGGATCCTGGACACGGGCTTCAAATGTTGTATTCCTCTTGTTAAGCCGCTCCTGAACAACAAACAACGTCAGAAGCATCTTACCTGGGCTAAAGAAAAACAGAATTGGTCTGTTGCTCAGTGGTCCAAAGTCCTCTTTTCTGATGAGAGCAACTTTTGCATCTCATTTGGGAACCAAGGACCCAGAGTCTGGAGGAAGAATGGAGAGGCACACACTGCCAAAAGCACCAAAACCTGGTTCAATGACCGTGGGATTACTGTGCTTGATTGGCCAGCAAACTCGCCTGACCTGAACCCCATAGAGAATATATGGGGCATTGCCAAGAGAAAGATGAGAGACATGAGACTGAACAATGCAGAAGAGCTGAAGGCCACTATTGAAGCATCCTGGTCTTCCATAACACCTCAGCAGTGCCACAGGCTGATAGCTTCCATGCCACACCGCATTGAGGCAGTAATTGCTGCAAAAGGGGCCCAAACCAAGTACTGAGTACATATGCATGCTTATACTTTTCAGAGGTCCAATATTTTTCTATGTACAATCCTTGTTTTATTTATTGCATGTAATATTCTAATTTTCTGAGATTGTGGATTTGGGGTTTTCATGAGCTGTAAGCCATAATCATCTCACTTATGACACATCACGACTTGAACTATCTTGCTTTATTTTTATTTATTTTTTATTTTATTAAATTTCTATACCGCCCCTCTCCCGAAGGACTCGGGGCGGTGTACAGCCTAAAATTTAAAAAACATATAAATATACAAAATTTAAAATAATTAAAAATAAATTAAATCATTTGGCCAAAATCCTAAAACCCAAAACATACAAAATTTAAAATCTTAAAAAATACTCAGTCCCCTTAAAACATTTTGACCCTATTGGAACCGAAGCTTCTATGCCAGGCCGGCCTGTCGGAAAAGAAATGTTTTTAGTTCCCGACGGAAGGTGCGTAAATCTGTTATTATACGGAGTTCGGGGGGGAGCTCGTTCCATAACGTGGGAGCTCCCACAGAGAAGGCTCTCCCCCTGGGGGTCGCCAGCCGGCACTGTCTGGCCGACGGCTCCCTGAGGAGGCCTTCTCTGTGGGAGCGTACCGGACGGCGGGAGGTATTTGCTGGCAGTAGACGGTCCTGTAAGTATCCGGGTCCGATGCCATGGAGCGCTTTAAAAGTGGTCACTAACACCTTGAACCGCACCCGAAAGACCACCGGCAACCAGTGCAACTCACGCAGGAGCGGTGTTACGTGGGAGCGCCACGACGCTCCCATCACTACCCGCGCGGCCGCATTCTGGGCAAGTTGGAGCTTCCGGATGCACCTCAAGGGGAGCCCCATGTAGAGAGCATTACAGTAGTCCAGCCTGGAGGTCACGAGGGCATGAGTGACTGTGCGTAATGAGTCTATCTCATATATTAGTTTTACCTTTTAAGTTGCATTACTGAAATAAATGAACTTTTGCACGATATTCTAATTTTTCGAGTTTTACCTGTATACAAATATCACAAGGGGATAAATTCCTAAGGTGCTAAGTGACTATTTCACACCACACTCTGGAACAGTGCATAGGGTACAAGCAAATAAATTAAATTATTGATGCCAACAAGAGTAAAATCATTAAAATACTGTAATATTAAAGAGATAGCAATTTCTACTATGTGCGTTTTACTAAGAATCATAAAAATGCTGTCCCCATTATCATCTCATCTCAGTTGCTGCTAAAGTCAGAGACTATACTGGTTGCTACAACTCAGGATTTTACCATCACATTCTGTGTTATTGTTTGGTTAAAAATGGGTGTTATCATTTACAGTAGGATGTATATATCAAAATGTCCAATCAATAGTGCTTTATTTTTAGGAGGGGGAGAGGAATTCTGCCACAGTCTCATCAGAAACAATTGATTGATACTCCTCCATTGGAATTCATGTGTCAGGATAAAGAACTTTCTCTTCTTGAAGGTGACTTTAGGAAATGTATACTTTTAACATATGCCTCCAGCCTTAACCTGATTGAAGTTGTGAACTCTAAACGCTGCTGGTGGGTCTTATCAGGGATGACGATGAAAATGCTTTTAAGTAAAAGGTGAATGCTCTGGTGGACTGGTATAATAAAAGTAACCTGGTTCTAAATATGAATAAAACAAAGGAGTCATTGTAGATTTTAGAAAGAGCCGGCACAGTCATACTCCACTCAGTATCAAGGAAGCAAAGGTGGTCAATAGTATTAAGTATCTGGGGGTGCAGATAACTAACAATCTGAATTGATCTCTCCACACATCATCCTTAGTGAAGCGTGCAAACCAACATCTATATTTCGTATGGCGGATGAGGACAGCACATCTTTCCCTTTCTGCCTGGCCACTTCACAGAGGCATGACTGAGAGCGTTTTAACAAACTGCATTCACTATCTGGTTTGGTGGTAGCAGTGCCTCGGATAGAAGGTCCATACAGAGAGTGGTAAGGACAGTTGAGAAGATTAGAGGAAGCTGACTTCCCATTATCCAGGATGCTGCTTGTAAACGTCATGTGGTAAGCATTGTTAGATACCCCACACACCAACTTTACGCTGTTTTCTGTTGCTTCTCTCTGGGAGGAGGTTTCAAAGTATTTCCAGCAAGACTACCAGATTCTGCAACAGCTTTGTTCTCTATGCCATCCATCTGGTAAACTCACAAGATTTGTTTTTCTCACCATGGACATGTATACATCTGAACTAGACTGTGTTGTTTTTCTGTGTCATAGAATATATGTCGCTATGTGTAAATTATTTTTTTGGTCACATTTATGTAGTGTATATATGGTGACTCTTTGAAAGCTGTATGCAGTGCCAAATAGTGTACATTTAAAGTGACACTAAAGTTACTGTCACTATATTTTTCTATTAGAAACAAGAATTCTAGAAACTACTGTTGTTGCTTTTCTTGCCCTATTTATACTCACCATGGAGCAAAATGCAGAAATTACAAAACCCAACTTCATTACTCATACAAAATAGTAGCCATTAAATTTCCCTGCACTTTCAGGAAAGTTTATTTACTTATACAAAGTGTAATAATTTTAATAGAATATAGTAGCTCAGGGTTGAAGTGTGGAGTCCTTGGTGCTTTCTGAGCTTGGTTGCTTGCTTGTAAACATTTCATTACCCAACCAGCATCCTAATCAAGCTAAATCCAAAAAGACAACGGAATTCCTGACCATATGATATTCAGACAAATCAGTCATCAATAGACATGTAGAAATAAGCCATATCTAAACACCATTCAAAGAAGACCAAAAAAAAAAAAGCTAAGAAGGAAACAAAAAGTCCAGATCACATCCTGTCCAACAGCCAACAATCACACAAGCAATGATTAACACCAGACAAACAAAGAGAAAACAATAACCTAATCAAGGAAATACCAAGGAGAAAATTACACCCCCACCAATACTGTCAGGCCTAAGCCCAAAGGCCACACAGTGAAATCCAATCCAGTCCAGGTTTGTTTGTTTGCACCTAAAAGGGAGAATCTCCCCAGATGAAAGCTATAACCTTTGGCTATCCCAAATCTTTTTCTGTCTTCCCAATCCAGTTCAGACTGCAAAGCCTCTGATTTTGAGCCTCTCTCTGGAATGTGTTGCCTCTTCTCTGGAATGCCACTATACCGGTAGAATTGCCGAGATTCACACACACACACACACACACACACACACACACACACACACACACAAATCTTCTCCAGCTGCACATTCCATCACACTACTGTGTATAAACAAGGAGCAAATCCCATACTCACTTACACTGATGATGATACCTAGATGGGTAATAAATCATCTGCAAGCAAACAACCAAGCTCAGAGAGCAACAAGGATTCCACAGTGTAAGAATTTTTATTACGATAAATTATAATAAAATAAATTGTAATCAAAATCTGGGAGTGGGAGTATTCATTATATTCATTTGTGTTTACAGAACAATTTTTGTTTCAGTTAAAGTTAGTCTCTGGGCTATCAGTATCATACTGCTTTCACTCTATTAATTTGCAAAATGTATTTTAAACATTGTTGAGAATAGGTTATGATATTAAGAGATTAGCTGTTATATCCTATATCCACTCAGCTTGAGTGGATGAAACAGAAAACCTCCCTGTAAAATCCATCCCCCAAGGCATAAATACTGTTTATACATTGTTAGGTTCCCTAGAAATTCCACTAAACCAAAAATCAAAAAATATACTGGTATAAATGTTTACCTGTGAAATACTTACAATGGGGAGTCAATAAATTTACCATAGTGAGGGTGCAACATGAGCATACAAACCTACATTATAATAAGCAGAACATGTAATATGCCCATATTTCTCTCAATCATCTCTAGAGACATAGCAATTCTACTACAACTCTACCAGTCCAGAGATTGTGAACTCCTTTTGTATTTCAAAACATCTGTAATGGGCAGTAGGAATAACTCTGAGGAACAGGAGGAAGACCCAGGCAATGATCGGATAAATGAAATCTGAGTCCAGTGCAGAAATGTATTTTGCAAAAGCCTCTCAGTCATAACTCTTTCTAGTTCTCATGAAGATAAAGGGAGGTGGGAGCACATTGAGACTTGGAAGATTCTGTTACTGGGACCCTATAATAAAAGTAGTATAATTATGCATAACTCTGGTTCTTACCGTAGGTCCGGCCTGCTTTGAATGACTGACAAGACAACACAATGCATCAAGCTACAAAAGACCTGTAGAAAGCCCATGCTGCCTTTTTTGTGACAAAGATTCAGATCTGAATAACTCTTTGGCCAAGTAATCTGAGAGAAGACGTAGAATACACAACAGGAGGGATTGTAGACACACATTCTACAGTAGCCACACCTAAACCAAGAAACCACACTCACAAGCCAAGAATCTTGTGATTTGTTCATATGCTATTGTTTGCCTGCAGATTCCTCTTGCATTAATACTGTTAATTGCCTGTTCTACTCTTCTCAACATCTTTACTGTGTGCTGGATCTTTAAGGTCAACACTGCTGATTGTGTCATATAAGACAGATTAATTTAATTTCTATCATGGTTAGACAGCAAAATATTCAGGTAGGAAATATTTCAAAAGGCTGATTTTTTTAGTATTATTATCATTGAAAGCATTGGTTCTCCTGAAAGATATAACTGCATTATTATTGCATTTGTTTCATATTAGTTATCTTGCCACATTTATTTTAATTCTTGTCTAATATGTTAATTTTGTTACTAAGCAACAATTCTGATCACACTTCATATTCAGTGACATTTATTTGAGTAAACACATTTCAGGGTGTTCTTAATAAGAGTTTGTGATTTCTTCAAATTCTGTTTCTGCTTAATTCAGACTACAAATTAAAAACAAAATGCATATAGTCATTCTCTATTTTCTTATGTTTATGACAATTTGGTAGATGTTATTGTTATGGAATTATTTTAGGGAAATCATGGGAATAATCCTTTTTCAAAGTGGCGTCACTAACATACAAATGCATTTGAGAGTACAGGGATACAAGTCCATAGAATCTTCTTATTATTACCTCCGTAATAATAAGCTTCTTTCTCATATCATAGACTCATAGAATCATTAAGGCTGGAAGGGACCTGGGAGGTCTTCCAACCCCTTGCTCAAGGCAGGAAACCTTATACCATCCTGGACAAATGTTTGTTCAATTATTCTTGAAAGCCTCCAGCTCAGAGTACCCACAACTCCAGGAGGCAAGTTGTTGCATTGATTGTTACTGTCAGGAAATTTTTCCTTAGTTCTAGGTTGGATTTCTTTAACAAGCTTCCATCCATTACTTCTTGTCCTGTCCTCAGGTGTTTTGGAGAATAAGTCAACACCCTCTTTTCTATGGTATCCCCTTATGTACTGCAAGACAACTATCATGTCACTCTTAATCATTCTCTTCGTAAGGCTAGACATACCTACCTAGTTCCCTTAACTGATCATTGTTTGATTTAGCCTCCAGACCCTTATCATTTTTGTTACTCTTCTCTGCATACTTTCTAGGGTCACAGCAATTTTTTTTTTTTTTTTGTATTATGGAAACCAGAAATGGACACAGTATTCCAAGCATGACCTCACTAGTACAAATAGTGCAGTACTATCCTTCTCATCTTGAAGCTATCCTTCTGTTGATGCAGCCTGGGACTGCATTCATTTTTTTGGCAGCTGCAGCACACTTAAATGGTGGTCAACTAGGACAGCTAGATCAATATCAATAATAGTTTGAATTAATAACAATATTAGAAAGTTTTTTTGAAATGTTTTCCACCCAAAGAAGAAACACAAAAGGCTGCAACATCAAGATTCAGGGTTGTTGTTGTTGTTGTTTTAAATAGTGATCCTCTGAATGATGGTCAATAATATTGCTTTATTTTAGTATAAATGTTCCATCTAGCTACTTAAAGAATATTAAGAAGTGTTGGAACAAAACTTAACACATTTAAAACCACAATTAGGGATTGGAATGGATACATCTCCTACAGAGACTTTTTCCCTGTAGGTATCATATACTACTCTACAAACAATAAGGCATTATTCCAGATTTTACATCATGTATGCAACATTATCTCACTTTTGAACGCCCATATAATATAGAATAGAAATACTGAAATAGATATATTAAAATGCATGAAGAGGGCTAAGTGCAATATTCAAATTAATAGGCTGGGGAATCATTGTTTGCACATTTTCTAAAATATAAGCACTTTACTGACTTGAGGGCAGAGAGGTTGTGGACCAGACTGCCAAAACAATCTACTATTGAAAGCAGGCACAACAGTTTATATTAATAAGAATGGTTAATCAGCTTTAGAGATACAGTTCTTCTCTCATTATTTATATTTTCCTGAAATACATATAGTTGTACTTCATTTAGCAAAACTTAATTAATTATGGTAGAGATATGAATGCTTGGATTCCTTTCAGATGGAACTACACATGCTGAATTATGAAGAATGTACCCTTTCTTTATTTTTGCCTGTTTAAGAAAAAGGCTAATGTTGGTAGGGAAAAAAAACCCAGTAATACTATAATCAGGTAACAATGCATAGCTTGATGTTTGTCTTCTAGTGTGTCAAAGAGAAACAGAAAGCATTAATGGTCAGAGGGAAAAATATAACTAATACACATTTTGTCACAGAAAATGTCTAATGCATCTTTTACCAAATCTAAAATACTACAACCAGTTTCTAATTCTGATCTTTGACTTTTATGATTAAATCATTTTCCTGGACTTCTGAACATTCAAAGTTTCCTGTATTGGATCTTGCACAAATATCAGCCTATCATCTCCTGAAAAGTGTGTTGAGGGAAAGGAAATGAACACTTGGCCTTTCATTCTACTTAAACTACTAGGAGGCTTCCAATATGAAACCTGAATATTTATTCACTTATTTTATCAAACGTATATGGCTGCCTATCTTGCATAAGGTGACTCTGGAAAGTGTATAATAAAATCAATGAAGTACACATATTATAGAACCAATTAAACAATTCAACTAATTATTAAAACCAAATTGTGAGAGGATTAAAATCATGTTATATGTCATGTAGCCACTGTGTGGTGTGTCCCTGATGTTGGGGGAATCCTCAGGCCTGATTAAAAAACATATCTTGAAAGCTTTCTGAAAGGCTGAGAGGGTTGAGGCTAACATTCTCCTTAATGGGGATGTTGTACCAAAAGGCAGGTATTGTGGCAAAAAAAGGCTTGTCTCCTAGTTCCCATCAGATCAGACATGTCAAACACAAGGCCCGGGGGCCAGATGTGGCCCGTGAAGTGGTTTCATGTGGCCTGCAAAGCCATCCTGGAATTAGTAAGCGAACAGCTCCCACTGCCTTGGCCCTGGCCCAGGCCGGCCAGGAACCAATGTACAATTTTCTGGTGGCCATCTATGCTGAAACACATTCAGTCTTAGCTCCACAAGGCCGTCTAGAAACAGCAAGGAACCAGCCCCTGCCATATCAGCCCCACTCCCTGGGTGCATGCTGGGAAGGTGTCACCCTTTGTGAGGAATGAAAAAATGGACCATGCCTTGGCGCTTGCCCCGGTCCCACCCCCTTCTGCCAGAGACCCTCAGATCTGTCCCACTCCTGCCCAGGCCCCCACAGGCACCCTTGACACGAAGAGCTGGCCATGCCCACCCAGTAGGCCACACCCACTCCATCCTGCCCACCCAGTAGGCCGCACCCCCCCAACCCCCCCGAGGGCAGCCGCAATGCAGATGTGGCCCTCAATGAAATTGAGTTTGACACCCCTGCATCAGATGGAATTCTTTGGCAGATGGGGCCCATAGCATGCCTCTCCTGCTGGTTCTGATGAATTATAATTTCATAATTATAGCAGAAAGGTTCTTTTTAGTATATTTTATCCTAAAATATTTGAATATTTTTTAGAGAGGTTTGATGTAAAAAAAAAGATCATTCTAATTCTTCGCTGCCATCTCCTTCAACTGATGAAAAGAATTTTAAAAATGGAGAGATAATTCTGTCATATAAGTAAGCTCTTCATTAGAGCACCTATTTTTTCACTGGAGTAGAAGGATTTGAAAGAGGCATCAAGCTGAATTTATATACTGCTGGAGATTCAATAGGATCTGGTCAGTATTTGGATTCATCAATCCCTTTTCTCATATTGTGGATGGTGGCAAAAATTTTTTTCAAGAAAACTCCAGGGATTTGTTCAGGAAGTCACAAAGAGTCCACGCTGACTTGAAGGCACCAAAGCAGGAGTCGGAGATAAGATACGGCCTAAGACTTGGCAACATCTCAACAGTTTCTGCAATTCTAAGGAATGTATGAATGGATAAAAAGATGATTACTGAAATTAGATATTTTAATTTTTTTTTTTAAAAAAAGTTCAGAACAAAAAAGCTACAGTACTATAATGTTAATGTATCTTGTTTTGTGCCCTGATGGTAATTAGGCTCTGATGCCAGAGGAATTTGGAGAGGGGAGGGTAGACTTAATAGAGAAAGCCCTGACATAAATACAGTCAGCAATCCAGAATCTCATAGCTGAATTTAAAACAATGTCAAGACAATGTTTCTCCATCAATAACCATTTTCCTTTCCTTTTCTTTCTTACTTTAAAAACTAGCCGTTTTCCCTTATATTACTGAAGTAGTGGAAAACCTTCATAAATTTTAGCATTCACTTTTAGATTTAATAACCAGTTATACGTGTTCAATGGCTACAACATATTCATAGATTTTTTTGTATTGCTGTTATGCACCTTATGAGTCACATCAGCCTTTTGAGCTAATGTAGTTAGCTTATAATAAAGCCATGGTTTCACCCTTCTATTCCAGAGACGTTGCATAAATAGACTTGTTTAAACAAGAACAGCAACATCTAACTCTGATCATTAAAATATCATCCTTCTTTTAGTGCAGGGCACTTCTTTCCAGCACAATTTTCATCCCCTTCTCTCTCATCAACCATTTGGAAGCCAGTCTCCAAACGTCTTCATTGCTGCTGAGACCAATCTGAGAACACCAATAGTCAAGCAGTTCTCCCACCAAATAGCCATTAAGGGAAATAAAAAAAAACCAGGATTCACGTAGTATATGGACCAGTGGTAGGATTCAAATATGTGAACAACCGGTTCTCTGTGTGGATGCCGCTTCCGGAAGTCCATTCTGGGCCTGGGCAACAAAAAATTAGCTACCGGTTCTGCTGAAGTGGTGCGAACTGGCTGCATCCCACCACTGATATGGACCCTGGAGTCATAGTTCCAGATGTAACAGAAAACTCATTTCCACTCCAAATAGATGAAAACTAAAATATTAACAGACACCACATACAGCATTTTTAGCTCATTGGGGAACACCCAGTTTCTAAAAAACCTTTTATTTCTTCTGCTTTTGATTAAGATGCTGGAAGGAAAACATAGCATTATTTTTGTTGGCAATTTATAGTTTCAATCATGATGGCAATTTAGAACCACTATATCCGTGTGTATTGAAGGAAGTAATTGCTGGCTTCGGCCTAGAGGCTGGGAAGTGAAACAACTGTTCAGTGAACATTGCTTACATAAGGAGGGAAAATCAAGTTGGACAGGTTTGGGTATATTTGTTTGTTTTTCAAAGAAGGACTGTGAAACTGACTAGAAGGATTAAGATTAGGTTTGCTGATAATGCTTGCCCATACAACCACCAAAAAACTAAGCTTATTTTTTTTTTAACAGAGATGTGAAACTGACTAAACTCTGACTAGAATCATTAAGATCCAGTTGGCTGATAGCATTGCCTTTATTCTTTCCACAGGATAATTAAAACACAGTAGCTACCGAACAAGACTTTGTTTATACCCAGAAGCTGGGAGGCCTTGTGATACAAGACTAAAGCTGATCCAGAAACTGACTGTTCACAAGACTTAGTGTTGTAAAACAAACACACAAAGCCAACTTTGCTCTAATTTCAGATGAACTGGCAAGGAAACAGAAAAATGCTAATTCAGCCCTCAGAATGAACTGATGTCATGGAACAAGCTGGCCCTGAGCTGAACTGGAAGCAGAAGAAACACTTTGTGCCATGATATCTTTCATCCGTTATCAAGAATACACGTTATTCAAATTGAGTAAAAACAAAATGGTTTAAAATGTTCCACGATTGGATAATGAAAGGCTGCAGACCTTACTTTAACAAACATTACTCTATTGGGAGGCTAAACATTTCTTCTAGTGATTATGCCCTTTATAAGATCCAGAGGCTCCAAGTTTGAATTACTGCTATGGTACACATACTTATCAGGGAATAATTCCTATTTGCCCACAACAGGAGGCCTTAATTTTGAACCGAAATGCATAGTACCACACTGTAATTCTTGGAGCCAATTGCATTTCCAAAGGGAGAATACTTAGAAATTCTTTATTTCAAGTCATTTCTAATCTCCATAATAATATGAAATAGTTATGCTGGGCCTCCTCTCTCTAATGAATACCAAGATGTGAGATGGAATGTTATAATCTATTGAAGGGCACCTATGGAGGAGGCCAAGGGGCCATAATTGTACAATTTAAGCTCTACCTCCTTATGTGTGTCTTGATGTAGCATTTTGATCATGTTGTTGTGCTGCCATTTAGGCCCCTTGCCTCAACCACAGATACCCTGAACAGTCCAAAATATAGGAATGAATACTTACTCCAATCAATCAGACTCACTTCATGGCCTACCATCTTCATGAAAATTGAAATCATTACACGTTGTTACAAATAAATTCACCAAAGAATAAAGATAAAAGCGGAAACAATAAAATCCTAGAATGTGTGCACTTAATTTGCATGCTAGTAAGATAATGCAATCCAGACTTCAGCAAAATTATACAAACCAAACAAATAAATGAAATAAACAAACAAATATGGTAAAAAGATCAAGCCTGTTTCAGAATATGCAATGGCTCTAAGATCACATTGTAAATAATCAGAGGAGAAGGAAAGAGAGTTACAAAAATATAAAGGTAGTCTTTGACTTTCAACCACAACTGAGTCCAAAATTTCTGTTGCTAAGTGAAACATTTGTTAAGTGAATTTTGCCAAATTTTATGACTTTCTTGCCACGTTTAAGTGAGTCACTGCAGTGGTTAAGTTAGTAACCCAGTCGTTAAGTAAACCTAGCTTCCCCATTGACTTTGTTTTTTTAGAAGTTTACAAAAGGTGATCACATGACTCCGGGACACTGCAACCGTCATAAATATGAATTGTCAAGTGTCTGAATTTTGATCATGTGACCATGGGGTTGCTACGATGGTCGTGTGAAAAATGATAATAAGTCACATTTTTCAATGCTGCTGTAACTTCGAACAATCACAAAATGGACTACATGTAATTTACTTTTGTGTATTAATGGATTTTGATTCTATGGATTTTGATTCTGTAAATCACCATACATTGTGAATAGCTAGATCAGGCATGTCAAACTGCCGGCCTGCGAGCCGGATGCATCATGTCGAAAACGCGCCCGCCCCATTGCTGGCCATGGGGAAAAAGTCCTGATATGTTGGTGTGACGTCATGCGACGTCGCGAGTTTCACATGCCTGAGCTAGATCAACTTACCTACATACTGAACAATTTGACTGGAAAGAAAAAGTTAGAATGGAAAAAAAAGTCAAACCCGAATAACATTATCCTATTTTATGTAGAACATATAAGAAAGGCTGGAAGAAATTGCAGGAAGAAATATTAAGAATTTCAGATATGATGTAACCTCTTGGTGAAGACAAAAATTGAGGCTGAATATTAAAAACCCCAAGATTATATCAAATGGAAATATTGCAGTAATAATCCACTACAAATAGGTGATGATAAACAGTAGTAGACTTTATTTTCCTGTGCTCAAAAATCTGTGATAATTGTAATTATTACGTTTTTTTAAATCTGCTCTTTGGGTGAAAGAGAAATCAAAAAGTAAATCTAGACAAAACATTAAAGAGCAGAGACATATTTATAACAAAAGTACTTACTGTGGAAGCCATGTACTTCCAGTTGTAACAAATATCTGTGAAAACCAGACTATCAGAAAGATTGAAAGAGGAAAAATCAATGCCTTGTAGCAACAAGAAATAATTTGATATTAAAGTGAGACCAAACAGTTACTGGAAACATTAATAATGCAGCTAAAGTTTAAATGTTCCAGACAATTAACATAGAACCAAAAGTTTTCATTAAGATGATGATGCTTAGAAAAATCAAAGACATAATAAAAAATGGTTGGCAGTAGATAAGATAGCTAGCACTGTTATCATAAACAAAAGCTTATAGAAACTCAAGAGAAGTTGTTACTTACAGATTATTCTATGAATTAGGTCACAAGAACCAGAAGTGGCTTGATGACTAAAAAGCAGGTCATTCATTAAAATCAAGGTACAGTACTTGTACATGTCATCTTGTAAATAATGTTTGACATATAGAAATTCTATAAATTATTTGAAAGAAAAATGTTTACTTGCATTGTAGTAATCTGATTTTTGAAGTGTCAATGCAACCCTAAACTCATTCATTATGGAATAAGTCTCATTCAATAAAATAGAAAATATTTTTCAATTTTCATTAGCCATTCTCGATACTGAGAATTCTATTCTGGGTTTTTACTTGTTCCCTTTTTTTAAAGAATTGACAAAAATTCATACACCATTTGAGTGGTTCATTTTCAAAACTACTGATTGTTTCTAAAAATTTGGGCATTAATGTTGTCTTTGCTATAGAATTTCAATGCCCCATTCCGTTTGGGGAAAACAGGGGGGGGGTCAGAAAAGGCAACACAGAATTATCAAAAGTAATATTATAGCTTGAAAAAAATAGCTCACAAATAAATTGACCTACTTCATATTATTTTTATTGCATTTATTTTTGTATTATATTGTATTATATTCTATCTACCTACCTACCTACCTATCTATCTATCTATCAATCAAATTTGTATGCCCCTCCCCTCCTCATCTCACAAAAGGCGATTCTGGATAGTGAATGGCACTATATGCAATACATATATACTGCTCAAAAAAATAAAGGGAACACAAACACATGCATATACACTTACTTACACACACACACACACACACACACACACATTCACTATTAAAAATTACAAAAAGCACAAGAACAAGAGAAGATAATGCTAACCGAAATAATGGAGCCATCGCAAGTCTCATAGGATCTCCAGGCCTGATGACATAGCCAGGTCTCTCGAGACTTATGGAATAACAGGGATGGAATTCAGCTGCCTTCTGGGAGGAGAAAACTCCACTAGGCAGGCACTACAGCATAGAAGGTCCATCTTCTGGGACCCACCAAGTGTAGCTCCCTAACAGACGGGATCCACAGTATGCTATCTCTGCCATATGTGATTGGACAAGCAGATATAATTGAGTAGAGATGGTCCCTCTGATAACTCAGATAAGAGTAAATATACAATTGAATAGGAATAATATAAGAATTTGCAAAAATGATTTAAGATTTTAACTATGAGTTCCACTGGGTTACACAGTACAGGTAGTCCTCAATTTACAACCACAATTGAGCCCCAAATTTCTGTTGTTAAGTGAGACATTTCTTAAGTGAGTTTTGCCCCATTTTACGACTTTTCCTGCCACAGTTGTTAAGTGAATCACTGCAGTCAGTAACCTGGTTGTTAAGTGAATCTGGCTTCCCCATTGACTTTGCTTGTGAGAAAGTCGCAAAAGGGGATCACATGACCTTGGGACACAGCAACGGTCATAAAGATGAATGAGTTGCCAAGCATCTGAATTTTGATCACGTGTTCATGAGGATGCTACAAAGGTCGTAATTATGAAGAACGGTCATGTCACATTTTTCAGTGCTGTTGTAACTTTGAACGGTCAGTAAATGAACTGTTGTAAGTCAAGGACTACCTCTGTTTCCTTGACCAAAAAATTAAAGTTATAATTAAAATGATACAAAATGTGCCGGGCAGCAAAGCAAAAAGATGCACAGTAATTGTCTCTAATAAAAGTTTTACCAAAATTTCCAAGCAATAAAAATTAGGTTATAAAACATGGAGGCTCAAGAACAAGTTTTATAGTTATTGAAAACAGATATACTCTCTACCCTAACATTACATATAAGAAAGCTTTACTATAAATGACAGTTCTTTTGAATACTGAGGAAGTTATTACAATTAAGTGAACAGATGCTAAATAACATCATAGGACACTGTTTATATAAGCAAAACAAGTTGTGCCCACATTTCATCAACTCTCCGCATGCTGCATTGGTTGCCTATTGGTCTCCGAGCGCAAGTCAAGGTGTTGGTTATTACCTATAAAGCCCTTCATGGCATGGGACCAGGATACTTACGGGACCGCCTTCTGCCACATACTTCTCTACAACCGGTGAGAGCGCACAGGGTTGGCCTCCTCCGGGTCCCGTCAGCGAAACAATGTCGTCTGGCGGGCCCTAGGGGGAGGGCTTTCTCTGTTGTGGCGCCCGCCCTTTGGAACCAACTGCCTCCTGAAGTCCGCGTTTCTCCGACTCTCCCGGCCTTCCAGAAAAACCTAAAGACTCATCTTTGCCGGCAAGCCTGGGGATGATTGTGGTTGATTGATGTATTGAATGTATGTTTATTGGTTTTTAGATATTCTGTTTGGGTTTTTTATATTGTATTTTTTGTTATGTATATGTTGTTAGCCGCTCCGAGTCCCCTGGAGAGGAGCGGCATACAAACCCAAATAAAATAAATAAATAAAATAAAACAGGTATGTTTTTCAGAGTAAATTTTACTACTTCTTTACATTTACAGGTAGTCCTTGTGTTATGACCATTCATTCAGCAACTGTTCAAAGTTGCAACGGCACTAATGGGTTCTCATAGTTCCAGCCGTCAGAGCATCCCCAGAGTCATGTGATACCATACTAATACTTGGCACCTGGCTCATGATTACAACATCACAGTGAGCCACAGTCACTTGATCACAATTTCTGACATTCCCTGCAGATTTCCCACAAGCAGTGTCAGTGGGGAAGCCAGCAGGAAATCAGAAGTCACAGTCAAGCACTCACTTAGTGTCCAGTGTTGTCATTACTTAACATAGGCAACCAGGACTGTTGAAATTGCTGTTGCTAAGGTGGTCATGTGACTTTATGCTTTATGACCATGTTGTTTAGCTAGGGCAATCCTGGCCACAATAGCTGATGTAGGCCAAGAACTCCCCGTGTATAGATACAGTAGCTACATTAAACACATATTTTAAATCATATAGAAGCTGAAGTTTATGACTTTCAATACAATACATATATCTACTACTACAAAATACAGAGGGACCTGCAGCATCCACCACTTTCATAAAAAATAATGAAAACATTATACTGTTGCAACATACGTTCTGTCCCTTTAGTACCTACAAACAATGGATATACAAAAGAGGTGGGGGCTTGGACTGTGCCACTGCCAGACTGTTTTCTTCATTTGTCTCTTTCCCCTGCATATGCGGATTCATATGTCACGATGTTTAGAGGCTAAGATTGGACAACCAATGACCTGCAGGCTCATCCTTTCAGATATATTGTCTTACCTAAACAGAAAAAGAATAATCATAGGTGGGCAAAAAAGCAATGGGAGCAGGAGTGATTTCCTGCTAGTTTCTTTGTCTGATTTCCTTGTGGGAAGCTGACAGAGAGTATCAGAATGCTTCCTTCCTTCCTTCCTTCCTTCCTTCCTTCCTTCCTTCCTTCCTTCCTTCCTTCCTTCCCTCCCTCCCTCCTTCTTCCTTTTCTCTCTCCTTCCATCCCTTCCACTGACTCTCTCCTCCCTCTCATTCTGTAATTAGTTCCCTTCCCTTCTCAGCAGGCAAGTAAGTGGCTGCTGCTGAGTGGGGGAAGGAGCAAGGGATTGTGCAAATGGCTGGGAAACTGTAAGGGAATGTTCAAAATGAGCATCACATGACCATAGCAGTGGCAGCTGGCAGAGCTGATGCAGTCACAACTTTGGCTGAACATGTGTCAATTAAATGCATAAAATAAAATGCATTTAAAAAAAACACAAAGAAAATGCCAGTGTTTCAAAGTTCCTCTGATGCACCTGATTAAGGGGAGGGGGAGAGAAATGGCTAGCACTACTCTACTAAATAGAATGTAGAGAGAATATAGAGATGGCCATCAAAGGCGAGAGCAGAGACTGAGGAAATGGGTGTACCTCACAGAACACATTTTAGCCAATTGGAACAAGGATATTTATGTTAGACAGAATTAAGTAAGCAGACCAGATTGCCCTGCTTCTAGCAACAAAGACGAAAAACAATACTGCACTTTTGATACAGAGCTAGAAAATTCAGAAGGAGGTCACCTTCCCAGCAAATTACAGGTGGACTGAGGACAATGTCATTCATTCCTCACAAATTCCTCATCCATTCATCCCTTGCAAAACAGAAGGTGGCTCATTCTCATACTGGGACACGTAGAAAGCATGGAACAGTGTCCTAAGGTAGGATTCACAGAAAGATAATGTCTTCATTAGATGTTTTCACTGGAAGAGTAAAAAAAATAATTTAAACATTATGAGAAACATTATTTTTTTATTAATACTACAAAGTATACTTACATCTTTAGTTGCTTTGTTACTTAATACAAAGGCAAATAAATTTACAGCATTAACTTAGGGATAGCCAAAAGAGATATATTAACAGGATCATATTTATACAGTGTGAAATTCTACATATTCCTACAAGAAACATTTTTTATATTGGATTGATATTTTGTTCACACTGATGTTATTAAAGCATTATCCTGGTGACACTGAAATGCATGATGACTTGTAGTACCCTTCTATACATTGACCACACTTACCAATGAAGATATCAAAATGAGAACAGATAGCAAAGAAAAACAGAGCTATCTAATTTTTTTCAGTTTTTTTCAACAAAAAATAAGTGGTCCACCACAAACAAATTGGTAAGGGACATGGCCAGATAATCATATTTTCTTTAAAGAAGTTCAAAACTCCAGAACTAGAATAAATTGCATCCTGAAGTACTGAAAGAATTAGTTGGTGGTCTTATCAAACCCTTTTGTTTGAGAAATCCTGGACAATTGGTAAAGGTATAGAAAGATGAAGGAAAAAGAATGTTGTCCTTATCTTTAAAGAAGGGATGTGGGGGAGGAACATCCGGGGAGGAACATCCAGCAAATTACATACCAGTCAGCTTAATACTGAAATCTAGGAAGATTCCAGAGCACTTAATAATTGATTTGTAAGCACCTTGAAAACAGTGCAGAAAGGAACAGAGGTCACTATGGCTTTGTCAGGATATCATACAGTCTTTTTAGGATGTCATACAGAAGACTTGCTGTCTCTTGCTTTAGAAGGCAGGGTATAAAATAACATATTTAACTTACAGCAATGTAGATTTCAAAGGAATGTCAGGGAACTCTTCCTTACAACAAGAATAGTTTGATAGCGAAATGTCACCCAGAGACATGGTGAGCTCCTATTCATCGAATGCATGGAAGCAGAGGCTGGACAACCATCTTTATGAAATGCTTTGATCTGGATTCCTGTATTGAGAAACCCATTGGATTTGATGGTCAAAATGGCCTCTTCAACTCTTATATTTGCTTAAAAATAAACTCCATTGACACTTTGAATATCAGTTTCATATAAATATGCATAGAATTGCAGATGTGCCAATGTGAAAAGTGGCTATGAAAAGGCAAATAGACTCTGTTTTGGAAGATTAATGATGAAAAGGTAATCTAAAGAGAAACTGTTATTTATCACCATGTTTTATCACATATGTTTTTTTTAATGAACTGAGCTAGATCCAGAATTTGTCACCCCAAAATTAAAATGCTTTTTCCATTCATTGAAGGAATAGGAGGATTAAATTGTTTACGTTGTAATTCTTATTTGGTATTTCTGTATCTGTTTTGGAAGATAAGACGATCTTCCAGCCACTGAGGCAGATTATATTGGTAATCAAAAAAAGAGGAGAAAATCAACTATCACATTCACCTTTTTAGTCAGCAGGAATATTCTTGGTGTAACACTGCTTTGATAACTTTCCTTTTAGTGGAAGAGGAAAAAAACTGAATCTCACCTGAATTTAACACTGAGAATCAACAATTATTCTGAAATGAGCTTTTAAAAAAATGAAACAACCATATTATTTACACTAAATTTGAAACAAGCAATTTGTTTCATGTTAGTTTGCAAAAAATGCTGCATAATCTTTCAGGATAAATTTGTTGTAATTAAGATATGTTTTATTATGTTTCTTATTTCTAATGTTAGTTATCTTATATGCCACTTTTTAATTTATTGTAACCAAAATTTGTTTTATTTTTATTATCCCACCTTTCCAGCTTTTAGATACAAAGCTTCAAAGCAGGAATGCCACAATAACAAAGTATTTCTCTTGTTCCTATACAGGAGTATGACAGTGAAACACAGGTAGATAAAAACTCAAGTATGGGCGGATAGAAGTAGAGGTAGGGAGGAAGGTGGGGGTGTGTGTGCCGCCGAGCAATACCCATAGTTATTTTAATTATTTTAGTTAAGTTTTTATGCTTTGTTTTTTCTCTTGGAAAAAGTTGTAAACGATTGTATTCAGTTGAGTTGTTCTTAATTTGATTCTTTGTTATATTTATGATTATAAAATTAATAAAAATTTCTTTAAAAAAAACCTCAAGTATTCCAATATCTACTATAGTTCAATCCAGATCAGGTTACTGCCTTTGCTTTGATTTTCTACATGTCACAAACAAACAGGAAGTGTATGTCAATGGTGACTAAAGTAAGAGATGACGGGTAAAACATTGAAAAAATAGTGTAGCGTGAGTCTTCCCACATGATAAGCCATACATTAGGCATGAACCATAAGCTGAGTGCACACGACACACCAAGTCTGAAATTACAAAATACAGTGACTGAGTTCACACAGCACATCAAACCATTATTTAATGTGCACAAGTGTTTTCAATAGAATCAAACACCAGATGACTGATTATTTTGTATGGAGACAAAAACTCTCATTGAGGCCAATGCCACTTTTTCAATTAAAACAAAAGCAGAGTGGTATTGTTCAAACTCACTCTTTTGTCTAAACATTTCTGTTTAGCTCACATGATTTCCATTAAAAAAAATCTATGCATATGTTTGGTCCGAACTGGTGGTAGCTAATTATAACATATAACAAAGATCTTGGAACCAGATAAAAAAGATCCCATTTACAGTATTTATATCAGAATGAGAAAATATTTATATAGCCAAGTCATAAAAAACTGAAGAACTGAAATATAGGAATTGAGGGAACCTACAATATATTGTTTAAACTGAAGTACAAATTCACTGAAACACCTTGATTGGCTTTTTCAAAGCGTCTTTGAATTGGCTTTCCAAAGTGTCACTACTATAAAATCAATCACACTTTGAACACACTTTGAAGACCAATAAGTACATCCTCTTAAACTTATTCCATCTCAATTATTCACTTTACGTTATGTCATTCCCAAGGACACAATTGGAACAAATTCACAATTGGAACAAATTTATACTGGTCATCACAAATCTTTTTCAATGAAAGCTCCAGTTTCTATGATGAACTTCTGTTTTGCATAATTTTTAACTCAACATGGTGCTTATCCTTTTCACTCCATTGCTTTTTCCTATATCCGTTATTTTAGCTGCAAACTTTGGAGGAATGCAAAAGCAAGTCACTATTTCTCAACTTATTTGTAATATGAAGAAGTTGTACGGTTTCTGAAATAATATACTTGATTTGCCATGAGCACACTAAAGGATCACATAACACACCTATATTAACATAACTAGAATTACTATGCCATACTCTTTTATAATGATGTGCAACTACTGTACTATTAAAAAAAAACTGTATGCAAGCCTTCTGAACAACTCGAAATACACACATAGGCCAGAACTTCAGTTTTGGAAACTGAAGTTTAGTCATTCCCATTAAAAAAAATTATGAGGTAATACCACACTCTTTATCTGCCACAGGTTTGTTGTTTTGTTTTTTTGGTACTACATCTTGATTAGATAAACTGCTGCTTATTTGAGGGCCACATTCCTAGAGCTTTTTTTTATTCAAGATAATAAGCCTTTGAAGAAAGAGCTGGACTCTTGCTCCTGAGATTAGCTGGCTTTCTAGCGATACCTAGGCAAATCGCCCTGCCTCTTTTGAAACCTTTTGCGAATTCACCTCCCTGTTTTTCGTACGCCCGCGACTCCCGGGACAACTTGGCGATTCGCTTTAAGGCTAGATTGTGCTATATGTTTAATTTATGTTGCTTTCGGGGTCTTTTGACGCCCCGAAGCTCCAAGGAGACAGCGTTCTCTCTGGAAAGACTTGGTGAGATAAAACGTGCTATAAATTGAGGGTGTAAACTGGCTTTAGAGAGCTACGGCCGTTGACGGCTGCTCGAAGCCGCGGCGGCAACTGCCTGCTTCTTCAGCCCTCCCAGGAATTCACCGTGAGGAGAAACTCTTCCGGCCAGGTAAGTAAAAAGCTCTCCCCCCACCCCTCGTCCTTCAGCATCCCCGGAAAGAGACGGTAGCGATGGAAGGAGACCTGCCCCAGAGATCGTCGGCCTGGCAGCGCCTTCTGTTTTCCCCGCTTTTTTCTGTTTTGCTCGCCGGCCAAGAAGAAGCAGCAGCCCCCACCCTCGGGCTGGCTCCAGCGGTCCCGCGCACAGCCCAGCAGGGGGCGCTCCAGCCGGGAAGGCGGGGGGGAACCGCCGCGGCGAGCTCTCCTGTTCCAGCTCGAGCTCCGGGAAAGCGGGAGCGGCGGCGAGGGCAGTCGCGAGCCCGGCGCCCAGGGAGCTTCCCCGCCTCCCCTCGGGATGCCGCACTCGCTCCGGAGCGTCGCCTACGGGGCATAACTTGGGCGCTCCCTGCCGGCCCTCAACGGTGCACGCCGCCTCTTCTCTCCCGCCCTGGTCGTTGGGTGGCTGGGTGGTGGTGGTGGTGGAGGCGGCGGCGACGGCGGCTCGTAACTCTCTTCCCCAACACACGGGCCGCTCGGCCGGGAAAGTGGGGGGGGGACCGGCGTCGGATGTTCGCGTTACGCTACGCCGGTGCTGTGGTTGAGGCCTGGGCTCGTCTTCAAAGGGGAGCCAGCCAGCAGATCCGGAAGAGGTGAGGAGACGGGCAGGTGGGTGCCGCTCCCGGCCAGAAGGCAGCCTTTTTTTTTCTGCCGCTCTCTCCAGTCGGTCGGCGGGGCCCAGGTGGGAAACCCGAACAGAAAAGGCTGTTATTGCTGAGGGAAGAGGGCCGTCCCTTTCCTCTTGCACGAAGGCAGAGGCAGCCTGCGCAAAGACATTGGGGGCTTCGCCAAGGGGGTCCCCAAAAGGTAAAAAGTGGTGTTTTTTTTTGTGTTTTTTTTAAATGATCTGGGCTTTCGAGTGAAAGTCAGAAGTCAAGCCTGGTAATTCAGTCCCAACTGGGTCGTGGCGTTTCCCTTAAGCTAAGGGAGCAAAGCTTGGGGTTTTCTCTCTCTGTGTTCCCTTTTCGCTTCTGGCCGTATTTTATTTGTAAATCTCAAAAGAGATCCCAGGAAACTCTCCCCGGATTCCTCTTCGCCCTCGCTTCGTACTCGAGAGTACTGAAATGTCCTTTGGCTTTTTGCCCTGTTTGAAATAGTTTTCTCTCGTTTCTGTGTCGTTCAAGCAGAGCAGCCGAGGTTGCCGGTTGAATTACAGCTTTTCCATCGTCTTCGAAAACCTGGTGTTGCTAACTAAAAAGCTCTTTCCCTTTGACTTCATGGGGTTTCGAGGTTGTATTTGTTCTTATTATTTTTAAAGCTGGAATAGAAGGGAAAGACCTCTCCAGCTCAATGCATTGTGCTATATAACAGATATAACTTTGGTATTACCTGGTATTTGCTTTCCTAGAGACATCTACTATTTTTCCCAGACTTTAGAAATATACATTCTTCACATTCCTAGGATAATAGTTCCCGCTATTATCCTAGGTCCCTAGGACCTTAAAACCTGTCCTAACGTATAAAAGTGTTATTTTAAGGGCTGTATCTACATGATAGGGTATACTTAGTTATTATTATCTTGATTTGTTTTACCCAAGCATATAATTTATTTAAAAGTTTATATGGCTGCCCAACTCATGGTGATTTCTGGTGGCTTACAGATAACTTCCTGTGACCTTAAAAATGCCATTCTCATACTTATATAATTTAAATTAATTTAAACCTTTTACCATTTTTCTTTAACGTTGATTACATTGATTGACAATAACCTCAAAAGGATCTTTTCCAGAAGTCTTTAGAAATGATCTCCCTATAACTGTGTGGTTTCATGGTTTGGGCAAAGATGAGTTGTGGATGTAACTGTTGTAGATTAATAAAGTCTCCCCCCACACACACACAATGTTTTCAGAGAGATGGCTATGTTGCATCTTGTGATATTTTAGACTAACAGGTTTATTATAGCATAGGTTTTTATTGAACATTTTTTTTCTTCCTAGCATTTTCCTGCAAGACTAGTTCCATATACATTTCAAAGTTTCACAGTGGTACAAGATTGTTGCACATGCTTTTTTTTAAACAGTATAATCTAGTTTATTTTGATATCAGTCCTTATTGTATCTATGCCACAATATATTGTAGGTTGTAAAGTTATGAGTGACCATCACATCAGATTTGTAAACAGGGCTGGGAACTGATTTCCATTCACTACTTAGACTTCTTGTGGCTTAGTTCATCCAAACTAATAGGCTGTTATTGATAATAATAATCGGCACACTGAGTACCATATACTGAAAAATCTTGGCTGGCACATTGACAAAATTTCCATCTGTCAATTTCAAAAGGCCATCTTGCTTGGATCCGCATATATACTAATACCTTACGACATCCTAGGTTCATGGGAAAACCTTGATGTATAATAATGCCAACACCAGTTAAAGAACTGGCAGCTGTGATTTCACATTGTCTTGAACAATAATAATAATAGTAATATATTAAATTTGTATGCCATGCTTCTTGCTTTGAAGTCACTGTTTGGAATAAAGAAAAAGCAAACCATAATCTGATATTAGGCATAAGCCAACCATAATTTATAAGAAATTATTTCCCATTTCATCACAATGAGCAAAAATAATTTTAGTAAAAAAGACAGTAAAAAATATCTTAAAATATAGTAAATGATCTCTTCTTTTCATATCTCATATCTATAAATAAAGTCCATTAGGATTATCAGAAATAACATATATGTTTTAACTTTGATCAAATAAACTTTATATTTCTTTTACATATAATAATCTTCATCTTTAAGATGTCCAGTGTAGCATATTTTCCCATATCATTCTTGTAGCTTGTCACTTTTAAAACCACTTTCAATTCAGTCTCTGTCTCATTCTTCTTCCATAATATCTTTTAAACTATCTTTTATGGCAAACATCCTTAAAATTTACTTGGAGATCCATTGTTCACAAATAACTCTCAATATGTCCAATGTGACAGACAATTTTACTCAATTTTGTATGAATAAATCAAATTTAATTGTTCTTTAATTATAATCTTTAATTCCTTGTAATTCCCTCTAGTGTTTAGCTTTCAAAATCGCAACTTTTTTTAAATTCAAAACAACAGCATTTTCCCACAGGAAACATTCTTATAATTAATTTCAAAATCCCATTTTAAAGTTGCTTTTTTTCTTTATGAATTTAAATTATAACTTTGTTTTTAGTAACATCATATTATCCAGCCACAAGTTAAAGCCAGAGAAGTAAATTTCCAGATAAGTGAAGTTGTACACAGGGACTTGAAGAAACTGTGGAGAAATTTTTACATTAACTAAATCCTCCAACATAAAACATTAAAATAATAAAGGTTAACATTATTAATATTTTATTTATTTCATTAATTATTAAAATTGACTTAAAATTAACAAACATACCAAGGGAGGGAGCAAGATACAGGATGGAGGTGGAATCTTATCTGAATCCATTAACCACCTCCAGTATGACACGCCCCTATCAGAGCCCCAGGCCAATTGGCAAAGCCTGGTTTCCAGGCCCTTTTGGAAGGCCAACAAGGTGCTACGTCAAGAGGCACAATGTTCCAGAGGGCAGGAGCCATGACGGAAAAGACTCTTCTCCTAGACCCTGCCAGCCAAATTTCCTTGACTGATGAGGTCCTTCAGCATGCCCTTCCACCTGCCCCATGTGGGTGGGGTAGGCCAATTCATTGGGGTGAGACAGTTATTCAGGTTACCTGGACTCATGCCATAAAGGGCTTTAAAGGTAATAACCACACCTTGAATTGGGCCTGGAAACAAACTGGCAACCAGTGCAGTTTGCGCAATAGCAATGTAAACATCACCCAAGTAGTCCTAAGAACTGGCCTTGCAACTGCATTCTGTACCCACTATAGCTTCCAAATCTCCAAGGGTAACCTCATGTAGAGAGTGTTGCAGTAGTCCAGAATATATAAAAACACCAGGAATCCTATTAACCCTTATCTGGGAAAACATCCAGGTTTTCAATGTCTTTTGGTGTATGGATCTCTGGGGGGACCTCATTTCAGAGAACAGGTCCTACCACAGAGAACACACCCAATGTGCCAGATCATATTGGCTAGACAGAAACTACGAGGAAAATTCCTGGGCCTAGCTAGTTCCAAAAGCCACACACACACAGTTTTGGTAGGATTGAGATGTTCTTCCTGGCCTTCCTTAGGAAAAGCACAGTAATTTTTCTGGGTTTTGTGGCCTATGGTAAATAGCTGTAAATATGACTCTTCCCCTTGAGTAAAACTGGCCAAGCACTGTCGGGTGCTTTGTCTGGAGCTATTATTTCTCTTTGCTAGAAGTGACCTTACAAACTAGAGATTGTATGGACTGCCTGTTTTGTGTCCTGTAGCATGCCTCCAGATCAGGGTTCCCCAATCCCCAGTCCGTAGACCAGCACCAAGCTATGGCATGCCAGTAACTTTGCTGCACAAACAAGCGAAGCTCCATCCATGGAATGCAGGCAGCATGGAAAACCACACCCATTCCAGTCCGCGGAAAAACCCTTCTCCATGGAACTGGTCCATGGTGTCCAAAAGGTTGCAGGCCACTGCTCTAGATGTCAAGGGATCTTTAAGTGACAGTGCTGATATCATAGTCCAAAAAATAGGTACAGCTAGAAACAAAAAAAGAAAATTGAAATGCATGTTAAACTTATTTTTAATTAAATAGTTCATGTGATTTTGTTGATTTATTAAACAGTTTACTGCTCAATGATTTAACAGTTATTACATTAAGAATTACAGGAATTTGGTAACTTATAAAAGACCTTTGGGAATTATATAAAAGGTTTTCAGGAATTGCATGCAGACATGGGCCTCAGTTTTGACTATATATGTTCACAGATATCACTTGGAAAGATGAATGATATATTCAGGATGTCTGACCATTCTTTATTACCTGCTATTCATTTCTATAAGTTATGTCCTACAAAACAAAATCTATTTCTTTCTTTTAGAACACTTAGGATTATAAAGGAGGAAAAAGTTTATTGAATACAACATTTTTTTTTCTCTCTCTCCATCTTTCTATTTGCTCGTGTTTGTAATTTTGTTTTAATACGTAGTGTTTTCAGAGTGTAAATTGAGAAATCTGCTGAGAAGATGTGTAGCTATATAAATGATTAAAATAACTAAATAAATAATCGGGGATTATTCAGGGAGAAAATAATGGTGAATAAACTTTCCTTTAAAATATCCTTTGATGTTACCAATTTTATCCTGCCACTCATAGCCATTGAAATAGAATTAAATGACTTTTGAACTGTATACTTAGTTTATGAAAAACAGTGGAGAAGTAGGAATGATATGAGTGTGTGTTTACAAAATCATCTGGGCTGCATTAGATTTCAGTGATAGAACACAGGAGTTTCATGGTGAAGAAGCATGGAATAAGATGCTAGGAAGACATAATTTGCCAAAACTACTGCTTTTTTCCATGTTCACATGATTGGCCAAGGCTATAAAATTCTATATTAGACTGTAAACTATCAAAATATGGAGTCTGGATAAGCTAATACAGTTCTTTTCAGATTTAATAAGTAAATAGCTGATTATATTTTTAATCAACCATGTGAAGATTCTAATGCTTTTGTTCATTTATTCCTCATTCATGTATCATAAAATTTGTTTTGTTTTGTTTTGTTTGTTTCATAATAGCCATTATCTCTCTAATAGAATGAGATGTTCCTGTTTGGGAACATAATTATTTTCTAATGGAAATATGATTATTTTTCAGTTTGTTTTTAACTTTTACAGCAGAAATATTTGCACAAGAACCTATATTCCGTTTGAGCCTTATGTGAGAAATTATAGCAGTAGCTTATATGGTATAAGATCAGAATTGTACAAGCAGTAAAAGTCTCTGTGACTCTGTATGGAAGCAAAAGTTGGTTTTTGAAGAGGCAGAATACAAAGGGAGTTGAGGCTTTTGAATTATTATTGTTGGGGAAGACTCCTAAATATACTATGGACAGCCATAAAAGCAAACAAATGCACCATTGAATAAATCAACCCAGAGTTCTTACTCAAGGCACAAATTATTAAGCTCAAATTAACCTACTTAAGAGATACTATGTGAATACCTAGTTCCCTGGAAAGGGTTCTAATGCTGGAAAAAATGAAAGACGAAATGAGTATGACCTTAGAATAAAATAACTAAGTGAATTAATACCAGTAATAATATGGTAATAGGGCATTTTTTCCTGGGTGAATTTCCTGGTAAAATGATAAGAAAGCAATATCTGTTTTTATACCATAGCAGCCATATTTACTATCCTATATTGAGACTATGCTGTCTAGTGCAGCGTATTTCACTTACACCTTGCAAGAAAGATTAAACCATGAACTTTGGCCAGTATGCAAGAGTGGCGTTTTTCCATCCATCCATCCATCCACTACACTAGTCAAACTGATTCTGCAGTGTACAATTCCTGAAAATCAATAATTTGGATTAAAAGAAGAAAAATAAGAAAAGCATTATCAGTGAGATAATCAAAATCACTGTAAAAAAGAGAGATCACAATACAACTGTACATAAATCAGGAATATAAGCATTCAGCACCCCCCCCCCAATTAACTCTGTTCAAAGGAATAGTCCACAACCCTGCCTTCAAGGTTTTTAAAGGCACAACTACCGTAGGACTTTACAAACTTCCAAGAATCAGGAGGTGCACTCTGGAGACTTATATTTGAAAATGGATGCCCATCTACATAAAAATCCAGTGTACAAAACACTGCAGCCTTTTTAGTAATGAGTTCTTACATTTATAAATGATCTCCAGGAAGAAAGTATTTGAAATTGCATGAATAAAATGCTTCAAGGTTACTACTAAGGAGAAAAATGAAGGCTGTTAGTTTACTTCAGATTTTAATCCCCATAGATGATATTATCCTGAAAATCAAAAATGCAAATGATCTGCAAGCTGAAGTAATAAAAATCAAGGAGAACAGTGAACAAATGAGACTAAAATTAAATACAAAAATTAATGGCAACAGGTTGAACAGCCAACCTTAGAATTGGCAACAAGGGTATCAAAGTGGTGGGATAATTTTTAGAATCAAACAATAAAGGAACAAGCAGTCAAGAAATGCATTGCAAAATAGCTCGCAATAAAGCAGCCGTGAAGGCAGTGGCAAAGATATTAAAATGCTGTGGTTGTGCCTATACCAACAAAGATCGGAAATGTGCAAGCATGGCATTTAACTATGGAAGTGAAAATTGGAATTTAAAGAAGAGTATTGACACTTTTGATTTTGGTGTTGACGAAGACTCCTGAGAATACCAGCAAAGAAAACAAAGCTATGGCTCATTGAACAAATCAACCCAAAGTTCTCTCTCGAGACTCAAATGACCAGATTCAAATTATCATACTTTGGATGATCCCTTATGCAAAGTTTCTAATGCTGGGAATGGTGGAAGCAAAGAGAAGAGGATGACTAGCAGCATGGTGAATGAATTCAGTTATAGAGTTATTAAGTGCACTATTGGGAGACTTGGAAAAACTGGATAAGGATGGATTGTTGTGGAGGAAAGCTATGTGGTTACTAAGAATTAACAATTACTCGATGGCATATAATCAATTTAAAAAACATTAAGATCTGAAATAAAATACATTGAAAAGTTTAGGGCAACAAAGTTTTCCATTTCCCTTTTCTTTTTATTATGAACTTTGATTGTTTCATAAAACGATACTTTGCATAATTACTAAGCTGTCATATAGATAATATTTATGGAATTGAAAAACAATTGTGTACTCTCTATGGCTGTGGGGTTTTTTTCTATTTGGCTTATGTGCAGCTACTGTATGTCTTAATAGTTTAAAATTCCACTCTCACATACTGGCCCTACTTTTGGGGTATAGCATACTGTTAACAAGAAACAGGAATGATCCATGAATGAGCATTGGATTCTAAGTTCCATTCTTTCCTTTACAGTAGGAAGAATGAGATTCTATAGCAAAGCTAGTTTAATACTGGTGTATATGATTTGACTGTCCTACATAGGAACTTGGAATTGCTACTGTCTTCTACACAGCTATATTTCAAAGAAGGTATTAGGCTTAGTCTCTAAAAAGAGTTCCTATCAGTGCTGAAGTAAATTTCAGATAGAGTTTGATATGACTTTCAGGGCAGGATTGTACATATAACTTAGCTCCTTAAGTCATATAAATCTGTTAGTATGGTGCAAGCCTCTTGCAGGAGCCTAAGCCTTTCTTTGTATCCTGTTTTGTTTCTATACCCATTAAGTTGTTTAGCTTTCACAAGCAATGACAGTACGGTAAATCTGAAACTTGCCACCATTTGTTTAGTAGCAACTGTTCAAAGTTACAAGAGTGCTGAAAAAAGTGACTTATGACCAGTTGTCACACATAAATATTGTTGCAGTGTCCCCGCGGTCACATGAATGTGATTCAGGTGCTTGGCAATTGTCATGCATTTGCAGCAGTTGCAGTGTCCTGGGGTCACTTGATTGCCATTTGCAATGGCTTCCAACAAACAAAGTCAAAGGAGATCAGTAGGAAAGATCACAAATGGAAATCAAATGAAATGTCACTTAATGACTATGGTGATTTATTTAACAACCACAGGCATATGGCAAGTATAATGAGAACACTTATAGGATAACTTATTATAGGATAACTTTGAGAGCAGACATATTTTTCATCATTGAAATTTATTGAATGGGAAAAAGGACCAACCTGTTTTCTATCTATGATGCTATGTGTTGTCGTGCAGGGGTGGGTCGGTTATATATATATATATATATAGATATAGATATATATGTTTTTAAATTTTTGGATTGCTAACAAAGAATTAAGGGAGACTGGAATAGCTATTTCAAGCTAATTAGCTCTCATCAGCCAGACATACCCTTCTGAGATTCGAACCTGCTTGCACGTTAGGCAGCTGTGTTAACCTCTAGGCCAGTGGTTCTTAACCTGGGCGATATCACTCCCCAGGTGGTGATTTCATTTTTCAGGGGGGCGATGGAACGAAAAGGGGCGACACGGGGGCGAAAGAACAAAAAGGGGGCGATAGAGCGAGAAGTTTTGGGGACACTTTTGAGACTTTTTTGTACAGTGAATCGCTGTATATCTGTCATACAAAAACATCAAATCGCTCGCTATTAGTGGATTGAATTGTGTTTTCAAATGTTCCTCCAGCTAGCGTCAGTACAGAATATGCATTGCTTATCTTCATGCAGCCTCTGCCCATACAGTGGCGCACCATTTACCAGAATGGGCAGTGATGGAGGGGGGAGCACTTCTTTCGAAACATCTCATGCTGAGTGGCTGTCCTCTGTAACGTCAGCTGTAATGTCAATGTAACTTGTTGAACTAAGTTTATCAACGTCCACGTGTGTTTTTCTAGTGTGCGTGACTATATATACTTTCCTCGAATCTTAATTTAGTTTCAGAGTTTTCGTCTTGAAATTCTTAGTTCCTGCATTGCGGTTTGTTCTTATGCCCTTTTTATATTTCTTTTTAAATTTCACTTGTAATTCAATCATTAAATGTTACTGTTTTTCTTTTCGGGCATTTCACTTTCTTGCAATTGAATTTTGTTTTCAGTGGTCACTACATTTAAGTGTCTTGAATAAATAAGATAATAATGAAATACATGTATCACGAAGTTTGGGAATAAAGTGACGGGTGGCACCAAAAATTTTTCACACAGTTGAGATATGGGAAAAAGACTGGAAATAAATTATTTGCATCGATATGTCCTGATGACAATTTTAAAGAAAACAAAAAAAGTGTTTGGATAAATTGAAGAATTATTTCCTATGTTGTGATTGAGAGGTTATGTTGGGGGAGGGGGGCAATGACAACTTCCTCATTGGCTCAAGGGGGCGATTCATTCAAAAAGGTTAAGAACCATTGCTCTAGGCCACAGGCTCTTTCTCACTTTGTCAGCTGTGTCAGGGAGGGAAGAGAACAGGGGAGGAGAATTACCTTGAGCGTTTTTTGATGCACCTTGTCGGCCCAAATATGGGAGGAAGAAATCTATTTGGGCCAACAGGGTGCATCAAAATAAATTAAACCAAAGGACAGATTATGACTTCATCTCAACACAAACTGCAGCAATTTATTTTCCAGTGAAGAAACAAATTTGGTGTGTTTACTGAAATAAAGAGGGTTATTTAGTAAGCAGTCACCATCCTGTTTGTCACAACTATAAGGTGTTACATCTTTGCTTGTTAGCTTTTTGTTTATTTGTAGTTGTTGGGACTCTTGGAACAGTATAGTAAAGCAATAATTGTATCACTGCTCTCCACTGGACACTGCAGAATGCTGTATAAATGATAAAATTATTTGTATCAAATATTTATATACCATTTTTCAGTTTTCAGAAAAGCAATTTATACCAATAATCTTTATAATTTAAAAATCACTTTCTATGCCTTCTTTTTTTCCATACTCACAAATACCCCAACTTAGTTCTTGTTAAGTTATTAAATATAAGGAATATTATTTAATAAAATCTATAGAATTATTCTATAAAATCATACAATTATTTTGTTTCAGTAGGAACATGATTAGCGTATGATATGACCCAGTCATTCATTTCTTAAAAGCTCTGAAACTGCTACATTAGTATGCTGGTGTTGGAGAAGTTAAAGGAGAAAAAATGTTTGAAGATGGTTATTTTGCTCCTTAACTCCCCCTTAAGGACTAAAATTCCCACTCTACCCCATGACCTCTTGCCACTAGCAGCACCAGGTGGAGCGAAAAGATTATATAGTCCCACAGGCTAAAAAAAAGTTATTTATCCCTGTCTTGCTCTCTGCTTATCTTAATTAGTCAGGCAATCCTTGCAAATGCTAGTTGCTTTTCTCACCTAGTGAACTGAAAATGTATCTTAAATATCTTATTGTGCATTTAATAATTTAAAAACAATATAGATGTTCTAAATCAATTAAAATAACAACTAAAATGCTCAGACTATATTCCAAAATGCTTCTCTTATAAGTTTGTCAATAGTTACAATACTGTTTATCTTACAGATGAAAATATTTTTTCCTTGATAAAGCACAGTATGAAAAGAATCAGTTGCATGGGATTCAAAGAATACATATAAAACAGAGATGTATTTTCTTTGTGACAGGGGAACAGAAACCAGCCTAAACCAATTTAGTAGTTGTACATTGCTCTAAATCGTAGGGTGTTGAACAGTCAACATATAAATGAACCTAAGATTTAAAGAAATAAAAAGCTATAATAAAGATACAACATTAAAACATATTTTTAATATAATAGATTTTTAATTTGCTCTAAAATTAAGTATCACCTATTAGATTATTTTTTCTTCCTGCATTTAATCACAATAAATTAATGCGGTTTTTACAAAATATTCCTGACTTGTTGGTTTCATTTCAAATGTTTGTTATGCTTTTTCTAGACATTCACTTTCAAAGTAAAAGTAATGCTTTCCCCTGTTGAGTCATATTCAACCCTCGAATGCGGTGCTCATCTCCATTTCTTAGCTGAGGGAGCCAGCGTTGTCCAAAGACGCTTCCGTGGTCATGAGGCGAGCATGACTGTATGCCAAGGCACACAGCATATACTGTTAACATTTTGTTTTATTCTGATGAGAAAACCCAGAAATAGATTGGATTTAGTTATTCCATAATTTGCTTTCTTTTCCATGCAGAGTAAGCAGAATGGTTTTGCAAAAATGAGGAACTGGAAGACTGCTGTTACCTTCATTAAAATGGATTATTTATTATTAGAGGTAAAGACGAAGCTTAATCTTTTAGCAATATTGTAAATGCATACCTGTAAGGTTTTCTATGTTAAGTCTCACTCTTACCATATTGTAATAAAGAGTTAGAATATCTATATTCACTCCCAAGTTGATGGATTTATGGAGGAAATAATTTTCTGTCTTCTTGTTGGATCTTTAACGCTTTATACTAAATTAAATGCATTAAACAAAATATTAAGTATTGTAAGGAGGAGTAAATATTGTGTTACTAACCAAAGGGAACTGCAGGTATACAGCTTTGATCAGACTGATTACTAACAAAGGCTTAAAGCTTGGCACTTCCACTCTTGATACTTTTGAACATGGCCAAACTTGCTTGAACTGTACTGGACTGTGTTTATTTCTTTATAATTTTACTTTTTATTCTACACATGTTTGGATACAACAGTGTCTGACTGATCCTGCTTTGGCTCTAATGTGATTGATATTGCATTATTTGAATTATTGGAAAAGATTATATCAAATGCTCATTAGTAAGCTAAAAAGTGTGCTTTGGGTTGCTATGTTTATTGAGAGTACTCTGATTCAGCTTATTTTAAAGCATAATAAGCAAAATAAATGAATAAGTGTCCACTTTGGACATTATGTTAAATTATGTCGTAAGCTCATATACAATATGAGTAATAGTGAGCCTTGAACTTACACACTTGCCTACTTTCCCCTAGCTCAGCCAAGAAGAACTTGAGAGAGTTTTGGTTGCCAGAATTATAAAATTATATGACTAATGGTTTGTTTGAACAAAACACTGTTTAAATGAAAGATCTTTTTTAGTTTGGATGTGATGAAAAATAAATTGATCACTTTTTTCATCATAATCACACTAGAGCGGCGGTTCTCAACCTGTGGGTCGCGACCCCATTTGGGGTCGAACGACCATTTCACGGGGGTCACCAAACAACGCAGTCCGCCATTTTTCCCCCTTTTCCTTAGCTGTGCTACGCCACTTTTTCCCCCTTTTCCTTAGCTGTGCTACTCCCTCTTATTCTATTGGCTTTTGAAAGCCAATAGAACAGACTCTCTTGAATAAAGTCTAATTCTATTGGCTTTCAAAAGCCAATAGGAATTGTCCAGGCTGTCTCTGCCCTGCTGAGCCCGCCAAAAGTCCCAGTCTGCAAACGGTGCTGCAAGTTGTCTGCAGTGAAGGCGAGCTCTCTGGAAGTTTCCACCCCTCCCTGCTGAGCAACTACTAAAACTGTAAGTAAAAGAGGGGTGGGAGGTGGGAGGCCAGCGGGCGCAGGGAGGGTTTTTGGCGCCCGTGGTCGCCCTACGCCGTCGCTGCCACGGCCGCCAGGAGCGCCTGGGCCTGCCTGCCGCCGCCCCAAATGGGTGGCAGCGAAGGCAAGGCTAGCGGGGCAGCGGCAGGCGCAGGGAAGGTTTTTGGCGCGCGTGGGGCCCGGCGGGCGGCTTATCTCCCTTGGGCTGGGCCAGCTGGTGGCCCAGCCTGTGGTTGCCCTGCACCGTCACCGCCGCAGCCGCCCAGGAGCACCTGAGCACATGGACCTGCCTGCCGCTGCCCTCAACGGGCGGTGGCCTATGCCTCGGCTGGCGCAGGGGGCAGCACCGCGCATGCGCGGTGCAGGGGGTAGCACCGCGCATGCATGGGGGTAACGGCGTGCATGCATGGCGCAGGGGGTAGCGGCCTGAAAAAGGTTGAGAACCGCTGCACTAGAGTAAGAGAGATGAAGAGCCAAAAGGTGGATGCTAATCATATCCTGACTGTTAAATTGGGTTTTACTGTTACATCCAAAATAGGTTAAAATAAGCAATCCTCATTATCTGCATTCAGAAAATCAGGGCATTCATCAAGTGAGTGTACAAGTTAAACATAATTTTGCTGACATTGCTCAAATTACTTTTCTGCAGATATTTGCTTGTTCAGCATAATTGTGTTTAGAAGTCCTGCCTCACAGGAAAGCTAAAACCTACAGGTGTAGTATGCATGACAGTTTTCTTCTGCAGACATTCACAAAAATGTCAACAGAAGAAAGATGTTGTTTGGCGAGGTATCTTAATCAGAGTGTTTCTGTGGAGCTCTAGCTTTCCAGACACCCTAATAGGCCCTTGTTGTGAAATTGCAACTCAGTTTTAAAGTTTTATATCTGTCACTGAAAAGAAATAAAATGTATTTTCTTTGCTATAGAATCTAATGCAGCAGACTTAGCTATTTTAAGCATAAGTAAAGATTAAATAACATTTTTGTAGCCAAATTCATTGAATTTGCCAATTTAAATAGACATTTTTTTTTCAACTGCTTCCCTCTCCCCTGTCATATAACATTGAAAAGTGATTCTAAAATGGCTGTGAAGCTTAAGAATTTAGTTTTTTTTATTACAAAAAACAGGTAATGAATTAGTAGAAATCATATTTATGAATGATATATATGAATATGAGAGTCATTTATGAGTCACGTCAATTGTCTTCTTTTCCTTCTTTTCAGTAATTAAGTTCCTTGCAATTGTTCTATAGCTCCTCCATCTACATAAAAATGAGCGAAGTGCAAGCAATGGTAGAATTCTCTGTGGAGCTCCACAAATTTTATAATGTGGATTTGTTTCAAAGAGGGTGAGTTATGTTTCCTACATACAATAAATGCTATAAATTCTGATTGGTATTACTGCAGAAGTCTTTGTATAGGGAGATTTATTGTGTGTTTTAATGCATATCTTGAGATAAAAAGTAGTTGAGGATATGGATCTTACCTTGATAAATGTTACTTTTATATAAGAAAAGCTAAGTTGTTTGAATCATCTTTTTGAATTGATAGACGAGAAAGAACGGGATTGAAACTATTACTATTTTAAAAAGGGTATTAACATCTGACATTTGTAACTTTGAATCTGTGAGGATTTTAAATTACAATAATAAGGAACATAAACACCTTGATATTTAGGGTTCTGTGACATTTATAAATATGAATTAATAAAGTTGTGGCTTAGAGTTTCCTCAAAAGGCTATAAAGGTTTTTGTTTATGGTTTCTGTTGTTTATGGTACAGCAGTTTTGTAATCAGTATCTTCATTCTGAATCTCATTTGTATACATATTGCTATTCTTTTTCATGTCCCAAAGAAAGGAATTTCTTTATGGCTGTTGTTTTCCAGAAAAATGAAATAAATATTCATTACATCACACTAAAGCATTGAAAATTAACATATCTTCACATGTCCTTTTCTTGTTCTTTGAATTTAGAAATTTCCATGTTAAAATTTATTAAATTCTAAAGATGATTTAGACTCAGTTTGGTGTCATGGTTAAAAGTTTTAGACTAGGAATGGGGAAATTTACGTTCTAATCCTCTCTCGGGCATAAACGTATGTGAATGACTTTGGGCCAGTTAATCTCTTTCAGCATTAGAAAGAATGTATTAGCAAACAAGTTCTGAAAATGTTGCCAAGAGCACTTGGATGCCCAGAAGTGAGGGTTGATATTAAGGACCAAAACTTTGTTTACAAAGTTACAACCTACCTGAAAGAGGGAATTTATGACCTGGATCTAAAATTCTGAAGGTCAGAGGACCCCACTGCGAATTTGTGCTAGCACTTTGGGTGCTCTGCAACATAACTGCATTTACAGCCATTTGCAGCATCCCATGATCACATAACTATGTGTTTTATGACACCTTTACCCAGAACTTTACTTTTGGTTGCTAGCAAAATTGCACCATAGTGAACAATGGGTTCACTTAATGTGCATGGCATTTTCAGCCGCAATCTTTGTACTTTCCATGTATAATTTGTTCACTTTTGTAATTTTTACATTATTCTTATACGTTCTGTAAATCATATTGAAAACCATATTAAAGTTGTAAAGTGTTTAAAAGGTAAACATATCAACAGAATAATTCTAGAAATATTCTTTCTGTCTTGAAGATTCTATCAAATTCGTGCATCTATGAAAATTTCTCCAAGAATACCACACAAAATTGAAGCAAGCTTATTACGTGCAACTAGTAAGCATAAATATTTCATTAATATTTAAGCTTTATAATTGCTGTTTAATAGTACTTTTATTAAAAATGTATCAGCTTATTAACATTACATTATATATTAAATAGTTTTAGTGAATTGATCTTAATATTTATGAGAAATTTGAGCATGTGTGCATTTTTTTTAAAATTATTTTATTAAAACCATCAACATTAAACATAAGATCATATTAAAAAGCAATTATCATATAACCTGCAATACAGCTCTAAGGATCAGTCTTTGTAAACGTCTGGTTTAGCAAACATTCCTCACTCCTCGCGACCAGCCTTTTAAGGCTTCTGAAGAAATGAAAAAAAAATAGAGAAAAACGGTCAAAATTGTATTTGCAGTTATTTTTTTATTGTTCTTTGTTGTGAAATTGTATAGAACAGGGATGTCGAACTTGTAGTCCATGGCCTGGTACAGGGCCGCAGCCTGTTGGTCACTGGGAATGGGAATGGCTGGCGTGCATGCACTCCCCACTTATGCTAGCGCCGCCACGTGGGTGCTAGCTGCCCTGTTTGCACATGCATGGGAACGCTAGCGTGGCCACCAGCATCACACAGGTGCTAGTGGCCCGCAGGCACCAGCACTGCTACAGGTGTGCACAGCCCACAGGCACATGCATGTGGATGCTAGTTCCACCGCCGTGTGTGTGCCCATTTGTTCATATGCGTGCATATACATTTTCCTGCTCCTCCATTTCCCTCCAGGCTGCCAACCTGGAAAGATTGGGGAGCTCTGGTATAGAAGATTGACTAGATTTTGTTAAAAATTCATTAAAGGAATTTTTACAATTATATGAAAGTCACTTTGAATTCAGAATGTTTATACGTGTTTTAGACTTTACAGATATGTTTCTTCCACAGTATTCTATTATGATAGTATTTTAAACTTGGAATACTTTTAGAATAGTTGGAAAAAATATCAGCATACTGATCAGTAAGTGTGAACAATCCAAAACAGTAAGCTGTTTTAAACTTGGAACATTTTGAATTTAAAATGTGCTTCTAGAATTTCTCTTCAGACCAGATTAGAAATACTAATATTGCTGAATTTAACAATGGTTTAAGACGTTCCTAAAAATGTTATGGACACTTGCCATGCACACATATATTCACACAGACATTTACAACAATGGCTGCCTTGATTTTTAAGGTGGCTCTGGTTCTGTTCCTTAATGCATCAACATCAGATGTTCATGTTTTTGAATGGCTGTATATTAACTATATTATATGATAATGGTAAAGAATTTATTACAATAAATATAGCTGTTTGGAAAAAATCTTTTAAAAAAATCTCAGTTATCAGTTTGTGAATAGCAATAAATTTTTAGCCATGATGACTGCTTGCCAATGTTCTTGTTTTCAGGTGCTGATCTTGCCTTCCCAGCTTCTGTCCATGATAATGTAGTCTGCAGTAAAACATTTCAGATTCTCTACAAAAATGAAGAGGTCTGTGTGAACGATGCAATGATCTTCAAAATTAAAATGCTATTGGATGAAAGAAAGGTAATATTGGCATCTGCTTAACTAATCTTATATATATAAAATTCTGTATGGGTGGCTGCCAAGAATGTAAGAAAAGCCCTGGTGAATGAAGACTAATATATTCTAAAATTCTGTGTACGTCAGTAGACAACCAAAGGTTTCAAAAAATTCAGAGCCATTAGATGAGTGGGAAGAAGACAAATATTTCAAATCAATAAGTATTATCTGAAGCACTTAGCTGTGCCCCAATCAATGGCGGATCCTTCACGATAGCCGAATTAAGGAGCATGCGGGCATGCAGATTCCTTGGGGTGAAGCGACCCAGAAAAAAGGCTGCCTCCCCTTTTTATTACCTGTTACAGTGGGCGGTTACACAATGCATCACATGGTTACAAACAGCCAATGACAAGGTTATACCTGTAGCCAATGACAAAGCTTACACCTGTGGCCAATGGCAAAGCTACACCTGTGGCCGGTAGATTCAAATCTTGGTACAACTTTCCTCCATCTATCAGCCCCTCCCTCATTTCCTGTTGTTCCAAAACCTCATGGCCTTTTGTTCCAGGCCTCATGGTCAAGCCTCATGGTAGCTTCTTTGTTTCATGCCTCATGGTAGTTTCTTTGTCCCACCTATGCGCCGTCCAGCTCTTACACTATCCTAGGGCATAGGTCATCATATCAACAATTATCCCACTGGATGTAGCACCTCAATGCTATGTCTTTGCAAAGAAACAGCAAGCCAAGATTCTACAGAAATTGGGATGACCTGATGATATCCTACCCAGCATACACAATGTTCCTGTATATATGTATAAGCATAATTTTGGGAATACTGCAGACAACATTTTATAATTTACCAGAATGTCAACATCTTGGCTAGCCCACCTCTACAGCCGGATCTTTTCAGAGTTCTTTATCAAGACTTGATGAAAAAGAATAAGATTAGTGTGAGAAATGTGAATTGTTTTTCCCCTTTAGAATTTAATTTATTTTCAAGGTTCATAAGGCAAAGACATTTTTAGTCTCTTATTCATAGGTACTAAGTGAACTGGTGTAGAGTGTTCTCCTAAATGATAACAGAGAAATGTCCAAATGGCTAGAATGTCACTTTCTCTCTGATTCTAAGCATAGCGTTATACGTAGTCCTTGACTCATAACCACAATTGGTACCAGAATTTTAGTAAGAAAGCAATGTGGTCAAAAAGTGAGGTGTCACATGACTGCTCCGCTTAACAACCACAATCTGGGCAATCCCCATTGCTATCTTTAAGTGATTTTTACTGCTCATTAGCTGACTACCTACCTTAATCCAAACCATTCCAGGCTCGGTGCCTCCCATCTACAAACATTAGAAAAGGCAGGGACTCCCCCTACCCACCTACCTCCTCATTTATACCCATTTGGCCTCCTGTAAACATTGATTTTTGGCAAATTTCATACATTGCGATAATAACTGGGAAATTGCAAATGGCCCTAAATGCAGATGGGTTGCCAAGTGCCTGAAATACAGTCACATGACCACTAGGGGGTCAGTTCATTGGAAGTTCAGACCAGGTCATAAATATCTTGGGGGGGGGGGTCCATCATAACTTTGGTTGCTATGTGACAAGTCATAAGTCAAGTACTACCTGATAGTTAATAAAAACTTCATTAATATAAATTGCATAATTAATCCTATTCTGTTTATATGGTTAAGAAGCTGAATGTTTAGCTATGATACCATCAGCCACAGTTGTGGGGAATACACACCCTTCTTTTTTTTCTTTGGAAATCTGAAAAGGCTAGAATCAAAAGTGCAAATTAGCCTTCAGAGCATGGCTTCCCAGCTACTTGTTGGATCCATTCCTTTCATTATCTCTAGAGAATATTTTATCTTTGCAGTCACAGCTCAGTGAGAAGAATTGAGATGTTTAGTACATGTTGTTTCAGATCCAGTTATCAAGACAATTGTTCATCTGCCTTTTATTTTTCTTTGGTATTCTTGACTGTTTATCCAATGGTCCAAATTACCTGCCAGTATTGACAATTTGGTTCTGTCAGCATGGAATGAGAATGACTAGTCCCATGCAAGCCAGCAAAAACACAAAGCCCTGGATTATTGAAGCAGACAGAGTAGCATGCTATTTATATAGAACTTTAAAACACATAGGTCCATTTTGTACAAATAATACTGGATTTACAATCCAGTATTTTATTCACTCAGTGTTTTAAATTGCACTAGTAACATTTATTTATTTATTTATTTATTTAATTTAATTTATATGCCGCCCCTCTCCCAAGACCCGGGGCGGCTCACAACAACAAACAATTCAAAAACACAATTAATTTAAAAATTTTTAAAATTAATTCCATTCACACAATATACAAACACATTCAGCTCACAGCCGCTGATGGCGGGACACTCTTAGGGCCAAGGGGCAGAGCACAGCTCATATGCCCCAAGCCTGCTGGCATAGATGTGTCTTCAGCGCTTTCCGGAAAGCTAGGAGGGAGGAAGCAGTACGAACCTCTGAGGGAAGCTGGTTCCAGAGGGCTGGGGCAGCAACGGAGAAGGCCCTTGCCCTAGGCCCCGCCAGATGACATTGTCTAACAGATGGGACCCGTAGGAGGCCAACCCTATGCGCCCTAACCGGTCGCTGGGATTCATGAGGCAGAAGACGGTCCCGCAAGTATCCTGGTCCATTGCCATAAAGGGCTTTATAGGTCATAACCAACACTTTGAATTGTGTTCGGAGACCAATAGGTAGCCAGTGCAGCTCGCGGAGAGCTGGAGTAATATGAGCATGTCTTGGAAGACCCAAGACAGCTCGCGCAGCCGCATTCTGGACTACTTGCAGTCTCCGGACATTCTTCAAAGGCTGCCCCATGTAGAGAGCATTACAGTAGTCGAATCTCGAGGAGACAAGGGCATGGGTGACTGTGAGGAGTGACTCCCGGTCCAAATAGGGCCGCAACTGGTGCACCAGGCGAACCTGGGCGAATGCTCCCCTCGCCACAGCCGAAAGATGATGTTCCAAACTTAGCTGTGGATCGAGGAGAACACCCAAGTTGCGAACCCTCTCCAAGGGAGACAAAACTTCTCCCCCCAGGGTAATGGACGGACAGTTGGAATTGTCCTTGGGAGGCAGCACCCATAGCCACTCCATCTTGTCGGGATTGAGTCTGAGCCTGTTGGCACCCATCCAGACCTCAACAGCCTCCAAGCACCGGTTCATTACTTCCACTGCTTCGCTGTAATGACACGGGGTAGAGATATAAAGCTGGGTATCATCAGCATATTGATGATAACTTAGCCCGTGTCGACGGATGATCTCACCCAACGGCTTCATGTAGATGTTAAAAAGCAGGGGTGAGAGAACGGACCTCTGAGGGACTCCACATGGAAGAGACCTCGGAGCCGATCTCTGACCTCCTGCAAACAACAACTGCGACCGGCCAGAGAGGTAGGAGGTGAACCACCGTAGAACGGTGCCCCACACTCCAAGCCCCTCCAACCGGCGCAGAAGGATACCATGGTCGATGGTATCGAATGCCGCTGAGAGGTCAAGAAGCACCAGGATAGTGGAATAACCTCTATCCCGGGCCCGCCAGAGATCATCGATCAGCGCGACCAAAGCAGTTTCCGTGCTGTAACCGGACCTGAACCCAGACTACTGAGGGCCCAGATAATCAGTTTCATTCAAGGACCGTTGGAGTTGGAGTGCCACCACCTTCTCAACAACCTTCCCCAAAAAGGGAAGATTGGAGACTGGACGATAATTATTTAAAACTGCCGGGTCCAGGGAAGGCTTCTTGAGGAGGGGGTGCACAAGTGCCTCCTTTAAGGGAGCCGGAAAGGACCCCTCCCTCAATGAAGCGATAACGACCACCTGGACCCAGCTCCATGTCACCTCCCTGCTAGCCGAAACCAGCCAGGAGGGGCACGGGTCCAGTAAACAAGTGGCAGAACTCACAGCTCCAATGGCCTTATCCACATCATCAGGAGTTACCAGGTCGAACTCATCCCATACAACAGGACTATGACGGGCCTCTGTCATTTCGACTGACTCATTGTCAGCCGACACTGTATTCCAATTGGAGTCCAAGTCAGTCCGGATCTGAGCGACCTTGTCTGCGAAAAAGGTGTTAAATTCTTCGGCATTGCCCTGCAAAGGTTCCTCCCTGCTCCCCGTATCCAGGAGAGAGCAAGTCACCCTAAACAGGGCAGCCGGACGAGATTCCGCAGACACGATCAATGCGGAAAGATACTGAGATCTTGCCGCAGTGATCGCTTCCAAATAGGTCTTAATATAAGCTCTCAATTTGGTTTGATCAGATTCAGATCTGCTTTTCCTCCATTGCTTCTCTAGAGGTCTCTTCTGGCGCTTCATCCCCCTGAGCTCCTCGGTAAACCAAGGAGATCTCCTGGGTCTACTACCACAGAGAGGTCGCAACGGCCCAATCCGGTCTAGAGCCCCCTTAGTGGCCGTATTCCAGGCCATCACTAGGGACTCCGCCGGACTGTGCATGAGCGAATCTGGCAGTTCCCCAAGCGCCCTTTGAAAACCGATACGGTCCATCAGGCGTCTGGGACGGAACCATTTAATCGGTTCCGGCTCCCTGCGAGAGAGGATTGGCATCATAAACTCAAGCCGCAGCAGAAAATGGTCTGTCCATGACATGGGCAACACTTCTAAGCCCCTTAGCTTCAGATCATAACTCAACTGCTCCGAGAGGAAAACCAGGTCAGGTGTGTGTCCCCCCTCATGGGTTGGGCCCTCAATTACTTGTGTCAGGTCCATGGTTGCCATGGAGGCCATGAACTCCCGCGCCAGCCCAGAGGACTCACCAGTATTGTTTGCTTTGCTCTCTGCTGCTTTATACTGCATAGAAAACTCTTATATGAAAGTATTTTAGTGTATTGTAAATAACTTTGTAATTATGAGCAAATAAAGAGAAATATATAAATATTGTGTCTTTCAACATGAGAATGCATGGTAAATCATAAATTGTGTAATTTATTTTCCTAGATTGAAGAGTCTCTTAATGAAATGAATTTCCTACTATCTTTAGATCTGCACTTCACAGATACAGATTATTCGTAAGTTCAAAGCTAAGTTACATATTGGTCTTAATACAATTACATTAAATATTTATATTTTTCATCTGGAGTTCTATGTGGCACCTTATGTACATTAGTTCTGTGTGCATCAATGTATGCATGGAATTTTTTTTGGGGGGGGGGTCACTGTTCATGTAAAGTTGTAAGCATTGAACTTATTCTTGTTCTTATTAACCTACCCTTAATATTGAAATAAGAGAAAAGTCAGTGGTTGTGTATTTTTGTTTCATTATGAGATTTTAATTTTTAATTCAAAAATACTGTCTAGATTGGGCTACATAAAATGATATCAATTGTAAAAATTATTGTGATTAAATAGATATATCAAAGCCAAATTAAGGATTTTGTAGTTATTAGTTCTGGGATTGCCTTATTTGCTTACATTTGAATTTGTTACTATATACTTTGTATGCCTGTGTGTAAACACAGTTCCACATGTTTTATATTTGATATTACAGTATACATTATAATTGTGTATATGATGTCATATTGCTTTCATTGAAGGTTACAACTGGTTAATGTAAGATTTTCATTAATCTTCATAAGTGGCATTTTTTAATGATTTCATCAGAAGATTACTGTAAGGTTCTCATATTAAACAAATTATCAAATGAGAATGAATATTAAAACTATATATTATAAAAGATCTCAGTCATTGCTTTGTATTCTTGGATTCTTAATCCTAGTATTAAATTATTTTTTAAATAATGTATGTTGTATATTTGTTTTTTTAAGCTAATAACACATTTTTTGGGGCGGTGTTTATGTTCTTTTTCATTTAGACCAGAGGATCTGAACACATTGCAGCTAATTAGCAGCCGAACGCTAAAGTTGCACTTTACTTTACACCGAGGCCTTCATCACTACGTTAATGTTATGTTTGATTATTTTCATCTCTCTGTCATCTCTGTTGTAGTGCATGCCTCTTTAGTTGCTCTTCATCAACCATTGATAAGGTAATGATTAGAAATATTCTGTTTTTCAATACTTTAATGTGATGAAATTGAATCCTATTTTGTTGGTTTCATTAATAAAACTTCTTGGACAGGTAATTAGGTTGCTAAAATTATTAGGTTATTAAATCTTCGTAGACACAGAATATTGAAATTATTTAATTTTAAACACTAAAAAATAACCATTTTAATTGTGTTAATTATTGTTATGGAAAGAAAGCACTATAAAAAACAGGACAGCATAATTATATTGTCTGAAATGTGTGAGTTGATTTCTTTGATGCTTTAGCTAAAAATGAAAACTTAAAGCTTAAACTTTCACTTAGTGAATTATATAATTGAGTGAATTATATAATTGATTTATGTCTTATTCAGAAGTTTGAACTAAATGATTCTCTTAATAAAATGGTCACACTCATTTTTAAAAAAATTTCCTTTCTCTTGTTAGTCACTTACATTACACGTTATTCTTTTCAATAAGGTTTCCTGATTTCCAGGGCACCATTTTTAAAAACGTAAAACTGCGTTAGGGAAGATTAGTTTGACTAACTCTGTTATGCAAATAAAACTCCATAACTCTTTTGACAGTTTGAAAACTGCTCAGGTGGTTCTCAATAGACTTTTTTCATTTGAATTTCCAATTACTTTGTATGTATTTTGGTTAGAATACGTCTACTGGGATACGCCCATCAAATATCAGTTCTTAATAGCTTTAACTAGGATGTTCATTTGCAGGTAATCATGGAATTGCACTTAATATGAAAGACCCTACTTGCTAGTGTAAATATTTCTCTGGAACAAAAGATATTACCTAAATTGATCATTAGTTGAGTATATTTCTCTTGCATTGAGCATGTTGATGCAAACTGATTTTTATCTAATATGAAACCACTTCTAGTAGAAATATTATAGACATAGGATATCTGAAGAAGGTATATAGTTCTCTGCAAACAACTGAAGGTGAAATTATTCCTAAATTAGCATTGTAGAATGGGTCTGGGAAAGGGAGAAAATATAGAAAAATTACCCAAGCTGTGTATGTAGTTATAGCTTGAAACATTTCATTATACGTTTTGTTCAGATTATAAATTTGCATTTACCCTACCAACAAGCACTTACGAGTTACGTTTCTGATAGTGTGGCATCCTAAAAGCCCCTAGGTATCCTTCGTACTACTATCCTAGCACTTTTATTCATGGAAAAGGTTAAACTTTGCAAAGCATTTGAAATAAGTGCTTTGCAAAGTGCATTTGCATGAACGGCACACTTCAGTTCAAAGAGTTAAAGAAGCTGCATCGTTTGCAAGGTTCATTTAGCTGCTTCAGAGATGTCGTCTTCTGCTGGAACAAGAGAGTGCGTGCACAGATAGTGCTTCCATTAGATCATTATGCTGTAGTATTCATTATTTATGCAATGCACTTCCCATTGTTAACATTTCTTAAGTTTGTACAAACCCTTGCTTTTTACTTAACTAAGCACATTTGAAAGAGACCTAATTTTGAACCTACGAGCAAAGGGAAAGAAAGCAGAACAAACGTATTTGTTCTCTTAATGAAAAATATGATCAATTACTTTGGTGTGTTTTTTTTCTTACACCATTTCAAAATTATAAACATACAAATGAATGAATTTGTGTGTCTCCTTTCAAGTGTGCAAAGATGCATACTTTTTATTTTGGCAAAAAAATTGTTTTCTCTGCATAGTGATATTCCAATATAATGTTTTATATATGCCGGGTGCAAACTTATAATATGATTATTTAGTTTTCCAAAAGTAATTAGTTAGCAAAAATTGTTAAAAAGAAATAACAGGTTGAATCGGTAACATTCAGGTAAAAAAAAAATTACCCCCCTTTTCTTACATTTTTCAGTTGAATGAAAAAGTTCAGAAGTACTTTCAAAATTTGCCCCTAAGATGACTTTAAAGATTGTTCATATTTAAGCAACTGTTTATCAATTCATTCATCTGCAACTATCTAAAATATTACAGATAGGCCGCGACTTACAACAGTTTACTTCGAAGTTACAACGGTACTGAAAAAAAATGACTTATGATTGCTTTTCACACTTACAACCGTTGCAGCATCAGCATGGTCACATGATCAAAATTCGGATGTTTGGCAACTGACTCATATATATGATAGTTGCATTATCCTGGAGTCATGTGATCACCTTTTATGACCTTCTGACAAACAAAGTCAATGGGGAAGCCAGATTGACTTAACAACCACGTTACTAACTTAACAACTGCAGTGATTCACTTAACAACTGTGGCAAGAAAGGTCGTAAAATGGGGCAGCACTCACTAAACTCTTGCTAAGCATCAGAAATTTTGGGCTCAACTTGTGTAAGTCGAGGACTATTTGTATTTACAATAATGTAAGTAATATTTAATTTTAATCTGGGCAGTATAGTGGCCTTATATGCTATTTGCAACAAATACTGAACTAGTAGTTTATATTAGGTTTAAATTCTAGGCTATTGATTTTTTCCTGTAGACTTTGCACTTTTGTATTTGTTTTGATGTTTAATTCTTCCTTCATTTGTTTTTAGCTTTCCTCGCCCTCTAAAGAATACTTGGTTAAACAGAAATGCACCAGCGCAGAGCAGGGATTCTGTGATTCCTTCTCTTGAAAGTGTTGTCTTTGGCAACAGTTACACCAAGCAATTATCAGCTGATGTAAGATTGGAATTATTTTGTCTTCTTAATAGACTGAAGAGTACAAACCTTTTACAGAATATTTTTTAAGAAGCAAAACATTATATGGAGTAGATACTGACAAATAGCTGCTATATTAAAATATTGCTTAGTAGAAATACTGGTCGTGATGCTATATAATAGATTTTTTTTTACAATACTGCAGCTGTTTATGTTGATTTATTTGATTGACTGAGAAACTTTTTAACAAGTTCAGTGAACTGTAATATTGAATCCACCCTTCCTTCCTTCCTTCCTTCCTTCCTTCCTTCCTTCCTTCCTTCCTTCCTTCCTTCCTTCCTTCCTTCCTTCCTTCCTTCCTTCCTTCCTTCTTTCCTTCCTTTATTCTGGAATGCCCTTAACTTTGGGTGTTTGCATGTGTATATGTAGCTATAGGTGAGGGGGGGGAGCTTATATAAAAAAGAATGCCTTGGGTAATAAAGAATGTTGTCTTTAAACTTGAAATAAAATGTTGATGTTTCCTTATGACTTAAAAATTATAAATCCATTTTTAGGGCTGCAGTTTTGTAATAGCAGAACCTTTCTTGAATCATGCTTACAGTCTTCACCATACACTTTGTGCCAGTTTGCTACTCACTTTCAAAGGATTACACGGTTATTTTACCAATTTATCAAATGAACTGCCTTCCTGTCACAAATTAGATGCAGGTATGTCAAAATCTTTTTCCTTCTATGGCAAAGCCTGTATGCCACGGTATTGCTAATATACATCTTAGGATATAGATAATGCCCAAAGACTTAATTATATAGTCTATTTTTATTACATATTTTGATGACTATTCCTTTAAAAAGTAAAATTTACCTTATTTTCTCAGATAATATGTTAGCATATCCACAGATATGAGTTTTAATTATATTAATATTATACTTATATTAATTAAATAATATATTAATAAAAATACCATGTGCTCCTAGATCAGGGGTGTCAAACTGCCGGGCCATTGGGAAAAAGCTCCGATACGTCGCACGATGTCACATGACATCATGAGTTTGACATGTCTATCCTAGATCCTTAACACTTGGAAGAAAAATTGCTTTGAAGATAATTATTCTGTATTCACAAGCCTCCATTTGTCCATATTAGGCAGACACATTTATTTATTGTGAGCAGGATTACTATAATTTATATATGAATTATATATAATCCATACATTAAGATCATGTATGAATTAAAGAATGTGTAGAATTTTGTTCCATTAAATCCAGTTAGTCCAACTAGAAAATATGGATTGAGTTATCAGTCTGGTCACTGGTTTAAGCAGGGCTATGCAGTGATCTGAATTCAGAAAGAAAAATATTTGGAATATGCATGGATACCTACGTCATAACTATCAACAGCTCCTTAAAGAAGCTGAGTCTTTTCCTGGCTCACAGCAGCCCCAAAATAGGAACATTTAATTCAACAAAAATGTGATCAGAGCATACTTTTATCACTTGTTCTCTTTTGAATATTGAAAAGTGCACAGCCCTAATCTATTGTTACATTTAAAACATTTAAGCTTTTATTTGTTTCCTTTGGATAACAAATTGTTGATTACTTTTTGAAAATGATTGTAAAAAGTTCCCCCCTCCCCAAATTAAGATCTAAGGTTCTTCTTCTAGTTCAGTGTTTCTCAACCTTGACAATTTTAAGGCATGTGGACTTCAACTCCCAGAATTCCACAGCCAGCATTGCTGGCTGTGGAATTCTGGGAGTTGAAGTCCACATGCCTTAAAATTGTCAAGGTTGAGAAACACTGTTCTAGTTTGACAACTAGGTCAAAATAATATACATTATATAGTCCATATTTGCTTTATTTGCTTTTATTCACCAACTCTAGTAATCATAGAGGTTCCTATGCCAAATAATTTGCTTTAAAAAAAATTCTGAGTTGATTGGAAATATCAAAAACTAGGTATTTGTGAGTTGGTATACCAAAGAGAAATGCCAAGCGTTCCATATCCAGTGGGCACCAAGTTGGGGTCATTTCATGAAAAATATCCCTGTTCCTGATCCAACACCTCAAAATAAACTACAATTACTGCACAACATTTTATTTCAAATATATCTGCGTTAATAACAATCAGAATTAAAAGTTAAAACTTCCTACATAGTATAATAGGATATACATTTAGAAAACAGTTTACTTTCAAACACAAAGGGCTTATAGTTCTTTCTGAGACCGTGTCCTATGATATTATAGTGTTTTAGTATAACCTAATACTGCATATTGCATACAGTGGAGATATAATACCATATAACTTTGATATAGTGATTAATAGAGCATTCTTAAAATAAAGGAATATTAGAAGCTTTAATTGCATTCATCACTTTTACTTATACAGGATAAACCGAGGATTTAGAGACATGGAGATAAACATATAGTCACTGTTAAAACAAGTACTTGTACAGGTAGTTCTTGACTAGCAACCATTTGTTTAATAACCATTCAAAGCTGTGGTGCTGAAAAAAAATGATTTATTACCAGTTCTTACGGTTTATGTCTGTTAACAGCATCCCTGCTGGCACAGGATCAAATTTTGGGCACTTGATAACTGGCATGTATTTACAATGGTTGCAGCATCCCAGGGTCACGGGATCAGCATTCACAGGGGGGTTCAGATAAGCAAAGTCAATGGAGGAAGCTAGATTCGTTTAATAATCATGTGATTTGCTTAGCAACCACAGCAAAAAGGTGTTAAAATTGGGCATAACTCACTTCACAACCACATTGCTTAATGATGGAGGTTCCAATCCCAGTTGTAGTTATAAGACAAGGACTGCCTGTACACTTCTTGTTCATCCCATCTCTCATGCAGTTCAAGAGTCAATTTGATTGGAAACCGAAAAGCAAAATAAATTCGCTTAAAGCAAGGGTTAAAAAAAAACGAGACAGCATTCATCTGATTTCTAGCTTGCTAATCATTGTGCCGTCTACTTAGTAGTATCTGTAATAGGGAAGTAAGTCTTTATTGATACAATGGTTAAAACGACAAAGAAAGACCCGGTTGTATTTGCTTTTTGGAACTTCAGTTATTAAAGATTTAATGTCGACCGAATTAGAAAGTTAGCATCTGTGTTCAAATTCAGCATTATGCTACGTTTCTGGACAGTCTAGTTTACCATGAATGAGCTGCATGTTGGTTCATGCTTGTCTCTGTTTGCTGACATAGCAGCTGGGGTCACACTATCTTTCCTACTCACTAAGGGCTGCAAATTAACCAATTACTGTCTTGAAAAAAAAATCAACTTTAAAATAGAGTTTTTAATATATTATGCTTTTATTGCTGACATTTCTCTATTTAATATTTTATTTAGATTTTTAGATATATTTATAAAATAGATTGAAGCAGAACACCTAGAAGCTATATTCCCAGTGAGTCCTAGCCATGCTTCTAAATTTCAGTGGTGTGATTTTAAGGAACTTCAGAAATGAGAATATGCTAGTGTGGCTCCATATAATAAATAAACACGTTTTGCTGTTTTAACTAAGAAAATCTACTATTGTCACTTTGATGTGGAAAATGATACAGCAATCCAAGGACCCAGATATGGTCGAAAGAGTATGCCTTCTATTCTTGGTGAATTTATCGGATCATGCTCCTGGAAGAGTTTGCATTAGTGTTAGCACAAACAGACTACTATATTTACAACAGGTTTATGCATAGGTGCACAGGCTGATCACAACAAATTAGTAGTCTCTATAAACCTAGTTTTATATTCAATAGCATATAGATACAGCTCAAATCTATTATTGTACATTAAGACTCCAGCAATTGTCTGTATCTACTTGAATCTGACATGGAAAAATATTTCAGAGAGAACATACTGTATTTGTCGATGCCTTCTTTAAAAAGTCACACCTTTTCTTGGATTTACACTGCAGCCACATCATCCCACAAAAATGTTTATTTTAGTTGAGAAATCAAGATTCAACCAAATCCTTACACTCTGTGGTCATCTACTTAACAAAGGCATGGCTTCTTTAAGGTGTCGTCAAATGCAATAGCATGCACATATTTTCTCTGAAGCACTTTTTCCACAGAAGATGCAAATACCTGCACGTTCCTAGACTGTAGGCTGTTGTCCTCATCTAAAATTTCATTAGAATAGCAAAATATACCCCTGAATTGATACATGAATTGGGATGTAGCATTTGGTTTTGTTACTAATAAAATCCTTGTATTCTGTAATAAATTGTTTCCTATAGTCATATAGTTGTAAATACATTTATCTAGTTTTATGAATTACTTAAGGAAAAATATCTAAATATTTTCCTTGAGATTAAAAATTATGTTTCCATAATAAGAGTAACCCACAAAAAATATTTAAATGAACCCACTTTAATCTTTGCAGGAATTGAACCCATGAGTTAGAGAATTATTGTTTTTTAAGTTTAAAATTGAAAAGAAGATTTTGAATACATTGTTTTATTGCTGACATTTTCTGTAGATAATATTCTATTTTGATTTTTATGTTCATTTATTCAACATTTTAATTTGGCCTGTGCATATGAAAAAAAAACTTGTTATGCCTAGGACATTTACTGGGTTGTTGATGTGTACTAATATTACTAACCTGAACTTATAAAACGTATTGCTAAATATAACTGAGTGCAAATCAAAGTTGCATGTATGTAAGTTTGGATGAGATATTGGCTTACTTACCTGCAATGTGCATTCAGATTATAAACAGAAAAACGTAGTATTTTGAACTATTATCATAATATAATGGGGTATTTGTTGTACACTATCTAGAATTTTGATTCAAGTGAGATTCTAGCAAAAAGAATCTGAAACGTTTGTTTTTTTTAAATTGCCTTGCACTGTGTACTTTCTTTTTGCCTTCTGTTTTCTTATTTTTCTGATGTACATTTTTATTTTCATAATTGGCTTTTTTTTTGGTCTTGCAAAAAGAGAGAAGTTTTGAATGAATCATGTTCCACTGTACTATATTTAAATAACAAAAATTGTCAGCATTTGAATAAACTTTCATTAACAAATTAAACTCCAAACAAATTATAAGCCCAAAGCAGCCATAATGTACATCATCAACTCCAGATCTAGAAATCTACTAAATTCTATTCTTTAACTTTCTTATCTAATTTCACTAATTAGTAGGGAAATTATAAGCTTTCTTATTAACTTTAAAGCTAATAATAATAGTAATAATAAGCACAAATGGAAGAGTGTAGTAACTAGTCGTATGTACAATCCCTATAACTAGCCAAGTCCAGCATGCAGGTCCTTTATGAACGTCTTCTCAGAAGAAAATATCTACGAATCCAGGGAGACGCCTATCTAGGTATGTTCTTTAAAAAGTGGGTTATACTTATAACCCATTAGGATTTATTATAGTAAAGTTATATTACTGTTTGTAAATAATATCTATTATTTCATGTTTACAGAAGTTCAAAGAGCCTTAAAGAGCAATTCAACCTCAGGGGCCAAGGCTTAATTACCATAATAAATACATTAAATTAAGGCTCTGTCCAGCTTTGTCTGAAGTTACAGTGTTGATTAAATGAGACAGTTACGCTGGAAGTTCAGCTTCTCCTTCCTATTTGTCCATCCGATAGCATGCTTTGTAATACTTTTTGGCTCTACTTCCAGGCATGAGTTAAAATAATAATACAGACTTATCCTATAAGTCAATGAGTTGAATTCAGATTCCCCATACCTGAAATTCTGAACCCAATATGTTCTGGTTAAAAAAAGGAAGGGTAGGAGGATTGGGAGATAATACTCTCCTGAACAGAATATGGGGCGATACTAGAAATTTCAAGGGAAAAATATAATTGGCAAATAGCCACTACATCCCCTTTAGTAGGAGCCTCCATTGAATTGGAATGTCTTCTGTCAAAGCAAGACTGCAAAAGCATTTATTTCATGAAAAAGATCCAGTTCAATATATTCTTTTGGATCTTATTTGGAATCCCATTGTTGCCTTTATATACAGTGCATTCAAAATGTATTCAGACCCTCTTCATTTTTATCAATTTTGTTATGCTGCAGCCTGATTCTACAGTTGTTAAGAGTATTTTTTTCTCAATCTATACTCAGTAGCCCATAATGACAAAGTGAAAACAGAGTTTTAGAAATATCTGTATATTTTATTAAAAAGAAAAAACTGAAATACCACATTGGCAAAGTATTCAGACCCTTCACTCAGTACTTTGTTGAAGCACCTTTGGCAGCAATTACAGCCTTTTTGGGTATGATGCGACAAGCTTTGCATGCCTGGATTAGGAGATTTTCTGCCATTCTTCCTCTCAAGTTTAGTCAGGTTGGATGGCAATGTCAATGGACAGCCATTTTCAGGTTCCTCCAGAGATGTTCAATAGGGTTCAAGTCAGGGCTGTGGCTGGGCCGCTCTAGGACATTCACAGAGTTGTCCCTAAGCCACTCCTGTATTGTCTTGGTTGTGTGCTTAAGATTGTTGTCATGTTGGAAAGAGAACCTTCAGCCCAGCCTGAGGTCCTGAGTTCTGTGGAACAGGTTTTCATTGAGGATATTCATGTACTTTGCTCCATTCATTTTCTCTCAATCCTGACCAGTCCCTTATAGTATCTGCTGCTGAGAAACACCTCCACAACATGTCTATGGAGATTCTCAGTCATCCAGGTCGTGGTTGTCCTAAAGATGCTTTTTCAAGAGGCTACTAGACTTTCTTGTTTTTCTTTGAAGACGTTTCGCTTCTCATTCAAGAAGCTTCTTCAGCTCTGACTGGATAGTGGGGAATGGAAGCTTTTATACTCCTTGCAGACAGCTGGTCATTTGCATTCCTTTAGAGAGTTGTTGAGGCCGCTTGGAGGTTTATCTGTATCCTCTGGGTCACCTGAGTGGTGCAAATGGGTGTGGAGCCTTCTTGGAATTACTGAAAGGACTGTATTGTGGAACTCTGCTTTCTGCAGGATGTTTTCTGCCCTGTGTCCCTTCACTGTTGAACACAAGTGCAGACTGTTGGGGATGAGTCTGTGTTGTTTGCATCTGAAACTGAAGCGCAAATGGTTCCTGTAATCTGCATTTTTTCTGGAAATCGGTTCATACTCATGCACCATTCGAAGGGTGTTCATCCCAAAGTGCATAGCTAAATGTCTATGGAGATTCCCAGTCATCTGGGCCACGGTTGTCCCAAAGGTGCTTTTTCAAGAGGCAACTGGACTTTCTTGTTTTACTGTGAAGATGTTTTACTTCTCATCCAAGAATTTTCTTCAACTCTTGACTGGATGCTGGGGAATGGTGCACTTTGGGATGAACACCCTTCGAATGGTACAGGAGTATGAACGGACTTCCAGAAAAAAATTGCAAACTACAGGAACCATTTGCGCTTCAGTTTGAGATGTAGACAACACTCATCCCCGACAGCCTCCATCTGTCTTCAACAGGGAAGGGATACAGGGTACCTTTGGGACCCCCCACAGCATGATGCTGTCACCATGCTTCATTGTTGGGATGATATTGGACAGGTGATGAGCGTTGCCTGGTTTTCTCCAGACATAACATTTAGAATTGAGGCCAAACAGTTCAGTCTTGGTTTCATCAGACCAGAGAATCTTTATAATAGAATAGGACAATAGAGTTGGAAAGTCTTCTATTCCATCCCCCTGCTTAGTTCCTCACAGTCTGAATATCCTTTAGGTTATTTTTTGGTAACTCCAAGTGTGTTTTCAGATGTTTTGCACTGAAGAGAGGCTTCCATCTAGCCACTCTACCATAAAACCCAGATCAGTGGAGGGCTTCAGTGATGGTTGTTGTTCAGGCATTTCCTTTGACCTCATGGCTTTTGCTCTGCTACAATATGCATTGTCAGCTGTAAGGCCTTCTATAGATAGATCCAAATCATGTCCAATCAATTTAATTTACCACAGGTGGACTCCAGTCAAGAAAAATGGGGGGCACCTGAGCTAAATTTCAAGTGTTGTTGCAAAGGTTCTGAATAGTTATGCCAACGTGATATTTCAGTTTTTTCTTTTTAATAAATTTCCAGACATTTCTAAAATTATGTTGTCATTATGGGGTGCTGAGTGTAGATTAATGAGAAAAAATGAATCTCAACAACTGTATAACCATGCTGCAGCATAACAAAATTGACAGAAGTGAAAGGGGTTTGAATACTTTCTGTATTTTTACTGTTTATTTACAATTTATAAAAAATAAACAATGGCTTTCTCGTACATTTTGAACTTCTTAGTTAGAAAAATAAAGGGAGAATATGTTCTTGATTGTCTTAAATTACAGAAGGCCAAAAAAAAAAAAAAACATTTTAACTGAGTTGTAGTTAGTCTGCTTAGAAACATAATTGTACTTTAAAACACAATCTATTTTAAGTGGAAAAAGCACTGCATTTTTGGTATTTATTTGCCTTAAGCTAGAATAATCACGGGGATGATGTCCTAATTTGTCCATTCAACTGGCTCTAGCTGTTTTAAAAATAAAATAATTCTTCAGCAATTTCTTCAATTTGTATCATATGCAATAGCATCTGGGGCAAACTAATGACATCAGAATGACAACGCATGCTGTGACAGCACCATCCAAATGCCCTGATGACATACTTGTATCCTGACATCTTACATAAATCACATGCATTTGCATGTCGATGTCACACAGATTTCATTATCTTTCCCCATTCCTCTGCAGCTGTTGGTGCTCTTAGCCTTGTTGCCTGGAGGACTTCCTAATATTTTGATACCATCTCCCTTGGCTCAGTTGTTGTATCTTAAAGGAATTCACATGCCTATTGAAGAAAACATACAATTGTAAATTATTAATTCCACATGATTTGTAATATGGAATCGTGGCCCTGTTGATTCATAGCTTAAAACAAGCCCATTCCTCCATATTTCACACATAATACATGCTCCATACTTTTGTCTTGAAATTATTACCTTAAAACATATGCTAATACGTAGCATAATTTACTAGTGTAGAAAATACATACTATTTCAAGGAGCTGTCCAACTTAATCAATGGCAACTTAACAATGGCTAAGGCAGGGGTTCTCAACCTTGGCAACTTTAAGACTTGTGGACTTCAACTCCCATAATTCCTCAGCCAGCAAAGCTGGCTGAGGAATTCTGGGAGTTGAAGTCCACAAGTCTTAAAGTTGCCAAGGTTGAGAACCCCTGGGCTAAGGTGTTTGCCTAGAAACCAGGAAAGGCATGAAAGCCAGCCAGGTCACTTTGGGCCAGTCATGCTTTCTCAGGAGAAAATAGGAGGCTGGATTGTTAGGTATCTTTGCTGCCTTGAGTTATATATAGGAAAGGTGGGATCAAAATCTAATAATAAGAACAAACAAAGCAACAGCTTAAATGCACTTTTTCCAGTCTTCTTGAACAGACAGATGCACAACTGAACCCAGTGAAGAATCACCAGGACAACATTGTATTGACTTGAACACAGTCTATAAAATACACTTAAATACACTTCTCAGGCTGTTGGTTGGAGGGTTTTCTCCAGTGTTTAGTTTAATGTTCATTTTTCCAACTGGCAATCTACTAGAAAGTGCATAACACATTACATTACAAACAGTAGCAACTTCCGCACAGCAAATAATAATAAAAAAATTAAAGTTACTTATCATGTAGGCAGCAATATTTGATGGCACTGGCTCACACTAAATGACCCTTTACTCCCTCTTTTATCTCACTCAAGTCAATGTCAACAATGTAAACCTGCTCTTGTTTTTTGGTTAACGCAGACTCTAAGCTTCATCACTTGGGGAAATTTACAGAAAACACAAGACAATTATGAGACATCAAAATATTTAAAACATTTTGTTCTGTGCTTGTGACAAAATTCTGGATTATGGGAAAATTTGGTCCGAGCTCTGAATGGTAAAAGACTTGCTTCAAGTTCAGGTCTTTCTGCCCATTCCTGGAACTTACAAATTGAGTGAGTTTGTGTAAACATATAATTGAGCCTACAAAATTCTTCAATATCCTGGGCCAAAAGAAAGGAATGCTAATTTCAGAAAAATGAAAAGAACTTTATTTTATTCCTACCAGGGTCAATTTCCCAATATTTACCAGTTAGGGGCACTTTTAGCTGAATGCAGTGGTGGTACCTTCAATAGAAGAGTAAGCCTTGGAAAAATAGATTCTCTCCTATGCAAACTACTACCTTATCCTCAAATTATACGTTATATTTGTGGGAGAATCTCCAGAGCATTTTTTACAACAATATGCTAATAAAATCCCTCCTAGGTTGCAATTCTAATCGATCCATAAAACTTTTGTTTTGAAATTTAAATAACTACCCTAGAAAAACTTGCTGGTTTTGGAAAGTTAGTTCACATCATTTTTAACAAAATCAAAGCTTATACTGTTATATTCCTTATCCTATTTTAAAGGCATTTTTATGCATACTTTTTAAATTTTTATGTAAACTAATACAGGGGTTGGGTGGGAATAATGTAAGTTTTACGATAAGAGTCTTCAAGTCAAGCTTGACTCCTAGTGACTTTATGAATTGATCTGCAATTCCCAATACTGCCTACAGCCTTGGTATATCCAGGAGTTCTTCCATCCAGATACTAACCATATCTAGCCCTGTATAGTTTCTGAGATCAGCTAAATGTAGGTTATTGGTGTTTACTTTCCAATTCTAAAATTGGTCATCTTAATGCCAGTTACGCAATTTTAAAAGATGGTTGTGAGAATTTTTGGTTAGAAAAAGATGTAAGTTATAATTCATTTGAGAACAAATACATCTACAGTATAATTATTCTGAAAGATGCCTTAGTAGATTTAAATTGAGGTCAGACATCTTTATCAATGAGGCTAATCAATTATTTTTAAAAACTTAGCAATTAACTTTACCTATATGAAAACACTTTACAATTCCTGTATTTTTTTTCACTTGATTCAGTCACTTAGGTGTCTTGATTTATGAGTGTAACAACTTGCAACCAGAAATCTGGTCTCAGTTGTGATCATAAGTCAAGGACCCCCTGTAAGTGATTTTTATTCTGAATAAATTTAATTTAATAGCTTCTGTCTTGAGTTACATGAACAGAATGGGCTCCAGCAGAGACAATTGCTGACCAAAGTGGAGCAACCATTTTTGCACTGCCTATATAGTTTAAGGCAATCATCTTAAGGGAGAAGGAACAAATTTTCAGTAAAAAAAAAAAAAGAGAGAATCCTAACCTACACCTTTATTATATCAAGGGCATATGATGAATGAAATTCCAAAATAATGTTTGTTAACCTTTTCCATTAGCCTCCATGTATATTCCTTATTCTCCAATCCAGTTTTTGACATTTTTAAAATACAACTCCATTTAGATTTTCAGTACACGTTCTTCCGAACTTGTTTTTCTAGTGATAATTTTCATGAGCTCATGACTGTATCAATCTTAATAAAATGTCAACATTTCATCTTAATGCATTGTACAGTGTTGCCTTTTAAAATATATAATCAAAAGAGGTCTAAAGGAAAAATCTATATCATAATGTGTTTAATATTTAAAAAACATAATTATCAATGAAAATACTGCAGGAAGAAGGGTCACTTTAGGAATTACTAAATTTCATATGATATTTGTAATATTTTAAAACTGTCAAGATAAAGTCCTTGTTTTTTATATCTGTAATGCAGTCAATTGGCTTGTATTTTAAATATTTAGAACTTAAGAATATTAATTTTACATATACTGGTCTTTTCAGAGAACGTAGATGTAGATGTAGAAGCACGCCTTTTGGAGCTCTGTGAAGAAATAAAGGTATTGTCCCCTAATCAGCATATGTCCAGCTTCCAAAACCCACTGATAATTAGGAAGAAGAGGGTGTTCAAAACAGATATCAGCAACACTGGGAAAAAAGGAAAAGGCAAATGCTAAAAGTAAAAGTACAACATTATAATGCATTTTACAAACCTAGTTAATCATCACTGATAGGGTATTCAGAGAAGCACAAAATTTACCAAAGAGAACACTTAAAATTATTAAAGGCATAGAAATCTTTCTTTTTGAAGAAAGATGATAATATATTCAGGACTGATTAATTTAAGGAAAAAAAATAATGGTATACAATTAACAACTTCTACCAGTTGTAGAGTGGCACATAGAAGAGAGAATGGGAAATGTCTTGTGTGCTGGGGAGGTAGCTTGTTTAGCTGTGTGACAGATGATATGGTGGTAATCATAAGCTCTAAAAGGGGATTCAGAAAATTATCAGAGATGATTAGGCTTTATTGCTAAGTGGAAATGTAAATTCAAAGTCGGTGTTCATAGGAATCCATGAGCAACAATGTAGAGAGATGTTTATTGTCTTCTTGCCCATTCCCTTGGATTTCAGAAGTTTCATCTGAATTCCTAGATGCAGTCTCTTTCACAGATGGTTCTTAATGTAGAAATTACTAGAGATGTTGAAAGTACATATTGTAACTCAAACAAAGACAGGAGTTAATTATATATATAAAAAAAGTTTCGGTGTGGGCACTTGGAAAAAAATTCTTATATAAGTTTTCAGATATTAGCCATTCTACTTCTAGGATTATAGGCTTGTTGGTTTCTATTGGTGCAGAAAATGGAAAATCCTGATGAACTGGCAGAACTTATAAACATGAATCTTGCACAGCTGTGTTCTCTCTTGATGGCTTTATGGGGACAATTTCTGGAATCTGTTAACTTCCAAGAAGATGTCATTGCACTATTATCACAAGAACATCATATAATGCGTGTATGTATTTATCTTTTGTGTTACAATTCATAAAAATAAAATCATATATTTTTAGCTCTGTTCTATTAAAGTTGAATGTTAAAATATATCAGTTCAGCTCTTTAAACTGTTATCTCCTTAAGTTTATAAATTACTTTCTAAAAAGTTAAATTATTAACAGTGTATTAAAGCTACTAAAATTGTGTAAAGCTACTATTTAACTTTATAAATATCTACTATATTGATAATATTGATAATTAAATCTTAACCACTAAGTTTTCTGGCTAACTAAAATTAAAAAACATAAACCTTAGAAAATACCATATATAAAGATTGGCAGCACTTTATAATCAACCTAAATTCATCTGTAATCTGAATAATATTAGAACTAAGTATTGATCAAGTTAAATTAGATGCTTTAACGTTCTTTCACTTAACCCACAGATCTTTTAAATTTGTAGATCTTGATTCAATATAAATGAATTCCAATGGCATCTGAGTCGGCTACTTTGACTAAGCAGTGAATTGCACTATAAAGTTCTTGCACAATATATGAATAATTAATTTTAACTGCTTACAAAAGGAGACAGGATAAGAAGCAGTTGAGGTAGACTAAACATGTACTTACAGGATAACAGAATAGCTAAATTAATATGGTATAGGGGCTAAATTAATATGGTACAGGGAAATATAAACTGATCTTCAATAAATAAATCAATTTCAGATGCATAAAAGTCCTGTGGAGGAGGTTGTATTTTTTATATATGGATATTTATGATGTTTGGAAATGTACTGAGGAATCCTAGGATGTTGAATTTAGATGACTAAGAATAATGGATAATATTTTGTTAAATAAAACTATGAATAGACTTTTTTCAGTCTGGAGACATTGAGTAGAATGTGTAGCTTTTAAATGTAAACCAATTATTTCTCTTTGAATGCTCCCCCATTACATATATCTCTGGTTGACAGTAAAGAAAAAGCTAACAGCCAAATAGTGCTTATTTTTTTAAAATCCCTATAAGTTTATACATAAGTAATACTATATTGCAGTAAGGTGTTACCTCATAAACTGTTCAGATTGAAAAAGTTTATTTTAGTTCAAAGGATTGCTACAAAGCTTGATCTGAGTTACCTCAGTACTCTATATATCTGATTTTTTTTAAAAAAATTAAACACCATTATTTTAAAATGATATAAGTACACTTTGTGTGTTTTTTTAGGAAAAATAAAGCAAATTCAAAGCATATTATCTCAAAATGTTTTAGGTACGCAGATTTTCTGAAGCTTTTTTTTGTTTTGAACATCCTCGGGAGGCAGCCCTTGCCTATCAAGAGCTTCAGTAAGTAACTTTAAAAAGAAATGATTAAATCAGAATTCATAAACTTCTTGTCTTTTTGTTCTGTATTGATTTAAATTAATTCTGTAATATATAAAATAGTATAACATATTCTGTAATGTGTATTTTCAGTGTTCTTATATTAGTGGCTTTTATTAAATGCTACAGTATCTTATATTATTGGAGTCTTCTTTGAACAGTTGTGGGAAGCAATTCTTTTGGTCCAGTTCCCCGTCCTATAGTGCCCTGCTCCTGATGTATGGAAATTCTTCCAGATTCAGGGATAGGGAGTAAACTGACAGAAAATAAGGCCAATCTATGTTTACTCTTTTCCTGTCTTGGAACTCTCCATTGGGTCAAATGGCCTTCCCTAGAAAAAGAAGTAACTAAATTTAGTAGATTCTGAGTAGTAATATTAAGCATCATTCTCAATCAGTGATGTAATGAGAGATTGTTAGGATCAATTTCTCAAATCTCTTCTTGGATAAGTGGCAAAATAAAATATGTGATTTACAGTATCTAAGCCGTGAGTTCAAAAAGTGTGCCCACCAAGAAATACATGAATGACATTGTGCTTAACTGCTGCCATTTCTGTTGGTGATGCGGATAGATTTCCTTCATAAAATGTAATACAGTTCTGTTGAATATGATTTTCATAAGTAATGCAACACATTTGCAAAATACTGGATTTTAATTAGTATTCCCGATTTAATGAATACACCAGTACAATTACATTTTAATTGCACTATAAGTTACATGTTTACTTTTTGTGACAACTTTAACATAAATGGTATCTTTCAGTGCCCAGAGTTACCTTCAGATGTGTACTGCAATAAAAAGCACTTCCTTCTGTAGTTCTCTCCCACCTCTCCCAATTGAATGCAGTGAATTAGATGGAGATCTGAATTCCTTACCTATAATCTTTGAAGATCGGTATCTAGATTCTGTCACTGAAGGTAATTCAAAAATGTTGGATTTAACTTTGCTGGAATTAAATAAAATTTGACATTTTATTTAGCAAGATTCTTATTGAAAGCAAGGATTGAATACATTTTATAAATTGAAACTAAGCAAGACCAGAATAAGCTAATAGAACTGATTTTTTTTTCATGTAAAGGCATAATGTCTTAAGATTGGGAATTATTTGAGTAATTGTATATGTGTGTGTATATGTATATATATATGTGTGTGTATTATACATACATACATACATACATACATACATACATACATATGTAGGTCTTTGGTTATTCGGGTTTTCTCCCGCGTAAAATTGGAAGTGTCTTGGCGATGTTTCGACGAAGTCCCATTCGTCATCTTCAGGCTGGTGTTTTCGGCTTCGTGCTTCTAGGAGCAACGTGTGATCATAGCTGTTTCTTCCTTTTAACTGCCAGTGGGGGTGTGAACTGATTGGGTGGAAGCTTGGCTGTGTTCTGATTGGGTGGAGGTGTGTTCTGATTGGTTAGGGGCTTGGCTGTGCTCTGATTGGATGGGTTGGCTGTGCTCTGATTGGATGGGGGAGTGTTCTGTTTGGGTGGGGGCTTTGTTGTGCTCGGGTTAGTCTGAGTTGCAGGGGGGTTTGAGATGGTGAGCTGCGTTGCTGTTGTTTGGCTTCGCGTTCGTGGTCATGCCTCATCTTCATGGTGGGTGTCAGTTTGCTTCATGTATGGATTGGAGGGGTTTAAAGTGGCTAATGATGTAACTGTGGTCTGGCTTCTGGACTTCATCGAAACATCGCCAAGACACTTCCAATTTTACGCAAGAGAAAACCAAAATAACCAAAGACCTGCATACAAACACCCGCGAAAACCTCAGAAAACAGCCCAGGTTCGAATCTCAGAAGGGTAAGTCTGGCTGATGAGAGTTAAGAAACTTGAAATAGCTATCCCAGTTCTCCCTTTATTCTTTGTTAGCAATCTAAAATTATATATATATATATATATGTATATGTATATGTATATGTATATGTATATATGTATATATGTATATGTATGTATGTATGCATGCATGCATGCATGCATGCATGTATGTATATAGCATTGCAGGGAGAAGATAGGCATCTATAACCTTAATTGGCATTTGAAAATGTCACATGCCACACAACGTTTTCATTGCTTTGTTTTATAACCTGATATCAGAGAATTTGCTAAAGATCTATAATTCCAAAGTACCTTATATATTTTATGTACAAATAATCCTGGGTTCATTACATTGCATCTAGATTAAATCAGAAAAGCTTTCTGCTTTTGGTTAGATAGAATATTCTAATATAACAATGAAGTCATAAGCAGTCTGACTTTACCTTAAAGGTACCTGATCTTGAAAGAATTGCTTCTTTAATATATATTTGAAATCTTTACAATTATACAGTAAAATGTATTGCTATTAGTTTCATGAGCTTATTCTAATTTTTTTAAATATTTTATCTTTTAATAAAAAGATGTGGATGTTCCCTGGCTAACTATTCAGCCAAAGTCTGATTCCAAGAGATCAGATAAACAAGATACTGAAGAAAATTTCACAACTACGTTTTTGAGTCCAGAGTTGAAAAATAAGCATTTGATTGTCTCAGAAAGTGAAAAGCAGTTTACAAAGTCTACAAAAGGAAAATGTGAAGATATAAACAAGTCCAAAGTTAAAGTTAACAAATTAATAAAAACAATTAAACCTGAAAATCCAAAAAAAGTAGTAAAACAAAATTCTAAAGATTCTGTTGTCCTAGTAGGCTATAAATGTTTGAAAACAGCAGCACCAGAGGACATTGTCAAGTGTTTTGAAGGAACATCTTCAGCCAGCCAGAAAGAAGGACTGAATGTTGCTGTTGGTGAATATGTTTGTGATGCAAAAACCTCCCCACAACAAGTTGGTCAAAAAGAATTTAAAGTTGAACAAAAAATTACTAAATTAGAAAGGAGTGAGGAAAGCCTGCATGCTTCTGTCACCTCTCCCTGTGCAAATTCAATCAGTTTGGGTAAATTTTGTATCTCTCCCACTGCAATTGAGGATAGTCATGAGGATAGCAGCTTGACATCCAGAACTGTTGCTGACAATTATATTAGTGCCTCCGGAGTTACAAAAATAGAAGTGAAACCATATTGTAGGAAATCACATGGAGGAGATAAAGTATTTGTTCGAATTGGATCACAGGGAGAATATTTACCAGAGAAAGCATTAGCAGAACTTACATTTGAAGGTTCAGAATCAGAAAAGAGATCTAAATCAGAAGAGGAACTAACATTTGAAAAGCAAGTTGTGCAAGAAACAGACTTCCAACATGCTGAGGATTCCTTGGCCAGGGTTACAACTAATCAATCAACAAAAGAAATCCCCACTACAATTTTAAGTGGAGAGACTCTTAAATTGCCTGATGTTAATAACACTTACGCATCATCTAGGTTCTCAGATTCTGGAGTAGAAAGTGAACCAAGTTCTTTTGCAATGCACCCAAGTGCAGATACAGCTTTTGAAACGCCTCAAGGCCAAAGCACATGCAACAGTGAAAAAGCATTTCCTCAACTTGTGCAAAAGCCAGATGTCCTTATTAAAACTCTGATGGAAAGTCACCATACTGAGAGCACAAGTGCAGTTAGTGAAATACAATCTTCTCTGACGTCTATAAACTCTCTCCCTTCTGATGATGATCTTTCTCCTGAGGAAAATTCAAAGATATCTATTTTGCACGAATGTCAGTTAAGAGACAGCAAAACTGTATTAGACTTGGGAGCCATTGATTTGACAAAATGTGATGATACCTATGAGCCTGATATTTTGCCACCTCACTGTATAACGTACTTTGAACAATCAGATAATGAAACTACATGTTTGCCTTCCTTGATCTCAAAAATCAAGGATCCTCAACAGCTAGTTTGGGATGAAGATACATCTACAGCTATGAGCACTCACAGCCCACAATTTAATTTAGACAATACATTTGAAGATTCCCAAAGATTGGAGAAAGACTTTTACACTGTAGAAAAATCAAATGAAATTCCTTCGGGAGTGGTTTATCTGGGAAACTCCTGTGTTGTTTCAGGTTCCGTAAGTTCCTGTGCTGATAGCATGAGAAAGGCAAGCGAAAGGAATATTGATGAAATGTTAGAGCAAAAAGAAGTGATTGATAAGTTATTAATTACAAAAAATCAAAATCTTACAGACTTGAATGTCCCCTTGTCGGAAGGTAGTACTGATATACTAAAGCAAGGACTTGTTGAGAACTACTTTGGCTATCAGAATAGTACAGAGATTTCCAATGTTCATTCTATGGACAGCCGCAATCTTGTTAGCCCTCAAAGAGGAACTTTATGTTCTGCTTCCCCACAGGAAGAGGAAGAGGAGGATCAAGATCAAAGCATGGTGGAAAATGGCTATTTTGAGGAAGCAGAAGATGGTCTTTCATACAAAACTATAAATGACTCTCTTGAGAACTTTGATCTAACCAGTGAAAGAGATTTAAGAATAGAAAGTTTGTCTCATGAACTTTTGGGAAATGAGACAAACACAGCTCCATTATACAAGCCAGATAGTTTGATTTTTCCTCCACTCGTGAAAGGATATCCAAGTAGCAATTTATGGTCTACACAGGACAAATCCAGTTCTTTTTCCAAGCAGTCCAGTAACACATCCTGTAGTGCAATCTTATCTATTCCCTGGTATGAATATTCTCCCAAATCACAAATGCTAGCGTAAGTGGATGTTTTATTATTTGTTTTGATGTCCTAAAGTTGATGTTTTGATTTGATTTGTAAGATTCCATGAACCTGAGTGGAGTTGATGACATACATACTCATTTACTCACTCAAACAATCAATGCTTTAAAAAAATGGACCAGAAGAGATTTTTAAAAGATGCAATTTTTTGAGTTGTAATTCACAAATAGAAATTGCATATTGTTTCTGATTGTTGCTATTTTCTTTATTTTGCTTGGTCAGGATTAGGATTATTTCCTTATTAAAATAGTAAGCATTTTCCCATTTGTTCTTAAGGTCTATGACTGATGCACCCTACCTATAACAACTGGGAAAGCAGAATTTAGCTACAGTTTATCGGTTTGGTGGATAGAACTAGGATATGCTAAAATCACAAACTTAAGCATTTCCTAGAACAGCGGTTCTCAACCTATGGGTCGCGACCCCATTTGGGGTTGAACGACCGTTTCGCAGGGGTCGCCGGACACCGAGGTCCGCCATTTTGTTTTTGTTTGTTTGTTGTTTTGTATTTAGTCGTGCGCCGCGCATGCGCAGTTCGGGCCATTGCGCGCGTGCCGCGCATGCGTGGTTCGGGCTGTTGTGGCCTGTCATTTTTTTTTCCGTCGCGCATGCCACGCATGCGTGGATCGACCTGTCGCGGTCCGCCATTTTTTTCGTCGCGCGCGCACCGCGCATGCATGGTTCGGGCCGTCACGTGCGCGCCACGCGCGTGCAGATTGGCCCGTCGCGGTCCAACATTTTTTTTCATCACGCGCGTGCCGCGCATGCGCGGTTCAGGCCGTCGCGCGTGCGCCACGCATTCGCGGATCGGCCCGTCACGGTCCGCCATTTTTGTTTGTTTGTTTTCGTCGCACGCGCCGCGCATGCGCGGATTGGCCCCGCACGCGCACGTCGGAGTCACACCACGCATGGGCGGCGCAAGTGGGGTCTCAACCTGAAAAAGGTTGAGAACCACTGTCCTAGAAGAACCTACATATTTTATTGTATGCAGACAATGTAACCTTTTTTTAAAATGTGCTTGTATGTGTATAAAGGAAGGTTGCATTCTTGTTTTTTAAAGGGATGAAGTTGTTTCCAGTTACTGAGTAAGATTAGTTACTGGGGTTGCAGTTTTTCCCAATTATGGGTAAAACTGGATGGCTGGTAAGTTATATATGAATATCTATTTTGAAATTGTATGCCTTGGTTTATGTTGGAAATGAAATAGGGAAATTGGGATAGCCTGACAGGGAGCCAGCACAGGTGAAGGTTAAGCAACACAGCTTCTCTTAAATACAGTATATGCAAAGAGATTAGTAGTTTGTTGTTGTGGTTAATTATTATTATTCGTTGCACAGATTGGATTTGGCATTTTTATTCACCTATTTAGTTCTTCCCAAGGGCTTGAGATAGGCAAATTTTAATGTTTGATTGTGTTACTATTATTAAACATAGAAACAGAAAACTGAGGGCAGAAAAAGACCTAGTCCATCAAATCTGTCCTTTGAGATTTTTGTTTCCTTTTTAAATTACGTGTTTTTTATTTTTTTAATTTGTTTTTAATTAAGTTGTTTCGGACACAAACAATTTATTTGTTTGTGTCTAAATTTCTAACTCAGTTTCTGGACTTCAGGAAGAATTTATTCTTAAATTTTACTTTAATAAAGCAGACCTGCTGATCTGATGAAATTTCTGATGTGTTGACTCGATATACTTGATGTTGTAGTCCCAACATACTTGAAGGCCAGTAAGCTGGAAGAGAGCTTTAAGTTTGTAAATTTCTACAAGTAGATAGCTGCTTCAGTATAACCTTATATATAGCTCTGTGACCTAAAATACTGCTGAATTGCTAAGAAGGTTGGGTTCAAATGCAGGTTGATGTTCAGTAATCTTGTGAAGGTACTGAATATTTTATTAAATACAGCAGAATGCTTTTGCAAATGTTATTATCTGAAGCACACATAAGTGGAAAACGTAAACAGAGATTTAGGACATAAATTCTCTGTGTAAATTTTTCAGAAATTAAGATCTATGAGTTTTACTGAGGAATCTGATGCTGGCTTTCCAGTGTACTGTGTATTTAATGAATGTACGGAATTCTTGTTTTAATTTGCAAACCTGAATGTAAAAAAAGATCTATTAATTATAGATTCCTTCACGCTAAAGAAGAATTAAAGCAACTTCAGCTTCCTGGATTCATGTACAGTGATGTTTCCAGTCTAGCATCTTCCTTACCTTATTTCAGCACAGAAGAAGAAGAAAATTCAGAAGATGGAATACATCTCATTATCTGTGTGCATGGCCTAGATGGTACGCTGTGGCAGCTGACAGTAAATTAGTAAATATTTGAAATGCTTAAATATGAGAATGTTTAGTCCGTATAGTACAAAACATAAGCAAATCCCTAATTAACAGTAATTAAACCAAAATGCTAATTTGAAAATAGTTAAATTAGCGTTTCCATCTAGTTATTGCTAATTAGGAAACTGCTTATGTTTGATACTGTCCTTGCACTACATAAAATACCAAATATTTTCTTTTTAAATAAACACATGTAGTTATCTAAATTTCTTGTTCTTAGCATATTATTTAATGCAGTAAATAATCTTAGTAATGCAGTGTTAATAAAACAAGGCAGCTGTCAAAATATTTATGGAAAGTCATTGTCATAAAATGTTATGAAAACTCATTGTGCATGTTCTATTTTTGGTGCCATTTAGGTTCCTTGAGTATTTAGTTGAACAGGAAACTGATACAAATCAGATAAATGAGCAAATAATAAGTTTAGCTTTCAAGTGTTGATATTTTAAATGCATGTTTGTGCCATAACACTATGTAGGAATTATTAACTGAAACAAAGCACAGTGTTCAGTTCCTTTAAAGAATACTTTTTGATGAGGAGCTACTTTATTAAAACTCTCAATTAAAAAAAATATTTCTGTTTTCAATATAAACAAATGGAAAATAATGTCTTTTAATTCATAGAATTTTAACTTTAATGTGAGTCTCAAACCAAATGAACTTCGATTAACATTTCTACAGCATTAGATATAATTGTTTTAATTTAAATGTGTTGTTTCCTGGCAAGTAAATCTTTCTAATATCTGAAATTTTCCTTTATTTTAGGTAATAGTGCAGATTTAAGATTAGTAAAAACTTATATTGAACTTGGTCTTCCTGGAAGTCGAATAGATTTTCTGATGTCTGAGAGAAATCAGGTAGTAGCACCCAAGAATTATTGATTAATGTATAATACCTAAGCTAGAGATACCTTGTTTAAATTAGTTTATATGTGGATCTTGCTGGGTGACCTCTCCCGGTGATCTCATAGAAATACTGAGGAGGGATGAAAGACTGAGCCGGGAGACACCCTGCATTACAAGGTTTCACTCCCATTTCCAGCTGGAACTGACCACTGAGAAAGGAAACAGTGCCCCCCAACCCCCAAACCCCGTTCAGAAGGATACATGATGGTGTATCAAAAGCAGCCAAGAAATCCAGGCAGGATAGGACATATACACCAACTTTCCATCAGCATCTCAGTGCTGTATCCTGGTCTGAACCCTGACTGAAAAGGCTCCAGTATCCCACATTCCTTCCAGGCTGGCTAGAAGTTGTATTTTGCCACATTTTTGAGTGTCAGAATCTTTACTTTTTGGCAATACAATTGTTTGGCTGGTGTCAAGTTATTTCTAGTTTGCTTTTTAAACCTTAAATATTAAATAAGCCATGGTCAGCTATGGCTTGTTTAACCTTGTCCCCAAACTGCTTTTTTAAGAGGCAACTGGACTTTATTGTTTTTCTTAGAAGATGTTTCACTTCTCATCCAAGAAGCATCTACAGCTCTGACTGGATGGTGGGGAATGTAAGGATTTATATTCCTTGCACACAGCTGGTCATTTGCATTCTGCTAGAGAGTCGCTGAGGCCACCTGGAGGTTTATCTGTGTCCTCAGGGTCACCTGAGTGGTGCAAATGGCTGTGGAGCCTTCTGTTTTCTATCTCCACTCTACAACACAGTCCTTTCAGCAGTTCCAAGAAGGCTCCAGACCCATTTGCACTACTCAGGTGACCCTGAGGACACACATAAACCTCCAAGTGGCCTCAATGACTCTCTAAAAGAATGCAAATGGCCAGCTGTGTGCAAGGAATATATCCAGTTAATATCCAGTTAGAGCTGAAGAAGCTTCTTGGATGAGACGCAATAAAAACAAAGTCCAGTTGCCTTTTGAAAAAAAGCGCCTTTGGGACAACCATGACCTGGATAACTGAGAATCACCATAGACACTTATTTAATCTTGAATTATTGAATAAACTAAGTTTGCTTAATATTATGGTTTGTATAGTTACACATGTTATATCTTCCAGGCTTTAGTCTTTAAAGCAGTTATAATGGTTCTGATGTATATTGTGGTTTAGTTTGGTTTCATTCAGTTCATTCCACTCTACTTTGGTGCTACCTGGCAACAGATCAACTCTTGGTGGCTTACAATATTAGAAGAAAGTATAAAAAGATAATGAAAGATAATGAAACAAGAGACATAACAAGCAGGAGTCAACAGAACGGCAATCCAAAGAAATCACATCAAAAATACAAAATATGACGAATGCTTCTAACATGGGGGTTCCATCTCCCAAGGCTTGGGAAAGCAGCAAAATATTTTAAGGCTTATGAAATGGTGGAGTAGTCTTGATCTCAAGACTTTTTGTCTTACTGTTGTTTTCGTCTGTCTATTGTAAAGCTTTCTTGGGAATTAACACTGTTGTTTTTTATTGTTCTTTTCCATATTCCTATAATTTGCTATGGATGCATGCTTGTCACAAAACAGTTTTGTATAAGAACCCTGAAATTTTTCCCCACAGAATGACACATTTGCTGATTTTGATTCAATGACAGATCGCCTTTTGGATGAAATAATCCAATATATTCAAATTTACAATCTAACAATTTCAAAAATCAGGTAATTTATTTTGTTGTAGAATAAATAATGCCAACTTGAAATGTAGCCATAGTTGTGGATTTTTTTTAAATTGAACTATGATTAACAAATGTTATACTAAATAGCATAAATACATGATGCATGATGCAAAAAATATACAGGCATCTTTGATTTGTAATCATTTGTTTAGTGATTATTCAAAGTTACAATGGCACTGAAAAAAGTGACTTATGACCATTTTTCATACTTATAACCAGTGCAGCATTCCCATGGTCACATGATCAGAATTCATATGTTTGGCAACTGACTCATATTTATGATGGTTGCAGTGTCCTGAGGTCATGTGATCATCTTTCGCGACCTTCTGATAAGCAAAGTCAATGGTGAAACGAGATACACTTAACAACAATGTTATTAACAACTGCAGTGATTCACTTAATAACAGTGGCAAGCAAGGCTGTAAAATGGGGCAAAACTCATTTAACTCTTGCTTAGCAGCAAAAATTTTGGTTCAATTGTGGTCATAATTCGAGGACTACTTGTAGAAAATACAAAAAGTCTACTAAATGTTAAGTAAAGAGGCAGGTATTATATGCAATACAAATTTACTACAAGTAGTCCTTGACTTAACAGAAGTTCATTTAGTGACTGTTCAAAGTTACAACGGCACTGAAAAAAGTGACTTGTGACCATTTTTCACAGTTACAGCCTTTGTAGCATCCCCATGGTCACGTGATCAAAATTCAGATGCTTGGCAACTAGTTCATACTTATGACTGTTGCCGTGTCCCAAGGTCATGTGATCACTTTTTGCAACCTTTTGACGAGCAAAATCAATGGGGAAGTCAAATTCACTTAACAACCGGGTTACTAACTTATCAGCTGCAGTGATTCACTTAGCAACTGTAGCAAGAAAGGTCGTAAAATGGGGCAAAACTCACTTATCAAATGTCTAACTTAACAACAGAAATATTGGGCTCAATTGTGGTTGTAAGTCGAGGACTACCTGTATATATATATATAAATGTAAAATATTGAGATAAACCATCCAAATTTAACAGAATGTTAATCCCTGTCTCTGATGTTTCATTATTTTAAATTTTGATTTTTTTTTCCTAATGGAGCAATTGAAGAGGCCTTTTTTATTCATTTCTCAATTTTATGTTACCTAGAGTTCAGGCTGTTATTATTTTAGTTGCTGATAATTGTGGATTTTCTAAAATTAAATGGCATTGAGAAGAATTTACTATACTAATAGTTATCTAGTAGATTGTATCCACATCTTTAAAAATACTTCTGGATTGCAATTTAGAGGTTTCAAAACATTTTGAATTATTACCAGTGTACTAAAAGTGGCTAACTTCAAAATACTTGGAATGTGGTTTGCAGAGTGCAATTATTTTTACTTCAGAATGTTTTGAACATCTCTACTACATTGCTGGCCCATCAAGTATTGGAGACCTTGTCCCCCTACTAGTGGATTCCTCGGGGCCTTGAGCAACCTATATACAACTCCTTTGTGGCCTTCCTTGGCTGTTGGGAGTCTCTGAAAAGGTATTTCAGGAGTGAAAATCAAAATGTTAAGATTCTTTAGACATGCCAGCTTTTTTATTTTATCCTGGATTGAAAAGATGCACTAGGTTTTGGCTTAGTTACAAAAATGGGCCTGCTTGTGAAGCTATATTTCATTCTATAATAAGTTAATATTAAAATTTTTTGTCAACAATGATTTTTAAACAGTGATTATAATTTTAGATCCATTTAATTTTTTTAGATTCATTTAGCATTTTTTCTGGATGATAGTAAGTCAGTACAAGGAAGATTTTATTTCAAAAAGCGAGACTAAAATTTCTAAATATGTAAAGATTAGTTGAAATCAGGGCGCATTCTTTCATAAAAAGAAGAAGAAAGCATTGTGTACCTTTCATGAATACCAAATGAAGCTTAGGATCACTGAAAATTAAATGTGTTGAACAAGGTTAGGCAGTTTCTGTGTCACTTACAACTTATTGCTCAAGTCCTTCCCAAACAAAGTTCCATAGTGTGTAATGGAAACTACAGAAGCGAAATAGAGGAATGAGAGAAATGAATAGAGTATGGTGGAAAATTGGAAACCAGTGATACCCAAAATACGCTTTGCCTTAACATTTTTATTGATAACCCTTTATTGATGGTGATTTTGATAATCATAGTGAAAACCCCTTCATGAATTGCATGATTGTTTAGGCATGTGCAAAAAGCCTAATATTTACAATACTGCAAAACAAAGTGGAGAGCCAGGCGGTTAAGGCATCAGGCTAGAAACTGGGAGATTATGAGTTCTAGTCCCACCTTAGGCACAAAGCCAGCTGGGTGACCTTGGGCCAGCCATTTTCTCTCTGGCGTAGGAAAGAGACAGTGGCAAACCAGTGTTGAAAAACCTTGCTAAGAAGACTTCAGGGACTTAACAAAGCAGTCTCCAAGATTTGGACACAAACAGACAAACAAACAGAAGTTAAAGTGCAAGGTTTCAGTTGATAATGTATTGAAAATATTTTTCCAAATCTCATACTCTTTTTTTTCTTTTTTGTTCAGTTTTATTGGACACTCGCTGGGTAATTTAATAATCCGTTCAGTACTCACAAGACCTAGGTTTAGGTATTACCTCAATAAACTTTATACCTTCCTCTCTCTGTCTGGACCACATCTTGGTACGCTCTACAACAGCAGTGCTCTTGTGAATACAGGTAAAAAAACTAGATTTGATGTCTACTTTAAAATCTCAGAACTATAAAGAAAGGGTGGCTTATTTTAATCTTTTTAAACAGTGTAATTATTTTCTTCGAATTGTCAAAGTCTGAGCAAGTATTTCTAGCATCCACTAAAATGCACAGGATGACTCACTATTTAAATACAGAGGGGTATACTGAAGTAAGAAGAAGGAACCAGATATGTTAAAGCACACGTGCTGTATTTCTCAGCTGTTAAGGTCATTGGTTAGGTAGGAGTAACATGAATCATTCTTCAAATATCTGGAATATAATATAGAGATTACTACCTCTGTATTAAATAATCTACAATCTACAATAATATTGAATAAAATTAAGTATTCTAACATTACTGAATTGATGGAGCTAAAACATTTCATTTCAATATTCATGTTTTTGAATCAGCTTTGTATGCTAAGTGGGATATATATATATATATATATATATATATATATATATATATATATATATATATATATATATATATATATATATATATATATATATAAAGCTGATACAGAAACATGATTTTAAAAACTGGTTTTACATACATACATACATACATACATACATACATACATATATAAATAAAACCAGTTTTTAAAATAATACAAGGGAAAAGGCCAATAAAATCAACACAGGTGTATATAAACAGGTACAAAAATAAAGAAAAATGCTGATACATGTGGAATTAGATAAATGTGTTATAAGAAGGAGCAAAAATTAACATGTTGTCGCAAAGGGATCACCAGGATCACACTGGTTTCCTGAAAGTCACTTCGATTAGTACATGAAGTAGAGCTTCATTGATACATCCTCAAATTTCAGAGCATTTTATAGGATTTGAACTGTTTCCTAAGATACTCAGGACCGTTAAACACCAACACTTTCTAGGAAGTGTTCAGAATAATTGCCATTCTGTTTTGTCAATGAGGATTTGCTTTTAAGGCTACAGACCATATCATTTAATCAGTTGGCTAAAGAACACAAGACTGATGTACTAAAGAACATTACAATTGTGTTTGGCATATGTATGTCTTCAGTAAGCATTTTGTCTATTGACGTGTTCATTTGATATGTGTGCTTATAATTTTAATTCATTCATACTAGCCAAGCAAATAGAGTAGAACCTTTTAGGAATATATAGAATGAACACTAATTATGAAATTATTTAAAGATTTGTATAATTGTGCTCTGTGTATTCACATGTAGTATATACAAAAATATAGGTCTCTGGTTTATGCAGAAGTGGAAGAAGTCAGGATCTTTGCTACAGTTGACCTGTCGAGATCATTCAGACCCCCGACAAACCTTCTTATACAAACTTAGTAGAAAAGCAGGTAAGTTACATCAACCTCATTAAAAGCAGTAACTTTTAATGAATTGTTTTCATTTATACATTGTTATGGACAAACTGTAAGAGCAGGTGAATGTGATACCAGTGTCCTCAGACATTAAGATTTAAATAGTCTTCCTACAAAATGTCATAGGTCTTCTGTTAATAATATACTTATATGATGCTATTTTTTTAAAAAAAAGCATAATTATGCTATTGATACAAGGACTTGCTAGTTTATTTTGGAAATCACAATCATGTAGCTCAGTTTTATAAGCATAGTGAAATATTATTTCTTATCAAATATTTGCTAAAATATTAAATGAAAAATGTGGATGAAAGCATAAGATTTAAGCCTTGCTACTGTTCTATAAGATGGTAATAGAAGAAATGCTCTTAAGATTAGACAGGCAAGTATTATAGTTTTGACTGCAATCTCAGGTTTCACAGAAACTACAGCACTCCCAAAAGCTAAATGAATTCCATTCCAACTAGTTGTGGAAATTTAAGAAACATATTTTACCATTGTTCTATAAATTGATTAGCAATCATCAAACTATTTTACCACGTATGGTCATATTTTTTTATAAATATCATGAACATATTTGCATACAGTTATATTTCTGGATCTCTACTAACTATATGAATGCAGAATTCTTCAAAGAGCTTTTCCCACAGTTAAAGTTCATAACCTTGGTATTGATGAGTGCCAGAAGAATATAATTTTTTTATTATTATTATTATTATTATTATTATTATTATTATTATTATTATTATTATTATTATTATTATTTATTCGATTTCCATGCCGCCCTATTCCGGAGAACTCAGGGCGGCTCACAACACAGTAGAAATCAACATATAAAAATACATGTAAATATAAAACCTCTTAATTTTTTTTAAAAAACCAATCATTCAGCATACACACAGACATACACTGGCTTGGGGCAAGATGTTAACTACCCCAGGCCTGCCGGCAGAGGTGTGTTTTGAGTAATTTACGAAAGGCGGAGAGGGTGGGGGCGACACGGATCTCCGGGGGAAGTTGGTTCCAGAGGGCTGGGGCCGCAACAGAGAAGGCTCTTCCCCTAGGCCCCGCCAGGCGACACTGTCTGGCTGACGGGACCTGGAGAAGGCCGACTCTGTGGGCCCTAACTGGCCGCTGGGATTCATGGGGCAGCAGACAGTCCCGTAAGTAACCTGGTCCGATGCCATGTAGGGCTTTATAGGTCATAACCAACACTTTGAATTGGGTTCGGAGACCAATTGGCAGCCAATGCAGCTCGCGGAGTGATGCCGAAATGTGGGCATTTCTGGGCAAGCCCAACACTGCTCGCGCGGCTGCATTCTGCATTACCTGAAGTCTCCGAACGTTTTTCAAAGGTAGCCCCATGTAGAGAGCATTGCAGTATTCTTCTTTCCTATGTGTTCTTTAGTTTAGTCGTAGAGAGTAATGGGACCCTAGCATTTGTTACATCCCTAATATCTATTAATTCAAGGGGTTTTGTTGGGGGGCAGGTGGGCCAGAATTTCTCCAAGCTTGTAACTGTTGATATGTTCGAGTGTGTTCTTAATATTTATAATTGCTCTCTTCACAGGTCTTCAGTATTTCAAAAATGTAATATTAGTAGGATCCCTGCAAGATCGTTACGTCCCTTACCATTCTGCCCGCATTGAGATGTGCAAAACAGCTTTGAAGGATAAACAGACAGGTATTAGCTAAAACATAGATATTTGTGAAACAACAGCTGTTCATCATTTAGAAAATATTCAGGAGAATATGTACTTGAAGCTTGAATAATGTTATACTAGGGCAACAAGTCTCATTTTTTTCTTATGAGGGAGAAATCAATTTCAATGAATAATATGAGGTAGAAATTACACACAGAGTGTGCCTGGATTATGTAAGATGAAAATTCCTATAAAACCTGCACATATCAGATGTCACCCTGTTGGCATGTGTACATTTTATTTATATTCTTTATATAATGCCCATTTTACAATAGCAATTATGGCAATTGTTATTGTAATTTAAACATAAATTTATAAACCCAAATACAATAATCACACACAGCATTACACAAATGTGATCCTATTTGCATACCCTGCTTCTGTAACATTGAATTTTCTAAGTCTGGGGGATGCCTGTATTTAAAAAGCCAGTGCTTTCTGAGTTCCCATATCTGTTTGCCATGGACATTGTAGCTAGGACTAAAAACTAACAGACAAACAATGTACCATCTTGGTTCATTAAAAACAGTAAATTTCAAAAGAAATCCTTTGTAATGTTTTGTATGTTTGCCATTAATGAACCCAAATTTATAAAATAGCTACAAATGTTTACCTTTTTCATTAGTCTCCTTATAACCTCCCCCCCCCCCCGGTCTCTTATTCAGGTCAGTCATCATATTTCTTTACCTTGGAAGTTATTTTATGCTTAATAGTTATTTTAAAAGCATCAGTGGTCTTTCTCTGTGTTCATATGTACATGTACAAATCTGCCTTCTATACAACCCTTCTTATATGCTTGTTCAACTCCTGAAGCCCTGCTTGCTGTCCTTTGACTGAAATGCAGCAAGTATTTGCCAGGTGATCTTTTTGAGTATTTTAGGGTGGCACTTTATGGGATTTTCTTTTTAGGGACCCTCTTAACTTCTCTGCCAGTACAAACATGGCTTTTAAAGCTAAAGTAAGTAGTTCATGTAGTTGTTGGCTAAGTATAGGCTGAGACTTTTTTTGTTTGGAGTTTTATAAATGGGTTTCAACTGATTATATTTAAACACGGTGTTTGTTCTGTTAATTGCATGCTACAGTGCTTACTTAAATAGGTAATGCAGATTCTTCTTTTACAGGACCAATATATGCTGAAATGATCCAGAATATGCTTCTGCCTGTTCTTCAAAGCAAGGACTGCAATTTAATTCGATACAATGTGCATTGTGCACTGCCAAACACAGCTGATTCTCTCATAGGAAGAGCTGCACACATTGCCGTTTTGGATTCAGACATATTTTTGGAAAAGTTTTTTCTGGTTGCTGCCCTAAAATATTTCCAGTAGGAATAAAAACATTGTAACAGACTTGGTTATTACCTCATTAACAGATAAATAATGTGTGATATTAAACTGTAGTTATTGCGGTATTTTAAGAGATATTTATACTTTTTTATATGGAAGATAATTTATATCATCCATGTGAAGAGCTTTTTTAACATCAACTTTACTTTCTAGGTATGTGGCTGTGCAATATTTTTTATTTTTTTTTCTATTTTTCTTATTTTGGGTACCTAATTATTTCAGAACAGATTTAAGCACAGTTATGTGCAATTGATGGATTTAGACTGCAAATGTTATATGACTACATTTTTATGTGTCTTTAGATGCCAAAAACCCTGAATTTCAATGTCTAAGAAGGTATTAATTTGATAGATTTCTTTAGTACTCTAAAAAGCTGAACTGGAAAACAAAACTGCTGGCTGCTAAAATAACTTATAATAAGTATAGGTTTGTTCAAGACCACTCTTTTGAATCACCTGTTTATTACATGACTACATTCAAGCTGAACTACTTTTTACAGAAAGCATTACTGAACATACTCTGCCTGTGGAAACTACATTTTTCTACTGATCTCAATAGGCTATTAGGTTACATTTTCACCTTTATTACTGGAACATTAGTTTTCATAAGCAAGCAAATAAGGATTTTTGAATGTTGAAATGTGAGCTGCCTTCAAGTGAAGTTTTGCAAAATTTAATAAAATTGCTCTTTATATTGGTTCAGTTCTTCAGTGAACCTTTTACATGGGACTTCATTGTATGTACATTTTTAAAAAAGTAAACATAAATTTCTGCAACACTTTTATGAATGTAAATTTTTAAATATTAAAATTTATTGACAAATTATTGTAAATAGAAATCAGTTGCATCTTAAAATGGAAAAAAGTGCTACATTTTTGTGATAAGTGGTTTTTTTAAAAAAAAAATACCCAAGAATACGAAAAGTCTTACTGGGGTTGAACAATAGTGAATTCAATAGTCATCCCTTTTCACCTTTTTTACAGGCTGAATGCTTTTAAAAGGGAAAAAAAAATCTTGTCCTTATGCAATTGTAACAAACAGAGAATACAGTTTTGTAGTATATCTAATGCATGTTTATTTTTTAGCATTGTGTATTGCCTCTTGTGTTAATAAACTAAAAAAAAAGTAGAGAAAGCAAGATTTTGCATTTCCACATCCTGAGGATAATATATAACCTCACATAGAGCTTGATAACAAATTGATTATTACTTAATTTGACAGCTTTTTATTACAAACTGTCCATATGTGGTATTGGTTTAAAATCTTGCATTTTCTAATTTGAATAGTGTTTTAAGGGTAGTTTAATTCTGTGGACATGCAATGGTTTGCAATCACGTGTTAACTGAATTTTATTGAGCAAGACTTACAAATAATTACTGCTACTTGGCCATTTCACCGATTGCACTAATAGCCCAGTCTGTGGTTATTTCTCAGAAGAAAATCCCTATGAGTTTTAAAGGAATTATTTTTGAATTAGTTTGACTACAGATACAACAGCAATCTTATGAATGATAATATTTACTAAGAAACATAGATTCACAGAAATGCCTAGTTTTTATGCAATATACAAATCTAAGATTGCAATATTTTTACTGCTTGCTTTTTCAAGAGGTAACACCAATTCTCATTTTGAAAACATACTAAAAAAGACTAATCAGGCTTCGGCCTAGTTCAGGGGTAGGCAACCTAGGCATAGCTGACTCAGGAATTCTGGGAGTTGAAGTCCACAAGTCATAAAAGCCAAGGTTGCCTACCCCTGGCCTAGTTAATATATAAGAATGGAAAAATAATTTAGAAGCAGTGGAAAGGTCTTAAGAGTGTATATTAATGAATTCTTGGATATGTTTTTTTTCTGCTTGCATTCTTAAAACTAAAAGAATGTACTTAACAAGAGAAAGAAGACAGGAACCAACGATTGACTCAATATTCAGTTTTTTCCATTATATTGTTACTTTTAAATTGATAAATACATTAATAGTGAGTGTGCGGCTGTAATGGAAAATGTTATTTGCCATGTTTCAAAAGTTTAATTAACAATCTGTCAATGTTTTAACATTATGCCTGCAGCTATTACTGTTTTATGACTTGCAAACAGAAAAACAAATTTAATATAATTGAAACAATATAGCATGCTGCTTACAAACTGTTATATAAACATGAATACTCTTTGCACTTAACTTTCTAATTAAGCGAGGTAGTTCAGAACTTCCCCTTTTGCCTGTGGCTAACTAAATCTGAAACTTGACTGAAGTATTTGCCTAACTAAGGCTATGATAAATTGTCCAACATTTTTTCAAGACTGTTTGTGAAAGAGCTGGAATTTATGTTATGATTGGTTTTTATTAATTTCTAGATACACCTCAGTTTCAGAAATACCAGCTGGTTTGGAGAGGAATGATAAGCTTGTAATGTAATTTATGCTATGTGCCTGGTGGCATCCATAGCAAAATGGATTAACCCCAAATCACAGTATGTGTGCAGTGACATCACATTAATACAGGTAGTCCTTGACTGAACAACACATCTGGGATCAGAATATCCATTGCCTGCCTAAGCAGAGCAGTTGTTAGTCACATATGATTTCACAACATTTTTTTGTCATGGTTCTTAAGTGAATCATTGCAGTTAAGTGAATTGTGTGGTCGTTAAGCAAATCCACCACCCCCATTGACTTTGCTTGTCAGGAACTAGCTAGGAAGGTCTCCAATGGTGATCACATGACCCCAGGATGCTGCAGTCCTTGTAAATATATGCCAGTTGCCAAGTCCCCGAATTCTGATCAAGTGATTGAGGTACTGCGATAGTTGGAAGTACAAGGACTGGTTCTAAGTCACTTTTTTCAGTGCCATTGTAACTTTGAGTTGTTGCTAAATGAATAGTGGTTAGTTGAGGACTCCCGTATTACCCTTATATACTTGGATCCCTATGACTGATGCAACATGGGTTGCTATGACTGATGTCCTTGCTCTGCTCCTGGCTTTAGCAGGGATATATATATATATATATATATAAGATTATTTTAGATTTAGATATATATACTGGTTCCTGTGGATGGCTCTGGGTTGAGCTGAAACAGGTAAAAAAAAGATTTCTTTCTCCCATATTTGGGTTGACAGGGTGCAATTAAAAAAAAAGACATTCAATATATATATATATATATTTACTCAAAAGTAACTTAGCAGATATTAATATATTTGCATCTGGCATTAAAATATTTTAAATATTTCTAAACTATAAACTTTAATTTAAAAAAAATTAAAGTTTTTAAAAAAATCTTGTTTAAAAAATTAAATTTAAAATATTTATGCATTTGGACATACGGACTAGGGTGTCCAAATTGAAAATGCTTTCTATAAAATGTCATGTTTCAAATTTATTTTCGAATCCTGTAAATAGAGAAGTGATATAAAGAGCTCCACTCGTTGCAATCTGAACCATCTCCCATGGTTGCTATTAATTTTTTATAAATGTTCAAATTACTTGGTTCACAGTTAACCATAGGGTTTTTTGTACTTCATTTATGTAGTTTGAATGATCGAGCTTAATTAATATTCCACTGAGTTTGCAGTTATATTTTCAAGTCACATTCAGTCATTTCGGACTCCAGCAATTGTTATGGATTTCTAACTTTATTTCTGGTTTTTCAGTCTGAACTATTATTCATCCACCGGCTTCCTTTCATAGAATTTTTTAAAACCAGTCTTTCTTATAAAACGAAAAGTTATTCACGAAATCATCAGCAGAAAAAGTCTCAAAAGTTTAAGGAATTTAATAAATTTCTAGTAGCCTACCCAGTATATCCTAGGCATCTATTTAAACAAGATGTCGTTGTATAAGTTCATTTTGATAGGAACTTAAGTCTTAGTCATGCTGTAGATCAGATTTCTATGCCAGTAATTTTGTTAGTCACAGACCAGCATTACAAATAAGAAACATTATACATAAAGTGAAATGAAAAGACAAGATAATATTTAATAATTGGTGGTGGATTGCGCAAAATCTGCCTAATTTTGCAGACATTGTAACAAAATTTGGCTACATTGAAAGAGACTACTTCTGATTGATCCAATAACAACAATTATACATAAAAGATTGTTTCCCCGTTTTTTTGTCAGGTGAGGTGTTACGAGATGGGTCCTTGGGTCCTTATAGAAGGTATGGTACAGTAGGACGTGAGCTATAGTTTTGATAGGCAGGGGCACAGTCTCAGCTCATACGGGAAAAATTTATATCAGCCCTCCAAGACCGCTTTGGGAAGTGCAATGCAGTGTGCTAAAGTTAACGCCCTTCAGAGTTTGGGGACAGTTATACAATGTAGTTATTTCGCTGCTTTGAAAAGGGGTATGACTGCTCAAGGAAGTGTTCTTAGAGCAGATTTAGTACACACTCATACTCCATCATTAAGAGTGCTGTTTCTATACCATCACAGAATTGAAATGATAGTTTAGAGAAGAAAGTAATGTCATTTAATCAAGAATCACTTCCCTTTAAATATTAAGTTCAAAATTGTCATTCCACAATTATTCTAAGTTTAGGATATAAGTAAGCATAAACGTGAGGGGAGGAGGCATTCCCAGTTTTATCATCCCTGAGAATTGGCAGTATGTTTGAAAAAGTATGTTAAGAAAGACTCATTGTGCTCTGTACTAGCCTTGATCTACCATACGCTACAGAGCTCTTTCCAATCATTCAGCCTTAGGATGAGTATCATGAGTTTAGGTACACTATCAATCCATGTAAGGACCTCAAGAAATAGCTTTCCTCATAGAGAATGGTTAACTGGTCCATCCTGGATGGGTCATAATTTCAAGATTCCCACATTTCACTATAGTATTCTAGAAGTGAATATAAGACAAAGACTAGTTCTCTTTCTACTCTTTCACTTCACACAAAGTCTTCCTGCTAATATCTTTTTACTTAACAATCAGACTTGGTAGTAACTGACAAACATTGTTGCATCATATACTTAAAGTATGATTATCTTTGTTGTACAACAAACCCAGTCTGTAATTTATGGTTTAGTGTGTCTTGTAAATCTAGGCTATTGGATTTGGTAAATTAATCATGGTTTAATTAATCATGAAGGTATGTGAACACAGCCACTGAATGGAGAACGTTTCTGATTTAATTTTCACAGAAAGTGTTTAGCCTTATGCCTAATTTTCCCTGGTGGGAAGGTGATTGCTGTCCTATTTAATTAATAATAGAGGGATCACTAAGTTCATTTTAGGTATGACTGAGGAATAATTAAACTAGATCTACACAAAAGGCCAATGCTGGTTTGTCTGTGTTTGTTGAAGGGGTGCGTTATGATATATGACAACTTGCAAAGTAATTTACTGTTTCCCAGTCTCCTGCCATATGGTTTGTTTGTTTTTAGGGAATGTGGTTGAAGTAAACATAGTAGCACTAGACTCTGCTGTTCTAGAGTTTCTTTTTAAAAAATCCCTTGACTTCAACTCTTGGTTGATTGGCATTCAGAAAGTAATTCCATCTGCAAATTGGTAAAGAAAGATGATTCTTCTCAAAGTCAAATCCTTCTGTCTTGGTAAATCTGATGGCCAGGCCACTGAGTCAACATTTCCAGAACTGTATACTTGTTTCATATAACATTCATTCATTCATTCATTCATTCATTCATTCATTCATTCATTCATTCATTCATTCATTCATTCATGCTTTTACTTAATTGTACAGACAAAATCTGCAATTTCGAAACAAACATGCTAGCATTTGTGCAGTTTTAAATACAGGCTGTTTTAAGTAAAAGGAGCCCCAAATCTTTGCCAGTATATGCTTTTTTCCATTCCACCCCGGTTTCAAGAAATGATCCCTAAAGACTGGCTTCTTTCCAAAACAAAAGCTGCAATGTGCTGAAGGCCAGTTGTTATGCAGTCAGGTCCCCAAATTTAATCTCTTGTGTCTCCTGGCAGGACTGACAACAAAGGTAACCTTAAAAACTGATGTGCTCATGCCAATTTATCTGCATTTGCACAATACACTGGGTTCAGTCGCACCCTTAATTTGACCATCAACGTAAGACAATATGGTTGCTTAGGTTCTGCATGAGTAAATTCAGCAAACTACATTTTAGCATTTCTAAGCCAAAATAGTGTGTTAAGGGTGACGTCACACTTAAGTGTTTAGAATGAAACTTCCAGAGAATCCGAGATCTCTGAAAATGATTAGGACATGTAAAAGAACATCCTTGAAAAGAATTGCAGAACAGATCTGTAGTGTTGCAAAAAAAAAAGTGCATCAAGGTATCTATGTAGCCAAAATCGACCTCAAAGAGCCTTAACCGCCTAATTCGGTCATACAGAACCTACCACTATAGATCAAAGTGATGTCCCAAGAGAAGGCGGTTTCCCATGTTCCAGTATAGATTGCAGAAGTTGTCAAAAATAGGAAAGGGCGTCGCTAAAAAAAAATAAAAAAATACTGTGCTGCTGATTGCTTAGACCAGGGGTAGGCAACCTCGGCTTTTATGACTCAGCTGACTCAGGAATTCTGGGAGTTGAAGTCCACAAGTCATAAAAGAGCCGAGATTGCCTACTCCTGGCTTAGACCGTATGGAGTGTTGAAGTGATCAGTCGCGATCCACTGCCGCTTTAACCCGGCGATCCCCGCCGTCCTTGTCTATGGCCCCGTCTCCTCTGTCCTCTCCTCTAAATAAAACACAACGTTCCCTGTCAAAAGCTGCAAAGAGCCCCCGAAAACGCAGCTTCCGGAAGAGACCTTTTGCCAACTCTTCTCCGACGCGAGGCCAGAGGGAAAGTGTCCGGCCGGGGGCGGGGTTTCTTTGACAAGCGTCGCCCACTTCCCTGGAGCATCGGAGGCGCGGCAAGGCGAAGAGCGGCCCTGGGTCTTGGCAGGAAATGGCTCTGCGGCTGTCTTTCCAGCAGGGCCGCTTGTTCGTCTCCGCCGGCGGACGAGCCAGTAAGAGGGGACGGGAGTTTGGCGACGGGGAAGTTGAGTACGGGGAGGCGGTAGATCAACCCCGAGTTTAAGGGGGCAAATGTCACCGTCCAGCCCCGGACTACAGCCTCTGCCTAGCCCTCGGGCACCTTGTCGGCTCGTGTCACTCATAAAGGGGACCGCGTGGTTTCTTTCTCCTGCTCTCCGTTCTTTGGCTGACGTCTCAGTTTCTGCCCTTCGTTTGCCCAGTACTCGACGTTTCGTCGTGCAGACTTATGATCACAATCGAGCCCAAAATTTCTGTTGCTAAGCAAAACATTTGTTAAGTAAGCTTTGTCCCCATTTGACGACCTGCCTTGCCACAATGGTTAGGCCAGGGGTAGGCAACCTTGGTTCTTTTATGACTAGTGGACTTCAACTCCCCAAATTCCTGAGCCAGCATTGCTGAAGCCCACGAGTCATAACATAGCCAAGGTTGCCTACCCCTGGCTTAAGCGACTCACAGCAGTTAAGTTAGTAACAGGGTTGTTAAGTGAATCTGGCTCCCCCTTTGACTTTGCTTGTTCGGTCACAAAAGGGAATCCTACGACCCTGGACACTGCAACCGTCATAAATATAAGTCAGTTGCCAAGCTTCTGAATTTTGATCACGTGTCCACAGGCATACTACAAAGGTGGTAAGAGTGAAAAACGGTCATAAGTCACTTTTTTCAGTGCCATTGTCATTTAAACGGTCACTAAATGAACTGTGGTAAGTCGAAGACTACCTGTAATTCTGAGTAGTGTTAAGTCCCAGGTACTTAATAGGACTTATTGTAACGTACATGGGTATCTCTCCCACTATTTTTGCTTCTTTATCTTGGCCCAGGTAAGCTTTTCAAGATTTTCAGATTTATTCCTTATAAGTAGCTGCACAAGAATTTCTCCCTCTTCCAATAAAATGCCAATATTTGTTCTGTTGTAAGCTGCCCAGAGTCACTTGGATAGTGAAATGTCTGGTACTTCAATTTAATAAATAAACAAATATTTGCTACCCACCTTTGTACCACCCGTCTGGTCAAAGGGTTGTTCTGTAAATTGTGTTGTGAAAGAGGTTGGATTTTTTTTTTAAAAAAATGGAACTTTTGTGGAGTTTTTGAACTTTTTTTACAAATGTGGATGGATTTGTACTAAAAAAAAATTCCTAGCTTCCCTCTCCTTTGGCAAGAAAGGTGTATCTAATAAAGAGTGTGTGTGTGTGTGTGTGTGTGCGCGCGCGCGCGTGCATGTGTGGAGTTTGGAGACTGAGACTTCTTGTTCACTGGGCAATTGATAAGTAACAAAAAAAATAGTACATATAAATGCTTCATTTTGGAAGAAAAATGTAGTACAGTACTATGTGTAGTGGAACAGAATTCTTAACATGCTGTTCGATTTAGGCAAACCATATGCTTCATTATATGGGATTCTCACCTGCATGACCCTGTAAACCAGGGGTGTCAAACTGCCAGCCCGCGGGCCAGTTTCATCATACCGGAGCCGTGCCCACCCCATTGCCGGCAATGGCGAAAAAGCTCCAATACGTCATGCGACGTCATGTGACATTGTGAGTTTGACATGCCTGCTGTAAACCATGGTACAATATGGGGATACTGTCATATTAAAGATGCTAAAGCTGGAGTAGTTTCCATTTTTAATTAGTGCTAATAGGATTTGAAAACAGCAATTACAGCAGTTGCCCTGCTCCAAATATGGCATTGTAAAACTGCACATCAAAGAGAGGCACTTCAGAGTATATCTGTCTTGGAGATTGTGATCACAGTGATCACAATATATATTTGGTTTTGTCCATTTCCATGGGCCATTTAAAATCTAGATCTTCTATAACATATATCTTATGTTTATATGTAATAGGTTCAGCTTTTCTGCACAGTTCTTTGGGAAGTAATACCTTTAGTGCAAAACGAAGTACTGAACCCACCAAACAACCACTTAAGAAGCCAGTAACTCCAGTAGGTCGTTTTGATACACCAGAAGAATCAAATGTAGAAAAGGAGCTACTAGAAAGTAAGTGCGGGTGTGTAAAATATAAATATAATAAATGTTAAAACAGGTAGAGTCTTGAGATGCTATAAATACCTTCAGAGAAATAGTACTGGAATCTATGGAATTATGTCTGGAAGATTGTTCAATGTTCTGGAAAAAGAGATTGACGGAGAATTTGAAAATATTTCTACCCCATTGATTCTCCATTTACGTTTTTCATGTTTTTTAACTCTAAGCCAAGTTTTTTTTTATGTCCATCTCTTGAGAAAATAGAATTCCTACATGACGTCTTATTAAATCTTTAGTTACTTTACACTTTTTCTTCGGCTTTTCAAATATCTTTTATTGTTTAAATATGAATATACAGTAAAGTAATTATATTCTGTGGTATATAATGTTTTAGACAATATAGCATTAACTTTCAGTCCAAAGAAACTACATATGTATGCTATAGCTAGATAGCTCTATATGTACTTAAATCACTTATATAGCATAACTTTGAATTTTTTAATATAATTTACTTTAAGAAATGCTCTATTGAAGTACAACAAAATATGTTGGCTCAGATTTATCTCTGTCCTTTGAGTCATGGGCAAATGTGCCATGCAGGTATGGTGTCACTTGATAGGAATGAACATAATACATTCTTAAAGTGTACACATTATTTTTAAGTGTGCTTGTCATCTGCTACTGATGGCTACTTTTTTCTATTACACATCCTAAAAAGCCTGTAATTAAGTAATTGCATAACACGGGAACCATTACCAAACTGGTTCATTCCCAAATGCTATTGCTTGTAGAACTTCCTACGAAGTTATAATATCCACTCATGCTGAAACTAAAAGCCAACAGGTGTGTCAGTGTGGGTTTATGTATTCATATTCATTGAGCTCAAGGCAGTAAGCATACATAATACTCCTGCGTCCGATTTTCCCCTCAACAATAATCCTGTGAGGTGGGTTGGACTGAAGAGAGCAACAGGCTCAAAGTCACCCAGCTGGCTTTTATGCCTAAGTGAAGCCTCAAACCCCCTATAATATCAAACTATTATGTCATTTTATTTGGGTGTATCGTGATAGTTTGAGTCCCATTGATAAAGCTAGAACAAGTAGTCGGTCAATTAATTTGGCTTATATAATAAAGAAGGCTCTGTAAAATCTGGCTTCCAATTTTGCAGTAATGACCTTTCTGTGATATAAATTTGTATTTTCTATCTTATTCTGGAGTATTGTGGCATTCCTTTCAAATTCTCGTGGTGGTGGTGTTATGCTTACTTTATTACTGGTGGCAGCCAATCATTCTTTTTTCCTCTACTCTGGATCCACCCTGGGTGTCCCTATGTCCCACTTTGAAGAAGCCCAATAGAAGCATTTCTCATGGATAAACAGGTAGTCCTCTACTTAACAACAGTTTGTATAGTGCCCAAAGTTACAAAGGCACTGAAAAAGGTGACTTATGACTGTTTTTCACACTTATCACCATTCCAGCATCTCCATGGTTATATGATCAAAATTCAGACGCTTGGCAACTGACTCATATTTATGACAGTTGCAATATCCCAGCATCATGTGATCACCTTTTGCCACCTTCTGTCAAGCAAAGTCAGTGGGGAAGCCAGAGTCACTTAAAAAATGTGTTACTAACTTATCAACTACAGTGACTCATTTAACAACTGTGGCAAGAAAGAACATCAAATGTGGCAAAACTCACTTAACAAATGTTTTGCTTAGCAATAGAAATTTTGAGCTCAATTGTGGTCATAAGCCGAGGACTACCTGTAAGCAAAACATGGAAAGCCGGGGAGGCTGCCCATACACCGAAGAGAGTGTTGTATAGTATCAGATAGGATATTCGCAGCTATTCTTTGGCTATCTCACAACTTCGTAAAAGCAAGAATAAAACATGCATGCATAAAAAAAAAAATCACCAACGTTCTTTTATTTGACATGCATTTGAAAAGTAGATTCTCTTTCATTAAATTGAGAACTGGCAGATAGAAATGTTGGGTAATTGTTGCCGTTGTGCTAGTAATGAACTGAGTTGCTAGAAATAAGGAAAACTCTCGAACTGAATCAAGAAACAACACATACAATCAAACTATGGATGATACTTGAATATCTCTGCTATTCATTAGGATTTTTTTACATATTTCCCCCCTCCCCGCTTTATGTTTTTTTTTTAGAATTTCCCGATGATATCAATCCAACGACAAAAGAGAAGGGTGGTCCCAAAGGCCCCGAACCAACTCGTTATGGAGACTGGGAACGAAAAGGACGCTGCATTGATTTTTAACTCCTTTTTTGGAGGAATAACATTTGAGTGAAAATAGAACCCAAAGGGGAAAAAAACCCACTTTACCTACATAAACCAAAATCTTCGCATTTACCTGTAACTGTCATATCTGTAGTATTTTACTGGATTCTCTGTGGATATTTATGGTTAAATATAGTGAAATTCCCTTTTAATGAACTAATGTGGATAGGTTCTCTGCTGTTGATTTGGGTGATGCTATGACATTATTAAGCAAAGATGTAAAACTCTACATGAGAAAGTCTGGTAAAAGTACAGGTTTTTTTTATAGGTTTTCAAAGTAAGTATCTGACATTGTAGTGAAGTTCCATGATGATGATAAGAATTCAATAGGATTTTGTTACTGTTGCAATATTAAACATACTTATTGAAAAAAAATATTGTTGAATTTATTTTCCTTATTGAATTTATTTCACTTTCAAAGAATACTTCTATATTAGATTTAATGTCATAAGAACAGTTCATTAATTGGAATTTGCAGAGTATCTTCAGACTTTGTTACATACAGGCCAAATTATGGCAGAGCAAGGGATTTCTAATATTCCTTGATTTTTATATAAAATAATGAAGCAATTCATTTTTCCACATTTATGAACAGTTTAATCATGATGAAGGGGACTGCTGAATCTTTAACTGTAAAATGTACCAAAATTAGCACATTATTTAGGCCATTTATATTTAAACCAAATACACAAAATAATTCCTAACAATTACAAGAAGATTGTTAATGATTGCCTATTAGGTTTATGATAAACTCTGAATGTGACTTTTTTTTATTCCAACTATTTCATTTATTTATTTATTTATTTATTTAAATTTTTATGCTGCTCCTCTCCAAAGGACGCGGAGCGGCTAACAACATAAACAAAAGAACATCACAGAGTTTAAAATCAAAAAGCAATCTACAATGAATTGTTTATCCATATATTTAGAAGATGTAGCAGTCTGGATTATGCTATTATTTATCTGTCTGATTCAGATACTTTTATTTAAATAAAAGTTTCCTTATAAAACCTATTAGCTTATTTATAAATAGCTAGAAATGTGAATTCTTAAGTGGAAGTACATTCAGGTTTTCTGAATATTAATGTATTTTCATTTGTATCTACAGTTCTTAGAACATAGCATATTAATATTGATACAAATATCCATAGAAACTTATCGTATTGAAATAAATCTAGAGGCAATGGGTACTTTGTTTTGAATATTCAAAACAATTTCTCCAATTTAACTGCTATTTCTATGGTTGGATAAATATTTCATGTTTGGAAATCTTGAGGTAGAATGGATCATATTCCTGCAGCTGAGTTTTTTTTCCACTATTGACCATAATTTAACTATAAATCTTCCAAGATTTTTCTTCTTAAGATCATTTAGATCATAATTTATATGTATGACCCCATTACACATGATAACCAGTTTTGGTGAAAATTCTGTCACTTTATAAATGAAGTTAAAATTGACCATGGCCTTTTATCTTTAGAAAAGATATAAGTAGAAGTATATGTTTTCTTTTTGCTATGGTAATGAAGTGGAAAATGAATGAAAGCAACTTTTATTTGTACCGAGTTAGCTATGTTATGGTAAATAAAACTTCATCTGTCACAAATACTTAAGTATACACCATTTTTGTGATATAACTTGGTATCTGATTATGTACTTCATAACCACAACTGAAAACAAAAATACATTTTTGTTCTTCACAGAAAATGCAATAAATACTATTTGTGATGCACCATACTGTATTTAGTACAATAGAGATTTGCTAAGATAAAATCTGTTTTATGATAATGAAGCATTGGTGCTTAAAATAATGCCTCCAACCTGCTGTTAAAACTATACTCTCTTTGAAAGGGAAAAGACAAAGTGGATCAGGATACAATGCATTTGTCTGTGTTGCATAATTTTATTGGTTTGTTGTGTATTACAGGTAGTCCTCACTGATGGTGATTGGGAATTGTTTTGCTAAATGATGAGATCACAAGGGGCAACATCAGGTGACCTTGGTGAGTGACAATGGCAATTCCCAGTTGCTGTCATTAGGTGAGTCACGTGATCACCATTTATGACTTCCCGCCAGTTTCCCCATTGACTTTGCTTATCAGAAGCCAGCAGTGAAGGTCAGAGATGGTGATCACCTGACTGGATGCTGCAATGTCATAATTGTGAGCCGGTGGCTGAGCACCTGAATTTCGACTACATGATGCTAGAACAGCCACAACTACAAGCACCCTTTGATCTGCACCGTTGTAACTCTGAGCAGTCACTGAATGAAAGTTAAGTGAGGACTACTTACATATGTTTTGGAAAGAAAGAAACCTTCCGTAATTTATCTTTAAAAAATTACCCTGATAAAGCTACCATGATGGGATCCTGACTCTTGCAGTGGGACTTGTCAGTTGGATTTCTCTGGTTTCAAGAACTAGTAAAAATGCAGACAACTTACAGGGCAACCTTAGATGGAGGAGAATATCCAAACAGGGAGCGAAAATTGGTGGGTAGGGCTTCAATGCAACCAGGTAGCATTTTTAGCATGCCTAGTGTCCTTAAAAGTTTTCTAAAACACATTTCCAAGAAAGTGACAAAGAATTATTCAGAAACAATGCTAAATATATCTTCTAACAACATTATTATGAAAATAAACTTGTAAGAAAAGAATAGTCTTCAGATTATGTTAGGGCAGTGGTTCTCAACCTTTTTTAGGTTGAGACCCCACTTTGCGCTGCCCATGTGCGCTGCGACCCCGACCTGGGTGCGCGCGCGCGTGCACGCGCACACACCCCCGAAAAAAAATGGCGGACCGCGACGCGCCGATCTGCGCGTGCGCGTGCGACAGCCAATCTGCGCGTGCGCGTGCGACGGCCGATCTGCGCATGCGTGTGCGACGGGCCCGAACCACGCATGCACGCGAAGCACCGAACTGAACATGCGCAAAACCGGCGGGCCCGCCGGCTCCACACCAGGCCAGCCTCGCCTCCCATCGCTGACTCACGTCCCAGGGCCGGCCTCCAACTCGCCCTCCGGCAGCCGGCCAAGCGGTCGGGGCAGTCGGACCTCGAGGCGGGCCTGCACTTAACCGAGACCGGCTCGGCTGTGGCGAGAGGCACCCGGTGGCCGCCTCCGGCCCCCAAGTCCGCGCTACGGACTGGCGTCCAGGTCGCAGCGCTCCATCTGCCAGGCTCGTCCGGGACTCCCGCGCCTTCCGCAGGGCCGGCAGCGGCCGTAGGTAGGTAGGCGGGCGGCAGCCCTGGGGAGCCCGCCTGGGCCAGCTCGCTCTCAGTGCCGAACTCCTTCCCCGGCTCGGCCTCCCCCCACGCCCGGCTCCTTCCCCGGCTCGGCCTCCCCCCACGCCCGGCTCCTTCCCCGGCTCGGCCTCCCCCACGCCCAACTCCTTCCCCGGCTCGGCCTCCCCCCACGCCCGGCTCCTTCCCCGGCTCGGCCTCCCCCCATGCCCGGCTCCTTCCCCGGCTCGGCCTCCCCCCACGCCCGGCTCCCTCCCCGGCTCGGCCTCCCCCCATGCCCGGCTCCCTCCCCGGCTCGGCCTCCCCCCACGCCCGGCTCCTTCCCCGGCTCGGCCTCCACCCACGCCCGGCTCCTTCCCCGGCTCGGCCTCCCCCCACGCCCAGCTCCTTCCCCGGCTCGGCCTCCCCCCACGCCCGGCTCCCTCCCCGGCTCGGCCTCTCCCCACGCCCGGCTCCCTCCCCGGCTCGGCCTCCCCCCCACGCCCGGCAGGGACTCACCAGTTCATCTTGCCGATCCGCTGGCTGGGCGCCTTACCGCCTGCTTCGGCCGCCGCCGCCGCCCGAGGGAGGGAGCTGGCCCGGGCGGGCTCCCCAGTCCTGCCACCCGCTTACCTACCTGCGGCCGCTGCCGGCCCTGCGGAAGGCGCGGGAGTCCCAGACGAGCCTGGCAGACGGAGCGCTGCGACCTGGACGCCAGTCCGTAGCGCAGACTTGGGGGCCGGAGGCGGCAGCCGGGCGCCTCTCAGCACAGCCGAGCCGGTCTCGGTGAAGTGCAGGCCCGCCTCGAGGTCCGGCTGCCCCGACCGCTTGGCTGGCTGCCGGAGGGCGAGTTGGAGGCCGGGCCTGGGACGGAGCAGAGCGGAGCGGGAAGGAGGCAGCTTTGCGCCTGCCTGCTCCGGACCGCTCCTCCGTGTGCCTGCCAGAGTTTCTGAGGCAGCGGTGGGAGGCGAGCGGCCCGGTTGCGCTGCGCATGGGCCAAACTGCGCATGCGTGTGCGGATCGGGTCATCGTGCGCGCCGCACATGCGTGGTTCGGCCCATCGCGTGCACGCGACGGGCCGAACTGCGCATGCACCGGCCAAAAAAAAATTAAAAAAATTTTAAAAAAAATTAAAAAATTAAAAACAAAATGGCGGCCCGCAGTGTCCAGCGACCCCCGCGAAATGGTCTCGCGACTCCAAATGGGGTCGCGACCCCAAGGTTGAGAACCGCTGTGTTAGGGGGTTTAAGGAAACCATAGGCTAAACCAGAAGTTGGTTTGCAGAATCGATGCAATTCTGGCAAAAGACTTAAGAATTAGAAATGTAAAAAGTTTAAAAATGAAATTTGAATGAAGGCATTTCAGTAACAGGACTTGACATGGGGACATAAATGTGGCATTTGTTTCATGATGTCATCATTTCAATTCAACCTAATTTCAGATTGTTGATGGCATTGACCTCCCTCAAGTGGACAGCTTTGCTCTTGATTTTAATAACTTAAGATAAGCTAGGGTTAATCTTTAGTCTTGCTTCTGATTTTTGGATTTCTAGATGAAGAATTCTCCAAAAGGTTTGCATACTCTTGTGTGTTATTTCAAGTAGTCCTACAAAAATACTACCATGAAAGTTTGGCAGTGTTGGTTCTGAGAATTAACAGTTATAACTAATTCAATCACTTGAAAGCTAAAACACAATGGGGAAGCAATCAAACTCTAATTTCTCAGACTATAGCAGCTTTGGTGATCTCAAACTTAACTTGAAGATATCAACAAGATAACAGGCCTATGCCACGGTACAATAGAATAATTTCCCCAACTGATGCATTTGTTGATCATAATGATTTATTTTATGATAAGGGCAGCCTACCTGCCAGATTAAAAAAACACTAAATTGCAAATTGGCCAGTCATGTATTAGTACATCAGCTTATATATGCCACGGGAACTCAGAAAAATTTAGTTTAGTAAGATAAACCATTATTCAATTAATCGTATGTAAGGATATATGAACAAACTCAACTGCAGATTTCAGTTGAGTAGATTTGCTTGCAGCACATCAAGAAAAGTTTGAAGACTACCCATATTGTGAGAGATTATATGAACATGAATGTAGGCCGGACCTGCTCCTCCTTCCTGGGTTTCATTCTATATAATCAAGAGCAGAGCTTGTTTATTTTGTTTATTTTAAAAATAAACCTGTTCTACAAGGATCTGTAAAGAATCAAAACAGCCCAGACTATCTCAACTATAAATTTACCGTGGAATCATCTGGAGAATATTATTTTGTCAGATTGTATGCAAAACTCAGGCCGTTGCTGTACAGGGGGTTCTATGACACTGTCACACCTCTTTTCCTCATTGACCCAAATGTTACAACAACTGAAGACATAAGACATTATGAGGCAAATGTTCCCACCAATATGAACACAGGAGAATCACGTTTTGTTTTTTTTGCTGTTTCAGATGATACATCAAAGCTGAGCTAGAAATTAATTGGCTCAGTTGTCAAACACAGCCAATGTGAGAAAACATAGCTCTGGAGTAATTCTTAAGTGATGCAACACTTGTATCTAGTCTGTATCTGTTATGTATCCAGTTCTTTTTATGCTAAACTGAACCAAAACTGTAGGACAGAGAACTACTTCAAAATATGTCTATTGCTTCAGAGGAATGTTAATTGAGGAATATGTTATAGCTGTCATAAGTGTGGGACACCAGAGAAAATGAGAATTGTAACAACAGTAATGTTGGTTTTATAAGAATCTGAAAAGATCCAGAAAAAAAGCTGAAAAATAGAACGCAAAAGATGGTAACTGTGGAATCGCCAAGTTGGTCTAGGTTTCAAAGAAATGTTGCTGCACTTATTTTTTAACTGATTTTAACTGGTACAGGTTGACAGGTGATAGATATGTATGTGAATATTACAAAGTACAAAATTTGCTAAATGATAAGGAACTTTTAAAGACCTGTAATGAAGGACGTTATCAGAGAATATTTGTATATTATTCTTTCCCTCTGACTGTTTTACATGTTTTATTGCTGTTTGGTTTTTAGTAAAATTTATATTATTTTTTCCTATCAAATATGTCATTGTGTCTTGCAATTTAAAACTAGTAACACAAAATTTAGCATATACAGAAATACAGGGTTACAAGAATAGCACCTGCATATAAACATAAAAATAAAAATCTGGAGTAACCTGGTGATCTACAAACCACGGTTAAATAATAGCAGAATATCATTTATAATATTTATTTGTGTATTTTAAAGATATATTCTATCATTGAAAAGATCTCTGGGGGGGTCCATAATGTTCACAGTTGTGACTACCCTCTCCCAATTCCCAATTGAAGCCAAATGTCATAATTTATCTGTTGTGAATTGGTTATGTAAGCATTGATTTATATTCACATTGCTTTTCTTCAGGAAAATGTTTATATAATAAGCCTTACCTCCCATCCAGTTACCGTATTAAAAGTCTAATGGAACTTAATGTGTGATAATTTAATTCATTTGTTATAAACCATCCAGGCTAGGTGATCTTCATTTTTTGCATGATACTATAAGCTAGCTCCAGTTTTTTGGAAGCAGAAGGCTGCAAAATTCTGTTTCATATAAAAGAAATCTCAAGCTTTGCTTATTTAAATAGAATTTGTATCAGAGAATTCATTATTTGGCTTTTTGACTATACAGTATGCAGGTTGGGTCACTAAGAGCCATGTTTTTATTTTTATTTGGTTTTGACTTAATGCAATGCAAATGTCATCACAGTATCTTGAACTCATAATTTATGGCTTAACATTATGTATGATATAATGTTACCATTTTGCAATAGGGCCTTTTGAAAATGATTTTTTTTTTGGCTCTTGGATGAACCCAACTCTTTTACACAATTTATTAGAGTTGTGTTACTTTATTTAAGGTTCTGAGTGAGCCTGAAGAAAAAGGGGCTGTTTAACAAACCCCTAATTAAAGGCAATTCTTAAAGCAGCACCACTTTTTCAGGCTTGTGCAGAAGCTTGAAACAGATTGGACTTTATTAAAGAATGGCAATGTGTTTCTTCCTCATTATTATTTTCAAAATTGCCCCAAAAGATGACAAAAATAAACAGGTGCAACATGGATTTAGGGGAATAAACCTGGTGGCAAGTAATATTCTGGAAATTGGATATTTCATAACTGGCTGTGTCTGTGGAGCCATATTTTGAGCAAGAAGACCTCTCTATGTTGATGTCATAAGAGGGATCACAAATTCTAAATGTATCCCGAAAGATTGGGGAATGATGGGGAATGGGATTTCTTTGTTTTGTTTTAAACCAATCCTGTTGCAGAAGCTACAATTTTCATGACAAAGAGGCACTGATTCCTATTCAAAGTGGCAGGGAATTGTGTTGCTGAAATTTGGTGGTGGCAAATTATACCAACTTTGCTCATATATCAGGCTCTATCTTTATCCCACCAGATAATGACAACTCCTAGATCTTTCACTACTAGGCATACACATACACATACATACATACATACCGTATATCCAGTACATCCAGCTATCTGACAGTTATAACTCTGTGGATGAATAGTAAAGAACTATGGACAATGAATAAGATTTTTTTTCCAAAACTCAACTTTTATTTAGGTTTATTTAAATTTATGTGAGATTATTTTTCATAATTAGATTATGTAAAGTTTCCCCTAACTTCCATCAAATGCTAATTAATCATACTTCAGAAATGTAGGTAAACTGAATCATCATTCCAATAATCTCCTTAAAATTAGAAAACTAGAGAAAGAATATTGTACGGCTTCTAATGTTAGCCTAATGATTTTAAACTATTACCAAAAGAATCCCTAAAAGGAAAAAAATTGAAACAATTAACTTACAATATTATAAAATGCATATAAAATTATGAAATGTCCATTCAGAGACATACTCTCAATTTTTCTGCAGGTAAATATGAAATCTATTTGTTTACTGAGGTGATTTTCAGATTTTTTTTCCCAATAGGATAGACTAATATGGAAGATGCTGTTTAGTCTATAAAATATAAATACCTGCCTGCTGTTTAAAACATACCACACAGATGGATATAATCATGGAAAATGATGCTTGTTTGTTATGAACAGCCAGAACCTTTCGTCAGAAGATTATGTTTTAAAAAATGGCATTGTTTTGCATTGTGCAGTATGCTGACAGGAATCCTACCATAAAATGAATATGTGGAAGATTACAGTAATTAAGCATTTCATTGTGGCTTCTGAGAAGTCAAAAATATAGTCATGTTTGGTCTCCAGAGCTAAAAGATCTGTATACTCAGACACGACCATTCTTTTCAGCTTCTCAGCAGTAGAAATGTTGGATCTCTCCTGAATACCCATTTAAACCTTTCCCTACTTTTCTTTTACTGTCTTCTAAAACCATTGATTTTGAAAAGTCAGGACTGATAGCAGCTCACTGATGTTAGATATTAAGTCCTTCTCTGGGAGACCATTTTGATTGCTGCCATTATTCAATTTGGTTCTGGAAGCTGCTGTTTCTCAGTCAGATGTTTCCCTCACTCTTTCCACTCTGCTAGCTTGGCCACAATAAGGGATATAACTTGGGTATGGAAACTGTGAATGTGTGAAATTGCAGAGTCCTGAATATTGATACGCCCTAATCTCTATGGGCCAATGGACAAGTTGTTCCTGGCCAATGATAAAGCTATTCAGACCGCTACTTTCTGGGCCTCAAATGTTATATAATGTCACATAAGTGTTTTAAATTCCTTCCATGTTGAATTTTTTTACATTTGTAACATAGTTATTGAAAGTTTTCTGTGTTTAGATTGTTATATTGGTTTTAAATATCTTTTTTCTTTTTAATATACGATGTTCTGGACTCAGAAGCTTGGCCACATGAGCTCTTGCTGCAATCTCTGACAAAGCACTGACCAGTTTGTACACAGGTACCAAGAGGTGCTTGGACACTTTTTCTTCTTTTCTTGAGGGGCAGAAGGTGTGGGGGTTTCTTCCACAGACAGGGGAAAGTCTTAAGGCCTCCTAGTGAGTAGAAGATTTTGAATTAACCCTTTCTTATTGGTTCCATCTCACATTTTCTGGAAGGCAAACAGAAGTCGATTCTTTGCATGTCAGTTAAAACCTTTTTCCCTGCAGATAATTAAATATAATTATTAAATAAATATTAAATTAAATAAAGTTATTAAATAACTATTTATTGTGAAATAATATACAAATGTGAACAGACAGTTGCACACAGGCTTAGTGAAATTCTAATTGGAGTTGGATGTGGTTTTGTTTTATAACCTGATCTATGTCTATTGATATATGTCATGTGCATAGTCTATAAATACATCAGTATTCCTAAAAAAATACTGCCCTAAGTTAATGAAACTTTTGTAGTGGTCCTAGAATTACAAAATGGAATCTGCAACATGAAAAAATGGAAAGAACAGAGAAAAGTAGCAAATAATTTGAATAAAGGAGAAAGAATTAAAATTAGGCTTATTAGTCTTGATGGGTAGGAAATGAGAAGATAAAGAAAGATTAATTCCAGGAAGCATTTTCAAAGATATTGTAAATCTTATGGCATCAGAAAAGAATTCCAGTTTAATTTATTATAGCCCTGAAGAAAAAAAGTGATTTCCTAGAGAAAGGTCAGATCTATATAAAGAAGAAGCAGTCTGCCTCAGAGGAATGCAAAAATGTTGCAGGATTGATGAGATTTTTCAGAACATTGTACATCAGGCTAATTATGTCAATCATAACAAAGGACAATTAAATCTAACAGCAAATAAATTATGCACAGTTGGTGCTAAATAGTCTATTTTCAAACCAAATTATGATGCAATAGCTTTAAAAAGATGGTCTTATTGCTATAGCAATTAGCTTTGGGCAGAACAGAAATGTTGCAGAGAAATGAAAAGACACACAGAAAGAAGATGCTACATATCATGGTGGCTTTTAAAAATGCATCATTTATGCATGCAAATACAGGAAAATTTGTTGTTGTGTAGTAGTGAATCACAGAGCAGGAATGAAAAACATAGGACAGAGCCTAGGGTGTAATGGTAATCTTATTTAAAGGTTTCTACAACAAAAATATTTTATTCTGAGCTTAATTTCTAAAAATGAGGAGACATTTATGGACTTCGCTAATCACTAATTATGATGTAAGATCCAATGATTTCTCAATTTGTGAGAGAACTGAATCAAAGTATTGCTTGGAAAATTATTGGTGAACAGGAAGTTCTTCATCAGCCTTTAGTTTTAAAATTCGGGAAACTATTATAAGCATTTAATTTATTAATGTATTAAATTTATTAAATTTTGCCCATCTCATTGTTGCAGTGACTCCAGGCAGCTAATTTTCATCGCTATGTTTGCTAATTATCTAAACAAAACAAAACAATCCCTCCTGCTAATAAAAATTACTTTTATATAATCAAATATTAGATAAGCATAAGAATAAAGCAGGAAAACAAGAAAATGGCATCACAATTCTCCCAGGAGAGTGCACAATAATAATAATAAAAATATAAACTAAAGGGTAAAGATAATATTAATGTAATGAAATCAACTGTTGTCACATTTTAACTATAATCAACAATATTTGGCTACAATCCTGACTATATTTTGTTTGAAATTTCCCTAGTAAACCAAACAAAAAAGCTTCACATAAAGAGACTGGGAAAACCAAGCAAATTGAAAAGAAAGCAAATGTGTCCCAGAGTTTTAAAAAGGCTCTGGGATTTTGCTTTCCTGCCAATTTCCTATTGCTATTATTAAGAGCTTTCTATGGATTAGTTTATTCTGGTGATGCCAACAATATCACATTTACACAAGAAATAAATGAAAAGTTTATAAATAAATTGCAAAATAAAAGGCAGCTGTATGTTTGTTGATATTGTTCTAAGACTATATTATACCTCTGGAATAAAAATTGTAAGCTTCCTACTAAAAAAGAAAATTTCTGAATTTATCTACTTAAAAAAACTTGACCTTTGAAATAAACTGAGATATCACAGAAATTTAAGTTATAATTTCTTTAACAGTTTCTGGATTTATCAGAATTTCACAGGTAAGCTGTCAAGGCTCTGACATAGGTATAATGTTTGTCGCCTCTGGATAAAATGGGCAGCACATAAATAAAATAAATAATTGTATTTATTTATTTGTTGGTTTTTCTTTTCAGAAAACCAGGTGTAATTCATCCAAATTTATTTTAATGGAGGTATGGAATTGTTGTGATCTATGAATAAAGCACCCATGAAATAATAAAATAAAAATACAAATACAAATAGGCAGTTTATTCGATATTCTATGTCACTGTACTTAGTTCTGCTGTTTTTTTACAACTATGTACCTATGTAACTTGTTTCATGTTTCAAAAAAATTAAGTTGCATTTATTCTAGGAACATGCATAAATTGTAGCTTTAAAATGGCATCATCTTCTACTTAGGTTTAATGGGGCTCCTTAAGATTTAAGGAAGTGCTTTTGAGGCAGTGCTTGCAAAACCATTCATGGATCAGATTATAAAAAAATATTTCCAGTGATGTGACTATAAAGATTCCATCTTCTGCTTTTATTGTTTGCTGAGCTGGTCTGTTGATAGATCCAGTGCATTGTCAAGTAATATATGCTGTTTAAAAAAATACTCTTCTCCTGGTGATTCAACCTCTCATGGCGGAATTAGATCCTCCTGATGTTCTTTTGGAATTTATTAGTGACTAGGTTCTTCATTGCTGGCGAGATTTCTCCATATGAATTTGTTGATCCCTAGAGTTAAGAAACCCCCAAAATATTATACCCCTGGATATTGTCCCAAGTGTAAGTATTGTTTTAATAAACTCTTGAAATATTTGCTCCATATTTTAATGATTATATAACTCCCCTAATAGAAGAAGCAGAAAGCAAGTTATGGATTGCATATCATATGATAAGATTAAAGTTTGTACTTTCTGTGTTCCAGGGCTCTCTCAACAATTTCATAGCAAATCTGGTCAGTATCTGCTTTACTAATCTTCAGGGTCAGGGACAAAACTGATTTTTTGAGTTTTTAAATTAATTTCTTGTCCCAGCAGAACCTACAGTGTTGTATACTGAACTATTCCCATCTCACTTCATAATCTAATACTTTATTCTCAGAGGATAACAGATAGTGCCAACATTATGTTCCATTCCTCAAATATCTTTCTTTTCATATGATTATGTGGCAAAGTCTATTAATCTCTGTATATAGTTACAGAAAGCCTACTTCTTATGCCTTGGGATATAGAAATGGCTAAAGCATAAGGTATTTAAACCCAAACATTAATTTTAAATTCAAGTAAATGGCTTGTATATATTCCATGGTAATAAATATATATACAAGTAAGGATTTAGGCTACTTACTGCAAAGTAAGGAGTGAAAAATACATACTTTACATATATCCTGTTAGATGGCACAGGATGGCCTCCATAACAGTGCCTGATTTGGGCAAAGATACTATCTAATGTACAATATTAAAAAACCAATGGGCTATGTACCCCAAGTTAATTATTGGATAACTTCAGATAAAAAAATCTGTATCTCCCAAAATATCCTTTATGAAATGTTAAAGAATTGAATCCACCCCAGTGTTTCACAGAGATTCAAGATATTGTTAACATTATGGATACAATTAATGGAGTATGAAAGAAAAATGACATGATCATGGGATTTTATTTCAGCCAACTGCCCAGGTGGAGGTTGCTGATAATGTCTTTCTACAACTACATCAACTAAATTCACAAGAGGGCAGGCTATAGCAATAATGTAATAATTTCCAGCTGTCCTCTAAGAGAGCTAACGCTAGGAGTGGAAGGTCCACCAGAAGTGGAAGATGTTGATTTCTTGCAGACAATCTCATTTTTCAGGAGATGAAAGCAGACACAACAGAGTCAGTTATCTTAAATGTAATCCTGACCAACAGAGAGGATTTGGGAGATGTACTGAAAGTGTCAGGGCCCTTCAGAAAAGAAACCCCATGTTGGAGTTCAAGGTAACTAGGAGAAGAAAAGCTGAGCCAAATCAATACAGTGGTACCTTGGTACTCAACTGCTTTGAAACTCATCAGATTTGGTACTCAATGCATTTTCATTTTGATGTGAGCATTTTGTCCCGGTACTTATCGTTTGGTACTCAACGCACAAGCTAGAACTTGTCAGTGTTGGCTACTTTATGACTCAGTTTATTATTCCATATGGGAAAAATTTGTTGGATATTCATCATTTTTGGTAGTCATTGTGCCTCCCAGAACCAATTAACACTGAGAACCAAGGTATCACTGTACCTTGGATTTTTGGAAGGCACATTTTAATGAAGTCAAGTGAAAAGTGGACAGCATACAAGGCTTGAAAGCTTACAACCAGAGACAATATACCGATAGACAAGACACTGAAAACCAGTACTGTAGAATTGCCTTGTGGTGTAGCAACGAAGACAAGGAGACAGTTCCTTTATAAATGGGATTTTTATTATAAAAATAGATTTCTTTGTAATAAGGTTTTATAATAATAAATAATAATACAGAATAATACAGTGCCAAATAATTGATGCTTTCGAGTTGTGGTATTGAAGGAGACTCTTAAGAGTCACTTGGACTGCAAGGAAATCAAATCAGTCAATCCTAAAGGAAATCAACACTGACTGTTCTTTGAAAGGACTGATACTGAGGCTGGAACTCAAAAACTTTGGCCACTTAATGAGAAGGGAGGATTTATTGGATGTTGGGAAAGATTGAAGGCAAAAGGAGAAGAGGACAGCAGAGATAGATAGTGTCATCAATGCAATGAACATGAATTTGGTCAAACTCCAGGAGACAGTTGAGGAAAGAGGGGCCTGGCATGCTGTGGGCCATTAGAGTTGGATATAACTTAACTCGGATACGATTTAACGACCGAATAACAATGCTCTAAAAAGAACACATCTGACTGCATCTGTGCACAAGAATTACTACAATATCCAAAAGACTGACACTTTTCAGTCATTTTCAATTTTACAAAACTTGCATGAAAGAAAACTTTTCCTATTTTGATAGCATTACAACTTCCAATATATTGTTATCTTCAGCATTTTTGTAATTACATTGAAGCCCACCATCATCTTTACTGGGCCCTAGTATTTCCGCGCACGCACAGAATTTGGGGCAAGGCAGTTAGGGCTGTATAATCCTCAATATTCCGACAGTCAGAAACGGATTCATTTCTTCCCGATAAGCACGTTCTGCTAAGAAAGTAAGCCGAAAGCGCTGGCTTGTTTCTTGGGAGCATTTCTAAAGCTGTTCCGTTTCCAGGGTCCCTGCTCCAAACCTGAGTGTCAGACTTCCAATTGAGAAATCCCTTGATTCCCTTGCGCAGATGCCTCCGAGTGGGAAACCAGCTGCTACACCCACGCAACTGCGAGGAAAAAGCCTGCTCCGTCTCCGCTACTCTCCCAGCCGTTCGTAAGCGGACGAATACGTGGTCTTGGAATGCTGGATACCCAAGGTGCAGTATTTCTCAACCGTGACCATTTTAAGGCATGTGGACTTCAACTCCCAGAATTCCACAGCCAGCAGCATTGCTGGCTGTGGAATTCTGGGAGTTGAAGTCCACATGCCTTAAAATGGTCAAGGTTGAGAGACACTGCCCAAGGGGGAGATTATTTTTGTGGGCGGGCGGCTGCGCTCTTTGCGCCGCGAGATGCAAGAAAGAGCCGTCTTCTCTCCTATTTTACTTACAAACCACTTATTGAAAGGCGAGGGGGCGAGTGTGTCTTCCGAGTGCCAAGAAATGTATCCTTTTTATCTCTCCCTCTCTCTCTCTCGGCGCAAACTCCGAACCCCCACAGAACTACTTTGTCACGGGCGGAGGCGAGAAGGCAAGGGGCGGGGCAGCGCAGCGACAGAGGCGCGTCACTCCGCTGAGTAAGATGTCAGGCACCGCTTTTGCGCAAGCGGATGCGGCCGTTTGCCAGGAGTAGTTCCGGTTGAGAACGGCGACACCGCTCCGCCTTACCTGGCTTGACATGCCGGCGGCCGCTGATTGGCTGAGCTGGCGCGCCGGCTTCGCCCAGTCGCCGTGACGGAGGAGGGAGAGAGAGAGAGAGAGAGAGCCAACTAGGAGCGGCAGGAGGGGAAATAGGAAACGCTGCCACCACCGCCGCTCTCGGGTTGCCGGCTGCCGCTGGAGTTCTTCCTCTGGGTCGTCCGAGCGCGCCGGCCGCCTCCGGCCCTCCTGCCTTCTCTCTCGCCGCTCTTACCTTCACCTCCCCGCTTGTTCTTTTCCCACTTCCTCACCCGTCCATTCGCCCTTCTCCCCTTCGCCATGTCCACCCGCTCCTGCCGGGAAAAGGCGCAGAAGCAGAACGAGCAGCACCAGGCCATCCTGGCCAAGCTCTTGCGAGAGGAGGACAACAAGTACTGCGCGGACTGTGAGGCCAAAGGTGCGGGGGGGGGCAAGGGAAGGGAAGGGGGAGGGGGCGGTCGTTGCGGAAGGAGGCGTGGCTTGCGAGGCTTCCCGGCCGGTGTGTGGGTGGGTGTGGGGGGGGACGACAGGTGAATGGAGGTGATGGGTAAAGCCAGGTGAATGGGGCATCTCTGATCCACGCGAGACGTCAAGGCAAGAGATGAGCATCTTTGGCTTGGGTGAAGCGTGGCGGGGTAAAGGGAAGCATTCGGGGTGTAGAAATCGGCCTTCGTGGCTTCCCCTCTTTTAGAGACCACCTTGCTTGTGGTTGTGGAGCAAGTCATGATGAGCAAGAGGTAAGCGTAGGCGCCGTTTGGTTTAGGGGTGGTTAGCAGCTGTTAAGTTTTTGGCTCTGGAAGCATGTGGCCATAGGAGTTTTCTCTGGTCATTTAAATTATATTCTCATTTTCGGCGTTTCTAATTGTGAGCTGATTTTTGTTGGTGTTCCTTACATTTTATTGTGTTCATTAATGTAACGACAGTAAAATCAGTGTTAGTTAGTTAATAGAGGGGGATGAATATAAACTGTAAATGTAAACTATAAATCTGTCTACACTTTAATGAATGGATTACATCATTCCATTATTTCAGAGTCAGGAAAAGCTTTGTGGTTATATGCACCATACATAGTGTTTGCCCTATCGCTTTCTCAGTTTGTGTTGCTTTTGCTCAATTCTCAGTCCTGGCTGAAGAAAGATATGAGTCATATCAGAAGGCTAATATTGCATTTCCTGAGTGCACAGAAGGAAGTTGCTACCTTTGTAAATACTGAATTACTTCTGGGAAACATTGGCACACTGAGAATAAAAGAGAAGCCTGATTACAAAAGTTAGTGGAATGTACTTCTGTAGATTGCTATAATTGCATTAATGCCGGGATTCCTTTATCTTAATAAAATGTCATTTGCTGATTTTACAAATTCAGTCTGTTTCTCTGATGTGTAATTTTCAAATCTGACTTTTCCAAATAAAATTTAAGTTTTCTATTAGGAAGAACTGTAGATTCAAATGTAAAGCAGTCCATTCCAAACTCCTTTGAAAAATGGTATTCTTTAATAAAAATGTAGAAATGGTAATCAAGCCATCCCTATTAGAAATCTTAGATAACAAATTAAGGAATAGGGAAGTATTCCAAACCATTTGCCCTTTTTTTCCCCTTTGACATTGAGATTGATTTTTTTTTACTTGCTTTCAAGATGAGGCCTGCTTTTAAGGCTGATTTAGTCTTAATTTATTTTACCTTCTTGTTTCCCTAATCTGCCTTAGAATATAACATTTTTGCAGTTTATGAAGATGTCATAACATATTTTCTCAGAATTATTTTACGAGAAAAATGCAGGGAATGTGTTGTGGAAGAAATTGGGATATGCGCAGTCTACATTTATCAAATTTAAATTTATAGTATACATATGTGTGTGTAATCGGTATATAAAATTACATATTGATATTTTATTATAAAGAACAGATATATTTGAATATTTGTAGGATAGGTTTTACAATAAAATTTTCCAGTGCAGCTGGCCTAAAAGAATTAAGATCTACTTTATTTTTTTTAAGCGGAATCTTTCCTGTATAAATGGGAATAGGTTTGTAGCTTGCTAGCATATAAGCAAAATTGCCAATACTAGAAAGTATTTTAAAGATATATTTTGATTGCCATTTGAGAACTAGGAAAGCTTTAAAATATATATAAAAAAACAGTTTTCCTAGTAAGAAAAAACTATTTCAACAAAAAGAGTCCAGTTTTAGACCAACATTAAGGGCCAGCAGATCTGCTATGAATAAACTTGAAATACTGGGTGAAATCTGATGTATTTTGAATGGGCTTGAACTGTTTCTCTCTGCAACTTCCTATGACATTTAAAATATTGCTCTGATATTGTGAAGCTCTCTAGGGCAAATGCTGAAGCCTCAGCACTCCTTTTCCAGCTTCGCCAATGAGAATTGTGTCTACTGGCAAAACTAAACTATTTGGATTACATATTAAGATTAGGGGCATGATGGCTCAGTAGTTAAAGATGCTGAGCTTGTCAGCTGGAAAGCTGACAACCGTGAGTGTGAGTGCTGTGCAATGGGGTGAGCTCCCATTGTTGTTCCACTTCCTGCCCACCTGGAAAGTCAACTCTTGATAAGATGGACAAAAGGCAAAGCAGACTGTTGGTCTCTCAGATAACTACCCTCAACACTATGCAGGATTTTATAAGTGATAGCCAGTATCTTGAATTGCACCCAGGCCCTGTTGGTAACCAGTGCAGCTTGCAGAAAAGAGATGTTACAGGAGCATTGTGAGAGCTGCTTAAAACTGTTTCCTGTACTGCATTTTGGATCAAGTGGCCCACAAGCAAAATAACTGAGGCATGAGTGAATGTAAAGAAAAGTCTCTTGATCAAGGAACTAATCCAGCTGGTATACAAGATGGAGCTCAAGGTTTTCCTGGCCACAGCTGCTGTCTGTTCCTTGAACATGAGCTGAAAGTCCAGGAAAACTCTCAGATTGCACACCAGCCTTAAGTGGATAAGTGCAGCCCCATTCAGATAGTCCCCTGAGCTAGATAGTCCAGTTATTTGATTTTGCTTGAGTCTATTCCTCCCCACACAGTCTCCAACAGCCTCCAGGCACCACTTGGCTGGCCCAAGGTTAAGATGAGACAACTGAGTATCATCAACATACTGATGATGTTAATATGATGTTATCCTAAGTATGGGCTCATTAAGGTTTACTTCTCAGCTTCCTGCAATGGTACTCTTAGGTGTCTGTTCTAACATTTCATTTCCTGAGGAAATGAAAACCTGGAAGTTCTCTGAAATTAACAAACAGCAAAATGCCATTTAAGAGTGATCTGATCTTAGATCTACTATACATCTGCCTGTTTGAGATAGAAAACAAGTCCTTTGATAAACATGCACCAAGTTCTCAGGGAAAGTCCTAAGCTTACCCTGGAAGCCTGATGGACTTCTTAGAAGCCTGGAACAGACCAATCTAATAGGTCCTTCCTTCCTGGGAGAAGAGGGAACAGCACCAGCAATGATATCAAGTGATTAGAGTGATACGGTCATAACAAAGTAGTATTAATATCCTCACTTTTAGATCACATTGCAATTGCTCCAAGATGAAAAACAGATCTCGCATGGGATCTCTGGTTTGCACCAGACACATAATCATTTGAATCAGGTCCATGGTTGCTGTAATGGTCATGAACTCCTTAGCTGCCCTAAACCATTCCCTCTAGAACAGGCATGTCAAACTGCCGGCCCATGGGCCGGATGCATCATATTGAAACCAAGGCCACCCCATTGCCGGCAATGGGGAAAAAGTCACGATGCGTCGCGCAATGTCACATGACATTGTGAGTTTGACATGCCTGCTCTAGAAGGTGGTTAAAGTCTCCAAGTCCTCTCCAGTGAAAATGTAGCAACTCCGGGATGTAGCTAAGCTGCAGGGAGACAAATAGCAAGGAGCCCAACTACTGCCTACAGCCCAGTTTCCATCACAAGGTGTCAAATCCAGTTATCTTCAGTGCAGAGTCTCTGAAAGCCATCATGTCGTCCATGATGACAACTATTCTCAACTTCTCTTGCTACAGAATACAGCTAATGCTATACACATCAAACTTAGATAGGCACAACTACAAGAAGAAACTACTTCCCTCTGGGCCAGTCAGGCTTGGTTATACAGTACATGGCAGGTTTACTGCTTCTATGATCAATCATGGGTAAACATGGTCTTACTGCAAACTCAACTGGCATTTAGTAGCCCAAAACCAGTGCCACCAAGTTTCCAATTCTCAGGGCTGGAATGCAGGATCAATTTGAGCTATCACCCCTGTGAATATCAGATCCCCATCCTTCCTCTGTCTGCCCATATCACCCGCCTTCATTTCTTCTCTTATTCCAGCTCTGCCTTTACACTCCTGAAATTCATCAAATCAATTTTCCAATCAATACACACCTTAGGCCTAGCTGTTCCTGCCCTTAGCACTTAGTCAACTAAGAGGCCAGGCTGAGTGACTCAACCAATCAACCAGCAGCCCTCATTCCCCTCACAATTACCCCATCCCTCCAGTCTAGAACAAATTAAATACAGGCTATGCCGGGGGCAGTGGACATGTAACAGAATAATCTCAAAAGATTCAGATCTGGAAATCTAGCTGCAGAGCGTGGACTAATGACATATGCTCCTCACATCAGCCTTGTTCCCGCTGCCACAGTCAAACACATAAGCTCAGAATTACTGTTAAAGGGTTATGATAGAAGCTTACTTGAATGTTGTAGAAGTAACTCATTCCTACTCTAATCTATCAGTATGCCAATACTTATGTTGGGTTGTAAAGGTCTAAGGCAGTGCTTCTTAAACATTTTGGTCTCAGGATCCTTTAAAAAATTATGGAGGACTGCAAGAGACCTTTTGTTTGTATGGGTTATACTTATTGATATTTACCATATTAAATATTAAAACTGACACATTTTCGGCCACCACTGTGTCTCATAATTGTTTTATCATTTACAGAGATAAAATTCTGTTAGGATTCATTAACTGATCCGTAAAGTTTAAGTTTAAACATAGTGATAAAACCTTATTAAGAGAAAACACCATTTACATTAAATATCTCGAAGCTGCAAAGTTCAGGCCTTCTTTTACTTTAAACCAGCAGCTACTCTGCATATTTCTTGATGTCAAAAATATATTAGTGACCACATTTCAACTACTGTAGTTTACACAGTTATTCTGTGTAACTGTGTAAATATCAGCAGATAATAGAATTTTATATAATTGTACTGTTTCTCTACTGTATAAACCATTAATTGTATTCACATCATGGCTAAATAATGCTTTATGGTTATTTGTTTGTTTGTTTGTTTGTTTTGGAAGTTCCACGGACACTGCTGGAGAAGTGATGAGGAACAAGGAGAGCGATTAAATCTTGATTAATATGATAGTAGTGGTCTATAAAACCTTTTGATGGTGTGTAGTATGAATGAAAGAAAGCTGGAATCTACATCCAAACATCAAAAGATAGTGGGATATATTGATTGTGCATGTGCATCTATATAAAAACAAATATATTAATATTCTTCTGGAGCATTACATTGGATTGAAAGGTTGGGATTCTTTCTATGGGATTGTTCCCAGAGAGTAGGTAGGTTAACGTCTATCGATCCATATCCTTGTTAAGAACAAAATGAAAATTCAGAAAGGTCTGCAAAGAATTGTGCTCAAAGAAGCCATATAGGGTATGAAAAATATTTCTATCTTTAAAAAGCTTCAAACCTATTTTGACTTTGAAATGAATCATTGTGAGATCAGATGATGTATGAAATATATGGAAATATTCTGAGATGAAACAATTTGGACATTTGTCCTCACAATTCTTCTCTTGTTTCCATGTTCTTATTCTAAGATGTACTGGAAACATTAGACTGTGGATTCCACCTCATCCCATTGTATCTTCCTTCCTTAGACATCTTTAATTTTTATCATTTTAATAGTGTAATGTTGTATATTGTTTTTAATCTTGTTTCTGAGCTGCTTAGAGTTGACTCATGGTGAGATTGGTGTCATATAAATGTAATAAACAAATAAAACTACTGTGTCCAGATAGTTTGGCCCTGGATTACGCAAAATGGCATTGGTTAAGGATTCTGTGCCTAGGGTGCAGTTTATTCTAAATGATGTTGCAATTTTTTCTAAGATGAACTAGATATTTTGGTGGCGTTTTGAACCTTTTTTGGTCTTTGGCTTACTTGTTACAGCAATGTCTGACTTTCCTAAATGTTATTTCCAGGCTAGAGTAGTTCGATATATTTTATTGGGTTGCCTTTAAAACTACCCCTTGCAAAATGTGGCCATTGAAAGAATGGTAAAAACAGAGGACATTATATTGGGATGCGTGCAAAACTGGAAGTGTGTTTCATTTGATATGTGAAAGAAAAATATTGTGGCTGAGAAATTCAGCTGAATTATTCTGGGCAGGTAGTTATTCCTGAAAGAAAATTTTGAGAAGTCTTACCAGGCAAGTAAGGAAATGTTTCAGTCTTCTCTTTTTCTTCATGGCCTGTGCACTAGCTATTTATGATCTTCAAAGTGACTTCTTTTCTATTAATTACAGCAGAGGTCACCAACCTTTTGGGCACCAGGGACCGGTTCTGTGGAGATAGGTTTTTCCATGGAGTGGAGGGGGCGTAGTTTCGTGTGTGCCTGCATCCCACGGATGGGGCTTCGCTTGTTTGCGCGCCTGGTTTCTGGCATGCCACAGCCCGGTATTGGTCCACAGACTGGGGGTTGGGGACCCCTGAATTATAGCATGCTTAGCATCTCCTATTTCTTACCTTCTCTTACTTTCGATTATAGGTGGTTTTCATTTAGCTACCACTCTTGGGACCAGCAACTTGGTTATTAACCAAAGTGGTTTCTAAGTGGAAAATCACATCACCGCTTACGATTTTACTTCAGCTTCCCTTTGTTTTACTGTGTCAGAAGCCGGGTGAACCCAAATGGCAGGAAAAGTTTCTCAAACTCAGCTCAAAGGAAGTTCAGCAAAAGGGCAAATTTATGTCACTATGTGGGGCAATTGCTAATGGACTGCCTGAAGCGAAGTAAAGGAAAGATTGCTGATAGCGTTCTTTAATCCTGGAGTACTTTTTTCCATTGTTTTTCCTTGATTCAGTTTAAAATAATAATACCACCCTGATTCTGTGTTGTTTAGATTTTTTAATACATTCAATAAATTGGGGGAGGTTTCCTTTAATCTCTATTTAATATACATTTTATTGCCAGTTACCAAAATCGAGCCATCTTAACCATGTAACTACAACTTTGTATTACTATTGCCAGGGATGACTTTTCCATTTTTAGTTAAATGCTAAAATCTTTAGAACATTCTGGTTGGTATTTTTTTTATTGAGCTTATTAGATCATTTTGGCTATTTTCTTAATTTTATTGCTGCTTATTTAACACTGAAGCTTCATCTAGATGTGATATCTAAAACTGGAATCATGATGTTATTTAAGAAAAAAGAGGAAAACTATTACCGTGTTTCCCCGAAAGTTAGAGCTAGCCCAATAGTAAGTCCTAGCTTGATTTTTGGGGGTGGGCCTAATATAAGCCGTACTCCTAGTTTTGGGGCAAGGCGCACCCTTAAAAATCAAATTACGGTGCCTAGGGTGCACCGTAGGACCACAGCCAGGCTTCTCACACCCCAACACCTGTCGGGCTGCTACTTGACTTCTGCGGCTGCTTGCCGTCACTTGTGGCCGGGTGCCATGTGGCACATTGTGCCGTTGTCGCCCCTCCCAACAGGATTCAGGCCGCTTCCGCTGCTTGTGTGCTTCGGTCCGCTTCCCTCTTGCACAGCGCTTTGGGCTGCTTCCGCTGCTTGGGCAGTGCTTCGGGCCATTTCCATTGCTCGCACACTTCAGGCCGCTTCTGTTGCTGTGGCAGGAGGTCAAGTGGCGCTTCAGGCCGTTTCCGCTGCGCAAATGGCCTGAAGAGCCACACAGCGTCCTGCCACAAGCAACAGAAATGGCGCAAAGCACCACACAGCGTCCTGCCAGGAGGAGCGGCAATGGCACAATGCGCCACATGGCATCCGGCCACAAGTGGCAAGTGGCCGCAGAAGAAGTCAAGCAGCGGCACGGCAGGTGTCGGAGTGTGGGAGGTCTGGCTGTGGTGGTCCTAAGATAAGTAAGACATTCTCCGAAGTTAAGACCTAGTGCCTCTTTTGAAGGCAAAAAAATTATTTGGGGAAACACAGTATTAATCTTTAAAAAAACACATTTGGAATATTGCATCCAGATTGGTTACCAAGATACAAAAAAGATGTTGAGACTCTGGAAAGAGTGCAGAGAAGAGCAACAAAGATGATTAGAAGACTGGAGGATAAAACAACAATGAACGGTTGCAATAAATGAGTATGTCTAGTCTAACAAACAGGACTGGGGTGACTTGATAGCAGTCTTCCAATATTTGAATATTTGCTGTCACAGTGAGGAAGAGGTTGACCTATTGTCCAAAGCAACTGAGGACAGGAAATAATGATTGGAAACCTATCAAGGAGAGATCCAATTAAGAACTAAGGAGAAATTTCCTGACAGCGAGAACAATTAATCAGTGAAATGGCTTGCCTCCAGAACTTGTGGGTGCTCCATCACTGGAGATTTTTAAGAGGAGATTGGACAGCCGTTTGTCAGAATGGAATAGACTTTTCTGCTTGAGCTGGGGATTGGACTAGAACAGGGCTTTTCATCCTTTTCACTCATTGTACCACTTTTAGGATATGACAGTATCCAAGTACCACCAGTCGCCTAGCAAGGTGTCAAAAACTTGATGACCAAAAAAAAAGGAAAAAACTGAAGAAGTACAGGTAGTCCTCGACTTACAACAGTTTGCTTAGTGACTGTTTGAAGTTACAATGGCACTGAAAAAACTTCCCCCCAAGCCACAGCCGAGCAAGATACTTGCCCACCCCAACCCGGTGGCGCTCTTCCTCCTGTCCAAGGTTTTCATTGTTGTGAACATTTCTGTTGAGGATTGGCAGCAGAGGTGGGGTGGGGTGTGTGTTTGGTTTTTATTCCCCCTGTCTGCTGGATGGTTGCAGCAGGTTTTGGTCACTTCACATGACCCTCGGACACTGTGACCGTCATTAATACGAATCAGTTGCCAAGCATCTGAATGTAAATCACAAGACCCTGGAGATGCTGCAAAATTCCAGCTGATTGGCGCTTCTTCTGGGCTCAGCAGAAGCGCCAGGATCAGCGCTGAGTTGCAGCTGGAGCCTGGCGCTTCTGCTGAGCCCTAACAGCCCTGCAGCTCCAGCTGTCTCTCGCTCAGGCTTGTGCGGTGCTGTCACTGGTTCAGCTCATTCCCCTCCCCCACTACCACTTTTCTAGGATGGTCGCATACTACCTGCCAGGTGCCAATGTACCACAGGTGGTACCCGTACCACTGGTTGAAAAGCCCTGGACTAGAAGACCTCCAAGTCCCTTCTAACTCTGTTACTGTTACCTTTTTCTTCATTGCATTTTTTTCCCCAATGGAAGTTCTTTCCATTTCCCAGATAGCTGTTATCTGAAGATAAAATTCACTTGTGAAATGCCAGTGGAGAATTACTTTTCTTCAGTGTGCTCTTGCTAATTACTATATTGATAATTAACCTGTGCACAGGGTTTTGCCCTTCATTTTCAGCACCTGTTTATTACTTTTAAAAGGATGTTTCTTTGATCCATATCTGCAGTCTCAAATATACGCCTTCAGCTGTATTAGATTAGCAACAACATATACATCTTGGTGCGTTTGTACCTCATTTGTTTATTTCTTTGGGGGGAATTTCAGATTTTGTCATAAATGCTTCCTTCAATGCCTTCTCACTGCATGTTCAAGGTGATTCAGTATTCATTTATACCGTGTTTTGTGTTTTCATTTCTAGCTTGATAATATGTATAAATTATTAAGTAACATACAAGTCATGTTTGCCTTATATTCAGATTTGTGCTCTCAGTAGGATTAGACAAATTACTAAAGGTATTTCGTTGCTTAGTGTTGTTTGTGTATGTGTGAATATATATATATATACATATATAGAACTGCATGTTTAAACAGAGTTCTTAATAGAACTGGAAATGTTTGAATCTTTTTTCAGTTATAATGTATTAGGTAAATCAAGCCCTACAGTAGACTAAACAAGAGAAAGATGTTTCAGATGCAACTGTTTCAAAGGTTGTTATTTATGCCTAGGTTTTCTACAAAAATTTGATAGTAATATGTCACTCTCTAACACTGTACCTTAATGTGCTCAAGATAACCATGAGAAAATGAGAAAAGATTAAAGATTGGAATTGTGAAACAGGGAGTGAGCAGGGGCTCTGCAAATAGTTGGACATCCTTTGAGGGGTGCAAGATGAGTAATTTAGCAAAGTTGGTCATGTTAGTAGCATACTAAAGAGTCTATAACAGGGGTGTCAAATTGCCGGCCCGCGGGCTGGATGCTTCACAAGGAAACCGCGCCACGAGGAAACTGCGCCCACCCCATTGCCAGCAATGGGAATAAAATTCCGATACATCACACGACGTCACGTGACATCGTGAGTTTTACATGTCTGGTCTATAAGATACCTTTCAGTTGTGGGAGAAAACCAAGGAAATAATGTAAAACAGACCATGCGTCTTTTATTTCAGAGAAGAATAAGAAAGCATGTCACTTTTAAGTTTGATCATGTTATTTACATGCTTACCAGCTCCTTACATATTAATTATATGAAGTGAAACCTGTAGTCATTTTCTGGATCTCCAGACCAGGTAGATATAAATGATAATAAGCCATTTATTCTTAGGGAATTCAAATCCACATATAGTATATAGTTCAAAAATAACATGACAAGTTTCCTAACGCACAGAAATAAAATGGCTGATTATGGAGAGGGGCACTAATTTAGGGGACAGAAAGAAAAAAAAAGCTATCTTAAATTATGGAGGTATGTAAAGCTTCAGTGGAATTCCTTTTTTAAACCATAAAACACAGAAAAAAACCTCACTAGGTTTAGCTTCAACAGGCTTATTACAGCACAGCAAGACATTTATCCAAAGGGTTTGACAAGAATGTGTCTGACAGTCAAGAATGTGTTATATACTGTCACTTGTTCAATGCATCTTATTTGACTTAATTAGACTCAGCCCTAAAGAAATTGAAGCAGTCAAAACATAGCAATTGACATTTCAAAGTTCTACTTTGGCATAGGCAATAACAAATTAACAAAACATAGGGCTAAAAAAATAGCAGAAAGTACAATGGATTCGACTCTGTGGTTAAAGAAAACTATCAGCAGTTTCCTGTCAGTTGAATTTTAGCTATTTAGTATATCCAGGTTCTGCATTATCTACTGATAAAACTTCAGGTTTGAACACTTAAACATCAGATTGCTTTTTCACCAAGGGTTTATTTAGGCAGCCAATTTTAGATTGTGACTTAAAAGTGAAGTCATTTACATTTCTCCAAAGTTTCTTTGGAGTTTCTTCAGAATAAATGTCAAGCCATGACTATTTTAATTTTTAAAAAAATAACAGTGTGCCTCTGTCAGCTTTTGAGATAGACCCGGTAAGGAAAAACAAATAGCACTAGCACTCTGATTGATATTGATATAGGCTATAACAGAATCTTGAAAAACTGATATTTATCCTTCTCTCCTACTAATAACAAAAAGGACCAATCTTGAGTTGATTTTCCACTGTTTTTGATTTTCCTGGGCTAAACTAACTACTAATAATTGCCATGTATTTTTTAACACTGTCTCCGTATAGCCTTCTACAGCCTTCAACCAGAAATATTATTACTGGACAGGGCTTTTTTTCTCATAGAATGCCCAGAACGGAGTTCTGGCATCTTTTTTGGATGGAACCTTGTAGGGTAGGCAAGGCGGGCTGTGTGACATGTGTGAGTTCCGGCACCGTTTTTTTTTTTTAAATACAAAACACTGCTACTGGATGTCGATGATGTGGATGATGCTTGAAAGCTGATGCTTTCATTTGTAATTGCCAGCTTCCTGTTTTATGTGTTTATGTTTGTGGGTATGGATGAGTGCATGCATGCATAAAATTGGCTGAGTCTGGAGATCTTGCAGATACCAAAATATCTGTGGTGCCCATAAGCACCACATTGCTTTTCCATCCTTGAAATAAGTGCAACAATGATGTAACTTTTTCAATAAGAACTTGATGGTTTTATGCATTTAAAACATCAGTCTTATTTCTTTTATTCAGTCATACGTGTGCACTTTTGTTAATCATATTTTTATTATCTTTGGTTTCAAATAATGACAACAGAACCCCACCCTTTAATGGCTTATAGCAGGGGTTCTCAACCTTGGCAACTTTAAGAAAGTTGCCAAGGTTGAGAACCCCTGGCTTATACGGTAGGTTAATAAATTACTCATTATGTGCCTACATAGACTGTGCCACTAGATGGAACCATTAACCAAGTGAATTGCTCGGGTAATCAGTTTGCTTTAAGTTACAATTCCTTGAACACCAGGAAAGGCTAGCTGTTAATAAAGAGAAAAACTGTAGAACTCTCTGGGATCGGCAGATGTCAAGAAAGCTATTTTCCTGCTTCTGACACCAGGAGAAGCACAGGGAACACTGTGGTCATCACCTTGCATTTTATCCTGTAGCTAAATCAATATAATAAAGATAATCTGAACTACAGAAAGATGAGTAATATTCAAAGTCATTCAGAGTAGATACTACTAACAGATAGTAATTTCTATGTCAATTGAAATTCTGAAATCTGTAATTGTTGCCTTCTATCAATAAGCAGTAATATAGAAAATGACATTTTCATTTTAAGGAAAAGTTCTTTTCACAAAAATATGTAAGACCCTTAGAGTTAACTATAATTCAGGAAAATATTTTGCTTGTCTTTTGAATTTTTTTCCAATGTTCTTTAATAGATCTTTTAAACCAGAAGTCCCCAACCTTTTGGGCACCAGGGACCAGTTCCGTGAAGAAAGATTTTTCCATAGACGGGAGGGTGCATTGTTTTGTGTGCTGCCTGCATCCCACAGAGGGGCTTGCTTGTTTGTGCGGACCAATTGCTGGCATGCCGCGGCCTGGTACTGGTCCACGGACTGGGGTTGGGAACCCTTGTTTTAAACCATGTTTATCTAGATACTATTTCAGTTGGAATTAAAATCATATTTACATTTTAACTTCTATTACAAATCTGATCTCCATCCAAAAGATGTGCATAATTCAGTATTACAGTCCTCTACATGGCTTTCTTCCACATACATATTAATTATAACTGGGTGAAGAAAGGCAGAATTTAAGGGATTGTTGGACATGCTATGTTACAGAACATAAGCATTACAAGTTTTTAAATAGCATGCTCTGTTTTATAATAACCTTTGAAATGCATCTTTTGAAACACATTTTCCATCTCTGGTCATTTTGATGTAATTTATATTTGTTTAAGATGCATAAAGTATGTTATGGTTAAGAAGACCAGATTATAACAATTCAAAAGGATTTCTAATAAATGAAATGCACAACATCAAAGATTACGTCTGAATCTTAAAAATACGGTTCCTTCTCAAATTAGGTATTTTGGTCAAGTGGTAGATTAGGTATTTTGGTCAAGTGGTAGAAGTACAGTAATGCTTGGAAATAGAAGAAATACCAAGTTACTCTTATGTATAGATCCAACAAAAATAAAACCCTACTAAAATATAAAAAGGTGCTACTACTGTTTTTTTTTCCTTCAAACATTTGTGCTGGAATTTATGCAGAGAGCTTTTATTGACAGATCTCAGGCTTCTTGTATAAGAGGCTGTATGTGAGAACAAAAAAAATCAGAAGCTTTTCTTCTTTCTGAAGATAGCAGTTTCTTCTCTTTCTATTTTTCCTTTCCCTTTGTTCTTTTATTTTTTTTCCCAGCCACCCATGGCCTCTGAAGACCTGGGAAAGCTTATATTCTCCCAAGATACCTAGGGAGAGCTTTTCAAATATTGGGGCTGCCATTTTCAGGGTTCATCTTTTTGAACAGCAGCCCCAAGAGACACAGTTGTTGATTTCCCATCCCTCCTGTCCCATCAACTTTCCCACTGTGGCTATGTTGAAAGCAATAACAGAGGAAACATGACCCATTAGGGTTGTCTTCAGTTTTTTCAAGGAATTGAGAAATGTGCAGATTTGAAGGGTGGAATAATACAATATAGATCAGCAGTTTCCTGTTACTAGTGATGATTGGCCCACCTTCCCTCTGGACTTATAGTGCTCATTGGGCAAATAGTTCTTTCTTGGCATCATTTTTTGTATTCTGGAAAGATAGCTTCCCTTTAATAGCAATAACATTTAGGCTTATATACTGCCCCACAGCACTTTACAGCACCCTCTGGGCAGTTTACAATGTAGTGGCATTATTTGCATATTGCCCCACAAAATCTGGGTTCTCGTTTTACCAACCTCGTATGGATGGAAGGTTGAGTCAACCTTGATCCCTGTCAGGATCGAACTCCAGGCTGTGGGCAGAGTTTGCCTGCAAATTGGCATTCTAACCATTGTGCTACCAGGGCTCTATAAGAAAGCTGGCTCCACAGCAGTGCATATGGAGGTACAATTTATGGGAAGGCTCAGTACAGAGAAGCACCATCATACTTCCCACTCATGGATTCTCGCAGTAAGGGCAATCCCTAAAAGCATCGACGACGGAAATGCTAGTGCTGCTTGTCATTTTATTCCTCAGAAGTCCTCTTAAGTCAGGGAAAAGAAGAAGCATAGCTATTATATTTCCTCAGTCTCTGTGCATGAATTCCTTAGTGCCAGTTTCTCGTATAGTTCTGTGCTCCTAAGAAAGCAGATAAAGAAGAATAGTTATTGGGAGTAAAATGGCAGAGAATTAACTTCCAGGAACCCCAGAAAGGTTTTATGTCCCTTTTTTCTTTGTTTTACATAGTAGTTTCACTCTTCTATATAAGAAAGTCCATGACACCATTGTCTCCCAAGGGAAGAATTCAGTCCCTGTAAATTTCAAATGAGTTGTTTGATCAAGGGGAAGCCAAAGTATTCCCATTAACTTTAGATATAGCAGCTGACATCACCTCCCCAGTTACACTGATTAGGATTATGAGGTCTTAGTGGACTTCTGGTGGCTCCGCCGGCGCCGCTAGAGTCTCCTCTATGAGGCTCCGTTCTCTGGGTATGTAAAGCCGCAAAAAACAGCGAACACCAGCTGTTTTTTGCGGTGAAAAATCCCCTCTTCGGGCGAAGAAGAGGTGTAGAGCATTGGGAGCAACAAGGGTTGAGCTCCTCTGAAATCCCTGAAGTTTCAGGGATAAAGAGTGTGAGCTCCCCATAGCTCCTGAAGACGCTCCTGCCCAGAGACGCTTCTGTCATCGGACAGAAAAAGACGCCGCGACCGCTTCTGCTTTTAAAAATAGAACACAAGAGTGACTGTTAGCAGACTGAGTGAATATAGGAGTTCTTATTGGATTGCAAGTATTTTTTATTGTTTTTTTGGCTATATATTTCTAACTGCTACATTTAACATAATGCATTCAAAATGGCGTATAGCTTTCACTACTTTTACTACTTTCACTGCTAAAGGAAAGTGTTTGAAAGTGAAAGTGAATTCTCCATTTTTTTTCCCTCTTTGTTCTCGTAAGCGAAGCTAGAGGCCAGAGTGACTGTTTAAAAATGGATTGGAATTTACGTTTTAATGTCAAACCTATTTTGGACTGCATTGATAAATTTAAAGAAGAAACGATTGCAATATTGAAAGAGACTAATGCAGAAATATTAAAACTCCTTTTTCCAAATGAAACTGAATTGCAACCATCTGTTGAATATTCTATACAACAATCCAAACAAGAAGAAGACAGTATTGAGAACAAAGAGAATAATTGGGAATGGATCTTGCTTGATAAACAGTTCACTTACGGAGTGGAGGAAGAGGATTTGTTCCAAGACAGGAGGGGATGGTTATTCCTCTCAGACAAGCAGCAAGAAGAAGATTTAATTGAGAAAAAAGAGAAAGTGATCCAGTTTAAGAAGCAATTTATCTATGGTACTGAGGACCAGGAAAAGCAAAGACAGAGATCTGAAATGTTATTTCAACGAAAGTCTATGGTTAAGAGAAATAGAGGATTAAAGCAAAGGTTAAGATGGTTTATATGGATTCAAATGATATTGCAAGTAAAAAAGAGAGACTTACTACCGGTACTTGGAAGGGAGGCTTTGTTATGGAGATCTACCTGGCAAAAGAAAAAACCCAGAGTACGATTGAAGGAGTGACATAAGGAATTATGGGTAATCTAAAACTATGGACTGATTCAAAGACTAAGATTATGAGTAAGATATAAGAGAAGATGACTTATGGAAGATATAATATTAAGATTATGAGTAAGACGTAAAAGAAGATGATTAATGAAAGATATAATTAAATTGAAGAAGAATGTATTTGCTTTGAAATGATCTAGGTTTGACATTAGATTGATTGATTGATGGGATAAATAAGCATTATGGGATTTGATAAGGTTGAAGGACTCTAAGTTAGAAATGGATTAAACAGATTGTATTTGTTATTTAGGCTTATTTGACATATGAGAAAGCCCAGAAGTCGATTGAAGAAGTGAAATTTAAAATTAAGTGTAAGGAATTAAGGTCAATCTAAGATTATGGGTTGAATTTATGAGTAAGATGTTTGAGAGGATGTTTAATGGAAGATATATTAAATTGATTAAAAATAAAAAAAAAAATTTTTTAATTGAGGGGTTTACTGATATTATTTGTTTATTCTATTTTTTTTAATGGTTTGAAATGACTGTCTAGAATGTTAAAAGAGATGGATTATTGAAAGATATATATTAAACTTGATTGTTTGGATGATTCTATATAACCTCCCAATGAATTGAAGTGAGGGACTGATTCTTAGATTGATGGTTTAGATATGTAAATGAATATTAATTTTCTTAACAAGATGATATGTTTGTTTTGTTTAGTGGATTGAAATGATTTAAGGTTTAACATTAGAGGGAATGATTGAGGGATTAGATATATATTAGAACTGATAAGGTTGAATAAATGTTAGATAGAGATTGTATTTAGTATATAGTTTAAAATTCTTGTTAGGATTATATAATAATTTTGTTTGAAGTAGTGGGTTTTCTTTTGATTTACCCTGTACTCACTCTGGGAAGTCAGGGGGGGGGCTAGGGAGGGTTTATAATTTTATATACTATGTTTTCTCAACTGCAATTGGGGTTGATGCAAGAATATGTAATTATTGTTATTAAGGGGTTGCTCGGGTGGCCTCTGGGCACCACATCTGATGGAAAGGGAAGGAGGAATGAAGGTTGATGTAAGTAGAAAGTTGATAAGAAGGGGGAAGAGTAGGGATAGTTGGGTGGAGTAGAAGGAGGGAGATAGAGAAGGAGGGAGGAGAGTAGGTAGTTAGATGGTAAGTGAGGGGGGAAGGTTAGGGTTAGGGGGATGTGGTGGTGGGGGTACCGAGCAGTAATGTTAATTGTTTAGTAAATGAGGTCTATGATTATTTTCAGTTGAGTTATTATTATTAGATGTAATGAAATAAGTACTTATGTTTTGTTTATGGATGATTTTGAAATATGTATGTATGTTGCGATTATGTTTATTGTTTATTTTAATAAGTATTTATGTTCTGATTATGTTTATTGTTTACTTTAATATTATGATCTGATTTGAGTATTTTTCTTTCGTTTTCTTTTGTTAAAAATTAAAAAACCAATAAAAAAAAGGATTATGAGGTCTTAGTGAATGTCTCTATGTGCAAAGAAAAAAAAATGTTTAAAGGTTTCCCCGTCCAGTTACAACCGGCTCAAGGGGGAGCTCTTTTATGATTCTCAGCTGAGGGAGCCTGTATTGTCTTATAGATGCTTCTGTCATCATGTAGTCAGCATGAAAATACAGAAAGCAGTAACTTTTCTGCCGAAGTGGTACCTATTTATCTACTCACATTTACATAGTTCCACATTTAATGCATCATGAAGTCACACTAACGCCCAAGCAAAATGCTGACAGTACATACAAGTATAAACTATTCCTGGACATATATCTTTATTGGAGTTCTTTTTTGAAGCTTTAATGTCTAAATTATGTATTCTTGTTTAATACATAATTTAGCTTCACTGATAGTGAACATACGTTAAAGACATGGAGAATCTTAAGTCTCTGATTTTGTGCCCTGGTTCAGAGTAGTTCCTTCTGCTTGACTGCAGAGAAACCAGCTCCATTTTGTGGTCTTATCCCTTGGTTTTTCCCATAAGAGTTTTAATTTTAATTTTAAAAGTTGTGGTTCCCCCCTCCCTTTCCCCTAATCCCCCTTTTCCTTTGCCACATGTTTCAGTAATAAGTTTGGGTACGTCTTGTGTTATGGTTTATTAATGTTCTGTTAGCTTGTCTGGGAGACTTCTGGATTGATGGGTAGAAACGCTTTAAACAGATAAACAACTTCAGTTCTAGCAATATCTGGATAAACCTCTTAAAATCCACTTGAGAGGATAGAAAGTTTGCCTTAACCAAACAAGCAGCTCTGTACCAGGATAACAACACAATCGTCAGAAGTATTTTTATCCCATTTTTCAACTTGAGAAAAGCTCCTGGAGCAGCTTACAAAAATCAATAACTGGAGTGTGCTGACTGAAGAGCTTTCACACATATTAACTGTAAATCCTATGGAGCTATATAAAAAAATAGCTGAAGGGTTCGACACAAAAGCCGCTTTACTTTGAAATGGACAATTTATAATTGTTTGCTGGTATAAAATTGTATGTTTCAGTCTCGATTCAAGATTCTTCAACCTTACTTGTGTTCAGTAGGGTTAATAGTCTCAAAAATTCAGAATTAAGACTTCAAATAAGGTTGTTTGGGAAAAAATCAGACATGTACAGGCCATCTATGATTTCCAACAGATTGTATATTGTCTCCTTCTAGAGTTTGAATAGCACTTTCTTTACAGACCTCTCTTTTACTAGACAATACATGGTAGCTTAAATCTTTCCATTTGAGCTAATGTTTCTAGTGACATTTTGTCTATAATTGATCTTGACAGAGAGAGGGATTTGGGCTGCATTCAATCTATGAATAGTTCATCCTTGTCTGCAGTACGTGTGGAAATGGGCTAACTGGGTCAAAATGGATTTTTTTTATTTTTGGCTAAGTGCAACATTTTTTCCTTGCAGGTGTCCCATAAATGGGGGGACGTCATCAGGTGGCAGTTCTGAACATCTTAAAACAATTTGCATTTTTAGTAGGCTTGGGTGGGTTTCAGAATGGAAATGGATTTATTTTCATTTACAGACCCTTAACGTGTTTATTTCTACATTTATTTCATTACAACTTGCTGTGGTGTTACCAAAAATGGATGTAATTGAGCACTGTAGGAGCTTGTTTTTAAGTCCATAAAATAGCAATAAGAGCAGAACTCTTCACTATGCTCATTGTTTGCAGATTACCACTTGGCAGACCTGTTCAGAATTACCTGGGCCTTTATAAAGACGGATGCCTGAATGATTTTTTTAGTTTCTTGGCAGATAAAGTTAATGCGATGAGCGAAACAGGGTCTAATGTTATTATCTGGATCTGTTTGAGCTTCCTAAGCCAAAGATAATAGATAAAATCTTCTGTGATGTGAGTTATGCCACTGGTAGGCTTGGCCATGTTTCCCTGGCTCCATCTGGCAGTTGGGGTGGAGAGGGTGAGCAGCTGGATCTGGGAAATGTTCAGTGCTTTTTTAAAAAGTGTGTGTGTGTGAGGGAGAGAGAGAGGGAGAGAGAGGGAGAGAGGGAGAGAGTCATGCCATCTATTTTAAAAGAGATATTTGTGTTCTTTTCTCCCTTGAAGACATGCTCCTTTGACCCAACTGTTTCTGATACTTTTTAAGGATGGTTTTTGAAATGGTGCTGGTGGCTCAGCAACTGTGATGGAAACCCTAGATGGAAAACCAGGAGAGTCAGGGCTGTTGCAGAAAAGATTCTGGAATCCAGGGGAGGGGGGATGTAAGAGAGTAATTCCATCTTAATTATACTAGGTATACAGTATGTTGTGTGGGTGAATTGCTTTTGGTAGGCTTTCAGGTTTCTTTTACATTGCCCTACTAGCAATAAAGAACTTTCTAGAAAATGTTTCCTTAGATTGCCAACCTCACAGGGTCTAACAGTTACAGACGATTCTAGGGAAAAAATGGTTTATCTTGATTCCTGCCAGTCAAGATTCAGACCCAGTGAAAGAATGACTACCTGGACCTTGATCCAAGGAACTCACCTCTGCTGGTTCTATTAGATGTCTCAGCAACATTTGAAACCGTCAAGGATAGTATCTTCCTAGATAGCTTATAGGGGCTGGGAATCGGGGTCCTGTACCTCTGTTCTATCTGAGTAGGCAGTTGCGGTCTGTAATGGGGATAGGAAGGATAGTGTTTAAGGCCATGAATATTTCAGTACAAAGTACTATAAGGTTCAGTGCCCACCCCCATACACATGAATCTGCTGGGATAAATCATCTGAAGATTTGAGGATGGTGCCCTCATTATATGGATATTACATAAGCTCATAAGCCTACAGAGATCTATTATTGCATAGCAGCGGTTAGGCACCAAAATGCCATGTTTTATGTATTCCTGTCTGGCAAGAACACAGCAAAGAAACTCGTCTTGGTATCCCTATTCTGCCTAAGCCAGGGGTTCTCAACCTTGGCAACTTTAAGACTTGCTTTGCTGGCTGAGGAATTCTGAGAGTTGAAGTCCACAAGTCTTAAAGTTGCCAAGGTTGAGAACCCCTGGCCTAAGCGGTGATAGAATAAGTGGGGAGCATAGCTTTTGCAGCTTGTGTATGGACCTCCTTGCTTCCGGATGTTCAAGGAGCCCCTTCCCTTTTTGGCATTGTGCAAAGCTGTTAAAACAGTACTGTTGTACCCTACTCTTATGCAGGGTTAAATTTTTCTGCCATCTGCACGATTTCTGTTAATTATGTCTTCCTTTTGTTTTTATCTTATTTTTTTTCCCTATTCTATGCTACCCAGAGGTTAGGTTATTGAAATGGGTTGTAAAAAATGAAATAAAAGTAGGAGAATCTCACAGTGCAACAAAGTAGATATTATACTACTGAATTTCAGTGATATGATCTGGGGACTTTGCACTGATTGCAGTGGTCCTTAATCTAGAGAAGGCTGAAAACAAGTTGTTTTTATTATACGATAGATCAGTGATGATGAACCTTTTAGGGACCAAGTGCCCCAAAATTGGCCCTGCCCCATTCTACCCCCTTCCCGCCCCTGCCCCACCCCCACCCCATCTCCCGCCCCGCCTGCCCGCAGGCCCACTCACCGCCTCCACGGCCTGCCGCAGATTGCCCAGGCAGCCCAGCAGCGCCGTGGAGGCCACGCCCTCTGCCCGCCCCCCGCATCAACTGTGCGCGATGGGGCGTGAGAGCAGAGTCTTGTCTACGCTGCCTGGCTGCCATGTCCTTGGTTGCGCTGCTTCGTGTGGGCTACGCTCGGGGGGCGACTCTCCAGGGGGCTGCTGGTGAGGGGGTCGCGGGGGAGACGAGGCTGGGGCAACGGCATGTGTGCTCACAGAGAGGGCCATAGGTTCGCCCCCACTGCGATAGATAGATAGATAGATAGATAGATAGATAGATAGATAGATAGATAGATAGATAGATAGATAGATAGATATTTAAATACTGAAGGAATAATACAGTTGTTTAATTTCATACATTTCTTTTAGGTCCACGATGGGCTTCCTGGAATACAGGTGTCTTTATTTGTATCAGATGTGCTGGAATACATCGAAATTTGGGAGTGCATATATCCAGAGTCAAATCTGTCAATTTGGACCAATGGACACCAGAACAAATACAGGTTAAAAAGTTACATTCAAGTCATATTATGAGAGGTTTTGGGAGAGTTCGTTTCAAAATATATATTAATATAAAGGAATATTCTTTCTTATTTGAAATATTTTTTTAAAAAAAACTAACGATTTTTTTCTAGGTAGTTGTATAATTATTTCCTGAATGTACTTTTATGTGGGAACTGCATCTTGCAACAAGTTATTTTAGGTGTTCAAGTTAAAAGTTTTCTTTCTAATCTTAGTAGCACCTTGTACATACCAAGAATATTGGCGAAAGATAGATTGTGCAAAAGGTTCTTACTCATAAGGGGTTGTTCAGTCCTTATTTAATCCATTCCAAGTACTCTAGAAATTTTCTTATTTCAAATTGGTCTATTTCAAGTATTCTGGCAGGTCAGAATAGCACATTCTGACTTCTAGAAAATTTGGAGAACTTTAGTGTCTAAATATTCAGTTTTTCAAGCTTGCAGTATAATGTTCTAGGCAGTAAAATATATCCATCAATTTTTAATATTGAAAAATGGTGAACTAATATTTGTTTGTTTTGTTTCCATGATTGTATTTTTCGTAAAATGTTTATCCTCTGTTTTTGTTATATAAATTTTGTTGCATAATTTTCATAAAATGTTCGTGTCTGTTTTCAGTTCTACTGCCTATTGCTCCTTATACAAACAGAAAGAATAGTATGCAGTAAGATAATCCTTATTTGCTGCCATATGGTTTGATATTTATGCAGATGTTTGTAATCAGGGTCTAGAATTAGTTGTTTTATGATATGAGGCTTTCAAACAAAATTGAAAATTCACTGAGCCTGCCAAACCAATTTTAATCATTATGCCTATGATAACATTTAAAAACAGAATTCTAATATGCGGAATTCTTCATTCACTTATTAAAATGGCTGAAAATGACAGTAGAAAAGATGTTTAAAATAAATATTTCTAAATTATAAAATCAACAAATTCTAAAGAGCAACGAAGATGATCAGGGGACTGGAGACTAAAACATATAAAGAACGGTGCTAGAATTGGGTATGTATTTAATGAAAAGAAGGACTAGGGGTGACATGATAGCAGTGTTCCAATATTTGAGGGGCTGCCACCAAGAAGAGGGAGTCAACGTATTCTCCAAAGCATCTGATTGTAGGATAAGAAGCAATGGATGGAAATTAATCAAGAAGAGAAGCAACCTAGAACTAAGAAGAAACTTCCTGACAGTTAGGACAATTAATCAGTGGAACAACCTGTCTCCAGAAGTTGTGAATGCTCCAACACTGGAAGTTTTAAAGAAGAGATTGGACAACCATTTGTCTGAAATGGTATAGGGTTCCCTGCCTGAGCAGGGAGTTGGACTAGAACAGAGGTCCCCAACCTTTTGGGCACCAGGGACCGATTCCGTGGAGAGAGGTTTTTCCGCAGACCAGAGGGGCATGGTTTTTTTTGTTGCTTGCATCCCATGGATGGGGCTTTTCTTGTTTGTGCAGCCTGGCTGCTGGCAGTACTGGTCCACGGACCAGGGGTTGGGGACCTCTGGACTAGAAGACCTCCAAGGTCCCTTCCAACTCTTCTCGTCTCGTCTATTACATGCTAAAATAAGAATACAGATGTGTTGTTGAAATAGATTTAAAAATAATATTATAGCATTAAATGTTTCTCTTGCTGAAGGAATTAAACTTTGCTCCATGTAGTCCTTGACTCATAACAGTTGATTTCGTGACCATTTAAAGATACAACGGCACTGAAAATGGACTTGTGACCATTTTTCACAGTTACAACCTTCGTAGCATCCTCATGATCGTCTAATCAAAATTCAGATGCTTGGCAACTGGTTCATACTTATGACCATTGCTGTATCCCAAAGTCATGCGATCACCTTTTGCAACCTTTTGACAAAGTCAGTGGGGAAGCCAGATTCACTTAACAACCGGGTTACTAACTTATCAGCTGCAATAATTCACTTCACAACTGTGACAAGAAAAGTCATAAAACAAATGTCTCACTTAACAAATGTTTCACTTAACAACAGAAATTTGGGGCTCGATTATCATAAGTCGGGGATTACCTGTTCTTTGCTATAGTGCAGTGTTTCTCAACCTTGAGAATTTTAAGGCATGTGGACTTCAACTCCCAGAATTCCACAGCCAGCAACGCTGGCTGTGGAATTCTGGGAGTTGAAGTCCACATGCCTTAAAATTCTCAAGGTTGAGAAACACTGCTATAGTGGGTGGCTGAGGCTACATATAGATGTTGGGGGTCTCAGACCTTGCTTCCAAGAAGGGTTGGTGTCTTTATATACTGGTCCTGCTTTGGACACCACCTTGGTAATTTCCGTTGTTGCATCTCTTTTCCAGCAGGATACTAAACAAACTTTATCTTCCTAATCTTGGTATATGAGAGATATAGCATTCTCATATCCGCTTTCTGGGGATTAAAAAAATCAAACTATAAGAATTGAAATAATTTTAGCAGTCTAGCCTTTTAGTTCAAATAGCATAGATTGGTGTTGCTAAAAGGTTCTGCCCTTCCTTGGAAATAGACCAATCTCACAAGAGATAAACAAAATTGAATTTTATTAAAAAAAGAAAAAAAGGATAAAATTTAAGAACATCTTTTAATTTAAATTCATATACAAGTGGTAAAATAGGTAAATTATCAAAAATCATGTCCATCACAGGATAACAGCTGCTGAAAAGAAATTTACAAAAAAAATAAAATAAAATGCAGTGCTCCAAGTGGACCCAAGATAGCCAACACAATTACCGTATAGAAAAGCGGCTTATAAAGAGATTAGATTGAGATTCAAATTATAATATTAAATTATTCATTCTTACCCAGCCTTAGTTATGAACACAGACTGACATTGCACAGAGTTCAATCAGTAGTTGGTACAAACAAATAATAATATAGGACAGTAACAATTTAATTTAAAAACAAGCCGTTAAGCCATATGCAATTCCCCGCCACATGTGTTACCGATTTTTACAGAAATAGTGCTACCTAAAGCATCTGCTTCTGCGTTTCAATTCTCCTGGGCATCCCAGCTTCTTGGAAGTTCCAAAAGTTAATCAGAGGCTATGGATAATGAATTTAGTCTCTTGCTTTTCCCAGTATGATTTACAATATCTGGAGCTGTGCCCACAGTTTTAAAAAATTTTCTATCTCTACAGAGAGATGATTTCATTCTGTACATAATTCTGTGCCTGCATTGCCTCTCATGGGGATATTGATGGTTTGGCATGAGAGGCTACTCTGTCTATCATGGATGTCTCAGACTTGCAAAGAGCCTTACATTCATCATAATCTTTGAAGAAGACTATTAAAAAGTTCCAATAACTGTTATCAGATTACGGGAATGATCATTAGCTGCAAAAGTAGTAACCTGGGCATCTATACATCTTAGGCTTTTATAGATTTTTTTTTACATGTTTGCTCATGAATATGTCCTATTCTGTCTCATAATAATGACTCTTATGTAAAATGACTATTATAGTAGCAAGTTTATCCTAACGTGCATTAAACTAAATTGAATTTTTTTTGTCATTGCTTTCAGTGCATGCAGGAGATGGGAAATACCAAGGCAAGATTACTTTATGAAGCTAATTTACCAGAGAACTTTCGAAGACCTCAAACAGATCAGTATCCTTTTTTGCATTTCCATTTTTGAGGGACATTGGAGTACTTATATATGATGATGATGTTAAAATGGATGCATGCACACTGCACAATGGCCAAGTATAAATGTCAGGTTCTCAAAGGTGTAAAAGTACTTTTTTTAAAAAAAATAGGCTGTTTAAACTTAAAACGCTATTTCCATTTTAGTTTGATAAAGATAATATTTACTTCAAGAATACAGCAAGACAGGAAGCAATGTCCCATTGCTTAAATGTGAAGTTACTAAAGATGTCTGTGGTACATCTGGCATATTTAAACCTAAGAGCCAAAGTTAGCATATTAATAGCGCATTAGAACTTACCATGGTGGTGGATTTTTGAAAGTGGAATGTTTGGAAACTTACCGTAAATCTCCCCATGCAAAAAAAATTATATTGAGGAAATTGGTTGAACTCAAACTAAAATTGTCTTATCTTGTAGAACAATCCTTCTCATCACCGGTATTCCATCTTTGACCCCGATGCTTCCAGTTTTCCAAACTAGTTGAGCAAGAGCGAATCCAGTCAGTAAGAAATCTAAATAAAGCTATAGATCCATCATAAATTCTAATTTCCGTTAGTGAATATGCTTGGAATGATCAGTTTAATTTATTCTAGTGCCTTGATGGGAAGTGATAAAATACTAGCTTTGTAAAGCATATAGTGCAAGTGAGGCTATATTAGTAAAAAAAATTGAACCCCCATTTTTAAAATTCAGTCTGAATAGAAAAATTGGAGAAAATATGATGTGGTATTTGTCATGTATCAAAATGATTATACTAAGGTTATAAAAAAAATCAAATATGAGAAAGAACATTCGACAAGCCGGCCTGGGATAGTAGCTCCGGTTCCAACAAGGCCATAATTGTTTTTAGGGGATTGAGTTTTAAGATTAAGTATTGATTTTAAATGATCGGATTAAATTATTTTTAGGTAATTGGGTTTTTAAATGATTGGGCCAAATTATTTAATTTATTTTTAATAATTTTACCTTTTGTATGTAAATGTTTTTAATTGGGCTGTACACCGCCCCGAGTCCTTCGGGAGGGGGGCGGTATAAAAATCGTAAAATAAATAAATAAATAAATAAATAAATAAATAAATAAATAAATAAATAAATAAATAAATAAATAGTATACTAGTGAACATTGAACAGGCATCCTAAATTTGAAGCAGTTCAGTTCTGGCTTTAGAATTATTATAAAATTACGGTTTCTGCACTGAAAACTTCTGTTGTATGATAGCTTTTGTGTGTATGTCTGTGCGTGCGCATATACATGCATCTTTTTTTTTTGGTTTTTTTATTTTGTCTTTTCCTTAAACTAACTTATTCAGAGCTGTGGAATTTTTTATCAGGGATAAATATGAGAAGAAAAAATACTATGACAAAAATGCCATCCATGTCACCAATGTAAGTAAATATAAATTAGTCTTCTCTGAACTACTCTGAAGTAATATGTGCACAAGAAAACATAATTATATAAATATAATAATAATATAAATATTATTAATGTTAATTCTATAAATAGTATTACATATATCCAAGAGGTATGAAATATATTATTAATATAATCAATGTTAATAATAATAATAATAATAATAATAGTATTACATACATCCAAGAAGAGGTATTAAATATTGTATATACCAGAGAACTAATCCCATGATAATAGAAACAGATTTTAGTGACACTTACCTCCATTGCTATAATTGTATAATTGGTTTTACTTGTATAGATAATTAAATATCTTGATGGATATTTGAGGGCTTAATTCAGTGAGAATTTCACCTCTAAATATACAGGATTGTATATTGTGAAACATGAACACTGTTTCTGAGTACTTTACTTTTGTTAGACAGTTTATAGAGTCTGAAATAGGGTCTAACTCTAATCTTAATCTCTAAGGAAAATACATTAGGTACTTATATTAGTTTAAGGGCTGTAAGAAGAGTGGAAAAATCTGGAACAGGGTATAGAAACACAATGCAGAAGAAGGACAGGATAGATGTGCTGTTAATGCAAAATAAAAAGAATATTTCAATTAATTCATAGTGGAAATAGGGTAATTTATCAGAAAAAATCAGTAGGAAATTAGTTACAAGCAACTTGTCAAGATTGTGTGACTGAAGTGAAATATGAAGTGAAAGTTTGTCACATCCATTGCTGCTGGAAGAACTTGAGGAAGTAAAATAATTGGCTTTAACAAGAATTGCTTCAGATCAGAATAAATGTTTGTCTAGCTCCTAATTTTGTCTCTTATTAACTAACCAAAGACACAGTTGAAGTTGGTATCTCCTGATGTTGCTAGAGTTATAAGCTGATTACAGGTTGTCCTCAACTTATGACCACAATTGACCCCAAAATTTCTGTTGCCAAGCAAGGTAGTTAAGTGAGCTTTGCCCTGTTTTACAATCTTTCTTTTCACAGTTGTTAAGTGAATCACTGCAGTTGTGAAGTTAGTTACATGGTTGTTAAGTGGACCTGGCTTCCTCATTGTCTCAAAAGGTGATCACATGACCCCAGGACACTGCAAACGTCATAAATATATGCTAGTCGCCAAGTATCCAAATTTTGATCGAGTGATCACGAGGATGCTGCACTGGTCGTAGGTGTGAAAAACGGTCATGAATCACTTTTTTCAGTGCCATTATAATTTTGAATGGCCACTAAACAAAATGGCTGTAAGTTGAGGACTACCTGTTTGCAGCTTGCGTTTGAGATGGGAACTCAGTACCTAATTCTCTGGGTTATAGTTCCTTTGTATTTTTCTACTCAGAAAGAGTTGTATACATTGGATTTTCCTTACAGGACTGGCCACTTGCCTTTATTAAAAAATAGTGTGTAGTCAAAGGACATAAACTGCAGTAGAACAGTTTCAGGAAATCTTTGAGGCTTTTGTAATTCAAAGAACAGACTGTAGATCAGGGGTGTCAAACTGGCCACGTGGCCGGATGTATCACACACAGGCCATGCCCACCCAGCTCTGCAATATGTCACAATACGTCATGTGATGCAATCAAGTTTGACACCCATGCTGTAAAATGGTCTCATCATGGAAGCAGGAAAACTTCTCTCCTTATAAACTCCTTATCACAGTGAGTAAGACTGATCACAAGACCCTCAATTTATCAGAAAAAAAATGATAGAGGTCCTTGTTTGCCTACTTCTACTCCTTTCACCTCAAATGCTTTCATTTTCTGTTTTTCCTAAGCAAGGAGTCTCACTTCCACATAAAAGTGCTGGTCTGCATTATTTACTTGTTTATTTTTTAAAAAAATTCCTCTGAGCTCTGCACAAACTCCAACAGTATTATTCTAGATCAGTGGTTCTCAACCTTTTTCAGGTTGAGACCCCACTTGCCCCGCCCATGCGTGGCGTGATCCCGGCGCGCGCGGGTGCGCACCGGGCCGATCCATGCATGCGCGGCGCGCGTGTGACGAAAAAAAGCAAAAACAAAATGGCGGACCGCGACGGGCCGATCCGCGCATGCGCGGCGTATGCAACGACGATGAAAAAAAAGCAAAAAAATGGCTGACCGCGACAGGCCGATCCGCGCATGCGCGGCGTGTGCGCAATGGCCTGATCTGCGCATGCGCGGCGTGCGTGATGATGAAAAAAAAGCAAAAACAAAATGGCGGACCGCGACGGCCAGATCCGCGCATGCGCGCGCGCGCGCGATGGCCCGAACCGCGCATGCACGGCGTGCGCGCGACAAAAAAACAAAAAACAAAATGGCGGACCGCGGTGTCCGGCGACCCCGCGAAACGGTCGTTCGACCCCAAATGGGGTCGCGACCCATAGGTTGAGAACCGCTGTTCTAGATAAATATGATGCTCATGTCTTTGCTTTATTGTACACTTATCTGGCGTTTATTAATTAAATTGACTCTTTTAAGAAGATAAATTGAGGCAGATTCCCTATGAGACAGCATTATTAGAACTGTCTGCATGCATACTGATGTCTACGGCGTTGTATTGTTTATCTCTGGTATAGGGTAACCAGTGATGCTAGAAGGGAGGAAAAAAGTTAGGTCTGGCCTTTCTGTGAGCCATATGGGAAGAATAAATTTAGAAGCATACCTAAAGCAGTCTTCCTCAAACTAACTGGAATTCAATGACAGGTAGTCCTTGACTTACGACCATTTATTTAATGATCATTTGGAAGTTACAGTGACACTGAAAAAAATGATTTGTGATTAGTCTTTGCACTTAGACTGTCACAATGTCCTCTTGGTCACTTGATTGCCATTGCTTCTGGCAAGCAACATCAATGGGGGAAACCTGGTTCACTTAACGAATGTGTGATTTGCTTAATGATCATAGCAAATAAAGCTTTTAACATCAGGTGCAATTCATTTAACAACTGCATCACTTAGCAGTGGAAGTTCTGGTCACAAGTGCGATCATAAGTTGAGGACTGAGTATATCAACTTTAAACATTTTCAACAATAAGTATGTTGACTAAATAATCCTGGGAGCTGATATTCACAGTATCAGTACTCATATTGAATAAGCCTGCTTTAGAGTAAATCTTAAACAAGGTTTCCTATTGTCATAGCACAGCAATTGTGGCATAAACATTTCTGCAACCACCTTGTCCTCACTAAGGTTGGACCCTTTAGAATAGGAGTGGGGAGCTATGGCCCCTTTATGACTTGTGGACTTCAACTCCCAGAATTCTTGAGCCAGCAGAAATTTCCAGCTTGGCGGCCCAGAAAGAAAGGGAGGAGCAGGGAAACATGCGTATGTGCAGCCCATGCAGGCGCAAATGGGTGCACACACAGCATTGGTACTAGCGGCATGCATAAGCAGGCTGTGCATGTCCATGGTGCGCTGGTGCCCATGTACATGTGCAAATGGGCCGCTAGCACGCACATGATACTGGTGATGGTGCCAATGCACCCGCGCATGCGCAAACGGCCACTAGTGCCCACACAGTGGCACTACTCCAAGTAGGGGGGCTCTCCAGCTATTCCGGTGGCCAATAGCCACAGCCCGGTAACGGGCTGCAGACCATAGGTTGGAGACCCCTGCTTTAGAACATTATATTTGATAAATAAGGTGATCGCAAGCCTAAGAAAAGGTTTTGCTCATTTCTGAAGGAGCTACTCCCAGACAAAGTAGATCCAGTATTTGGCTAAGTAATCATTCTTCTGGTACAAGAATCCTATGTCCCATTATCTGCATGGTTTGCTACAATTCTAAATGGACTGAATAGGAGGCAATGCAGTAGGGAGACTACAAATGGAATATACTTAAGATATGAACATAGGAAGAAGTAATTTTAAAGTTGTCTTTCCTGTGCAATTTCTATTCCGTGTTGAAAAGTTAACAAAAGACAAGTCTTTTGATTGTGCTTGTATATTGTAACATGAACATTTGTGGATGTCTCATGTATGACGATCACTTACATTCCTACACTAACTGAGTAATACTGTGGGTAAGGCCGAAAATATACAACAGATTGTGGATTATGTAGACATGCTCACAAAATTACAAACTTCCTTATAGTATGCTTGTTGGTTTATGATTTAAATGCTCTTTTTGATTAACAATATTTTCTCCTTGCTTTCAAAAGCGAAGGCTTTATTTGGTAGTTATATATTTTGTTTAGCATTATTATTATTTTTCCTTCATAAAATAAATCCGTTAGAATGAGCAAAAACAAAGATTCCTTTGCCTGTTTCGCTACTCCTGTAGGATAGTATCCTTGTTTTAGTTCAGGACATTAATAATTCATGAGTCATGCTGGATAAAACTGAACAATGGGATGAGAGGCTTAATTATTTTCTCTTCTGTTAGTGATGTGATCTTATCAGACTTCATTTCTTACTTTATATTCTACCAGATTCGTCCATTGAGCATTTACTATACCCTGATCGGATTTTAACCTTTAAAAATGTCTTTAGTAAATTTTGAAAGGGCAGTTGACTCTGTGTAGCATTCTATGTAATAATTAAGTTCTGTACCTCCAGTTAAATACTAGGTTGAACTGAGGAAGTCATTGACACTCATTTATCTTGTTTGAAACAGAATTTTTAAAAATATTTTCAGTAGCAGAATTAGCCTAAACTTAAGTCTCTTCTCTTCTCTTCTCTTCTCTTCTCTTCTCTTCTCTTCTCTTCTCTTCTCTTCTCTTCTCTTCTCTTCTCTTCTCTTCTCTTCTCTTCTCTTCTCTTCTCTTCTCTTCTCTTCTCTTCTCAAAAATTGAAAGCAATAAAATATGCTGGTGGCTTTACTGTTGCCTGTCATATTGTCTTTTTTCATCTTTCATCTGCTTTGTACAGATGTCTTCCTCTGATGCTGCTCAACCTCAAACATCTTCTCCTTCTCTGCAAGCTGCCTCTGAGCAAAGCAAAATGGAGGTATTCCCTCTTCTTGGTGTTTATGTTGTGTTTGGTGCAGATGTGCTCTACTTTTGTTCTGAATGGCTATAGTACAGGCTAATACATTTGTTTGTGGTTTACTATGTGTGAATTCAGCTGTAGTTGTTCATTGTGGTTTCTATGATGCATGGCTTAGCATAATGCAAATTCAGCTAATATGGAATTATTTTCTGATATATATTTGTAATTTGTCTTAGGTAGGACTAAAAGTATTTTAAGCCAAACCGTAAATGTTATGTTGTAAATCCATCCAAAAAGAATTTCTACTTGGACTTTTAACAGATCAGCTTGAACTTTTTCATAATAGCATACAAGTCTGTCCTAGTGTCATGGTTCCGATAGATGAAACCCATTAAAGAACTTCAAGGCAAGAATTCCTCCTAGAGAACATTTTATTCAGGAGACAAGTATCGTCACTATATGGTTGAATCCAAAACTAGATTCCCTTCCCCCAGATACAAAGTAACAAATTGCAAGTCCCACTCCCACAAAGCAGTCATAAATCACATTCTCCAATTAGCCAGGAGCTTGGGCTCTCTCCCCAGCTCCTTAGCCAGCCAGTTTATGTCCTTGAGTTCCCATGGAGCTGCATTGTTGTTATAGCTAGCTGAGCTCAAGCATTCACCCCATCCACCCTTCAACACCTAATTTCTAAACAGAAGAAAAAGCATGTTAAAAGCAAAGTAAAAATGGCTGCAATTTCCATCAGTTATCAGAGCAGGAACATCCAATGTTACAGCATTGACACCTAGATTTGCAACTTAAATTTTTTCTTAGATTTCCTCAAAATAATTATTGTTATGAAGATAATGGATTCCAAGCAAAATTGCCAAGTTATTGGCATAATTTTGAAAATGAATTATTAATTAATAGAATGAGTTCTCATTTTCAGTCGTCTGTGTACACATTTAGTAATCCTCCATCCTGAACATGTTTTCTTTGAAATAAGATCCTTTCATTTCAGTAACACTTATTTCCAAGTGATTTGATTTGGGATTTCTAGGCTGTCTTTGTATAAATATCCACATAATAAAAATGTCAATTCCACATACTTTCCAAAATGAGAGCCAGCCAAAGCAGTATCTTGGACTACCTCTTTATTGCTTTGTTAGTCTTGAACATGGTTTAAATTACGTCCACTGGGGTTTGCATATAGAGCTTGAATTGGAATTGTAGGCTTTTAGTTATTTGTTTGCTTGCTTGTTTTTTGTTTAGAGTATTTGTAGGCCACTCACTCCTTTAAGGAAACCTACAGAAACAATCAAAATGACTGAAGACTAATCCCTTGTCAGATTAACCACACAATCAGATTCCAATGTATTATTATATAGTCACTTTCTGAATCATATTTATGCTTTTTAAGACATTCAACGCAATGTGCAATTTTAAAAAATGCAACAAATAAAATAATAGTATAGTAAAATAAGGGCAAAAATAAAGACATCTCTATAACAGGATAGTTACTATTAAAATAGCTAGAATTGGCAAGGTGCCACAAAAAGGGTTCTGTTTTATATACTATCCAACCTGTCCTTTTTAAATCATGAGACATACCTGAATCTCTGATGAAAATGTAGATTCTAAGCTTACTCCTCAAGAAACAGGAAGCCTTGCAATGCGGAAAGTCAGAATTATGTGTTCATTGATATAGAAGCCTTTATTGATCAATATTAACATTATCAATTGTGTTGGAAACAAATTGGAAGCCAGGACAGTTGGTTCAAAATCAGTGATATGGGAATCCTAAGTACACATCAGGTAAGTATGTGGATGAAGTTTTTGAACTCTTTAAAGTGACATCCTGTATAGAACATGTTATAATAATCTGTGTGACATGTATCCCAATCAGCAAATCACAGGTAGTATGTATTATCAGCATTATCATGAAACCTAATCTCAGTGCTCCAAGTGTTTTTCTGATGATATCTTATATAGAAGATGTAAGAATGCAATATACAACCTTTTAGAAATCTAGTGGTGCAATGACATCAGGACTGAACAGTAATTCCCATACCTTCCCTGACAGTTTTCAGTTACGGTAAATAAACTATTAAACCATGCTATCAATTCCCTATTAGCCAAACATCTCAGAATAAAATGATCTATAAGTCTCAAACCCCCACAAAACCAATAGCAGACTATGGAGAAAGCCAATGGAAAATAGGGAAGAGACATACATATTCAATTTTCTAGCCTTTCTGCTGCATATTAAGGGGAGTATGCTTAATATACTAGATATTTGAAGTGCTTGCAGATGTAGTGATATGGTCAGTTCAGCCTTGTAATATAACTCTTAAGATATTGTATACATATAGAGTACATATACAGACCCAGGGCTTTTTTTGTCATAAAATGCCCAGAACGGAATTCCGGCACCTTTTTTGGATGGAACCTTGTAGGGTAGGCAAGGTGGGTTGTATGACGTGTGTGAGTTCCCGCATCTTTTTTTTTTTTTAACAGAAAAAGCACTGTAAAGACCCATATATACATAATATATGAAGATTGCAGTTCTGATAAAAATAAATGTCTTTCTGAAATAGACATTTAAATTAACTTTTAGAAGTTAATATAACTGACATTTAAAAGATTTATTATATACAATATAATAATGTTTAACGGAACATTTTTCCACAGAAGGAAAAAGAAAAGAAGAAAGAAGAGAAAAAAAGGGACAAAGAACCAGAAAAAACTTTGAAAAACTTAGGAATTGAAAAAGTAAGATTGGTTTATTTGTATGTTTTAAGATTATACCATTATTCATAATTAATAGTACATAGTGCAGTAAATTCATTGCAGGTTTTTTTAATTTAATTCTTTGACCATTGCTGGTCTTGGCCTTTTGGCTAAAATCACTTTTCATAGTTTTAGTTTAGATCACTTGACTTAACTAGTTTCAGAAGCATTAAATCTGAATATTTTGTACAATTGTGCTTTCAAATATGAATTGTCTTAACATCTGAACAAGAAACTTCCAGGAAATGCCTGGGCTATAAACTATATTGGAAAATAAGGGAAAAATTTGGAAAATTGAAGCAAATGATATGGACGTGAATATATAGTAATGAGGAATTGAGATTAGCTAGAGCAGTGGTTCTCAACCTATGGGTCGCGACCCCATTTGGGGCCGAACGACCGTTTCGCGGGGGTCGCCGGACACCGTGGTCCGCCATTTTTTTTATTTTTTTTATTTTTTTATTTTTTTATTTTTTTTGGGTGTGCGCGCACCGTGCATGTGTGGATCGGCCCGTCGTGCGTGTGCCGCGCATGCGCGGATCCGCCCGTCGCGGTCCGCCATTTTGTTTTTTTTTTAATTTTTTTTTAATTTTTTAATTTTTTTTATTTTTTTGGGTGTGCGCGTGCTGCGCATGTGCGGATCGGCCCATCACACATGCGCCGCGCATGCATGGACCCGCCCGTTGCGGTCCGCCATTTTGGGTTTTTTTTTAATTTTTTTAATTTTTTTTATTTTTTTGTTTTTTTTCGCAGCATGCGTGGATCGGCCCGTCGTGTGTGCACACCACGCATGCGCGGATCCGCCCGTCGCAGTCCACCATTTTGTTTTTGTTTTTTTTTTTTAATTTTTTTTTGTTTTTTTTATTTTTTTTGGGCGCGCACCGCGCATGCGCGGATCAGCCCATCACACGTGCGCCGTGCATGCGCGGATTCGCCCGTCGCGGTCCGCCATTTTGTTTTTTGTTTTTTTATTTATTTTTTATTTTTATATATATTTTTTTCCGGCGCGTGCGCCCTGCGCACGCGCAGATCGGCCCATCGCGTGCCCGCGTGCCCGGGTCAGGGTCGCGGCGCGCATGGGCGGGGCAAGTGAGGTCTCAACCTGAAAAAGGTTGAGAACCACTGAGCTAGAGGGAGACTTTATGTTTTTTCCTAATTGCATGAGTTGCATGGATATTGCAGCTGGAAAGGTTAACAGTGTAAAAAGTTTGTGATGGTTCCTCTAAAAAATGAATTCACAAGGAAAATAATAACTTTTTCATTATTTTAGTCTGAGTAGGGTGTTAGGTGTCTTCTTGCAATTTTCTTTCTGTACTAATAATAGCTGATAGTTTATCTGGAAAGGAGTAGTTGTGGTTTTTTTTAATAAGAGGGATCTTGGCTTGAGTAACAACAATCTTGAGAGTTCTAAATTTGTTTTATGAGCTGTACTGTCACGGTTGCCATTTTAAAAAAAATACTTTTGACATTGGACAAGGGCATAGAGAAGGGGTAAAGGGATGAAAATTATATTATTTTGTATGACTTGTACTTTTGTTAATAAAAATGGGCAAATCCTATGACATCAGTATTTCCCTCTAGTCCAGCTCTCAAAGGGTTCATCATGTAGGTGATGATAATTATAGCTTATTCTTTATTGGGTTAGCAATCAGCCAGTATATTGATCATTAGTTGTTGGTTGCTTCTACCCAAATTACTTCAATTACATCAGAATTATGCTGGTTCATCTCAGTTTGAATGTGAACTGAGAAGAGATTTAACTTTCCTGGGATACATCATTTCCTCTGCATCTGTTTCCAGTGTAACATGAATAGAGCTTGACTTCTCTTCAGTGCTTCAGATTCACATGGAAAAATGATATGTGTGTCCTTCTTTTTCTGTTTGTGATCCTTTGATTGCTTCATAACATAGAGCAAGAAACACTTACCTTTTCCCTTACAATAATATTCTTTAAATAATCAAGTCTGTCATTCCTGGCTGATGCTTTGTTCCTGACTTTTTTTTTTTTAACCAAAACAATGTTTATTTTATCTGCTGGTTGAACACATGGTGGGTGGATGTCTATATTTCAGCGACTGCACTTCTGTGTGATGCTCAGTATAGCCCAGCCTTACTGACACTACGAATCATTAGTTTAGAACAGGGGTGTCAAACTGCCGGCCCACGGGCCAGTTTCATCATACCAGAGCCGCGCCCACCCCATTGCCGGCAATGGCGAAAAAGCTCCGATATGTCGCGCAACATCATGTGACGTCGCGAGTTTGACATGCCTGGTTTAGAAAGAACAAGTAAATAAAAAGTATTAACAATAAAATAAGCTACAGACATTATTATTGATACTCTGGGTCTTTTGCTTGTGCTTGGTACAAATAGCATACATCTCCTGATGTTCACCTCTTTCATATTGCTATGCCTGATAATTATGTTAGTTGGAAATCACAACTCCGATTATTATTGTTTCAATTCAGCTGGTACTAAGAACACATTTAGTGAAGCCAGCTGCTGTGTTTGCTGCTCCCTGTTTATTATTTTGCTTGTAATTTTGAAAAGTGGCAATTTTCAGAGTCCAGGACATGCTTTTTGCCTGGCTTAATTATTCATTGGCTGTCTCTGCTGAATAACATGCAGTAGCATTAAGTGCTCTTTTTGTTACGCTGTTCCACTGAGCATTGGAAGGCTTACTTGATTCAACTTCAAAAGGACTGTGGAATTAAATTCTTGTTTCCTTTTGTGATTGAAAACCTATAGAGAGGTTTCCAGGCAGATCATTTGATGCAAACTGAGTATTGTCTGTAGAGTCTGTTTACATTTATAATGCAGTGTATATTTTATATTTTCACTATGCAATGCTGTCTTGGATCAACGAATACGTTACAAGCAGCTTTAAATATCTCCTGTAGTAACAAGGAAATGCTAAGCTGAGAAGAGCTGATTCGTGCTTTGAAAATGATCTCGGATTATGCCTTAGTAGAAGAGCATGACATTTGGCCACATTCTGCTTCTGCAAATACTGGTTTTAAAAAGTGTTTTTTTATGTCTTGCTATTTTAAAACCCATATGTGAAAAATCCATTTGCATTAAATTCTGTTGATGTAATGTTCAATTCTTTAATCAGGAAGAATTGTATGCTAATAAATTTAAACTCCACATTCATACAGTATATGGATAATAATATCTCTTATTACTGGTATATCTTATGTTGCAGCATACCAAAGAATTGCTTATGATCCTTGTAGAAAATGTTCAGTCTGAAATATTGTGTCATGGTTCCGACAGATGAAACCCTTCAAAAGAACTTGGAGGCATTATTTTCCTTAAAGAATCTTTTATTCGGGAAACAAAGTATCGGCACTACATAGTTGAACCGGAAAACTAAGTTCCCCTCTCCTGGATACAAAGTAACAAAGTACATTTCCCACCTCCAATAAACAGTCATAAATCACATTGCTTTCTCCCCAGCTCTCCAGCCTGCCAAAACGTTATCAGCTTCCAACCCATTTTGTCCTTGGATTCCCATGGCAGAGTTATTATTATTATGACTAACTGAACTCTCATTGCAATCCCCCCTCCCAGCACCAACTAATCCTAAAAGCCTAGAGAAAATGCCTGCATTTTCATCTGATGTCAAAGCAAGAACATCCGACGTTAACAGCGTTGACATCTTGCTTATCCTTATTTCTCCATTGTCTTATATGAAACCTTTTCCCTAGAGTTGTAAGTCATATTCAAGTATTATCTGCTTCTTTCATTTCTGCATGAGGTGTTAAGATTAGAGTTTAATGGAAGTGGACAAAAGTATAAAACTATAAGAACTGAAATACCCTGAGCAATTTAGCCCATTTGGCTGCAGTTAGTCAAAGCAGTGTGATTTATTATATCGAATTAGAAATAAATATTTGATTTTGCAAATATGCTTTTGGAAGTGACTATCCATCCTTTAAAGTGGTTTTGAACAGCTATGGAATTTGTAGAATAGGAATTATTCAAACATGTCTCTGTAAGCAGTAAGTATTTGCGATCCTGTCATTTGGTAAGGTTTTCATAGTTATTGGTAGAGAATTTCAAGTAAAAAGAATTAGCTATTTGTATTATTTTAATACATTTTAAAACATTTGAACTGCTCAACTAAATCAGATGGCAAAACTGGCACAACTAAGATATTGCACAGTATTTTGTTTATATTGAATAGCTGTTAATTCCAAAAATCTATACTGTTAAGAGTTTCTCTTAATAAAATGGTTATTAATTTGAATGAAACATTTGTCCCACTGAACTCCAGAAATTACATCGATATAATTTCTGCTTACATGTTAAACTATTTAGAATATTATACAAGAATTGTTACTGCAAGATTATTTTTATATATTTAAGAACATCAGGATCCATAGGATATGCACTGATTTCCACATAGAAAAACCTTTGTTTGAGAAGGATATGTAATTTCTGAATTTTCTGAACCCCATAAATTTGATTGAGTTAGAGCTGAAAAGTTTTAACATTTCTAGGTAAGAAAAAACAGTGGTGGTAGCAATATTGGCACTTGAAATGATCCTTGACCATTTGGTCAAATCAATTCCTGGTCCAGGTATGATTGACTGACATCTGTTTCTTCTGCAGGGTCAGATCTGTTTTTATGGTCTGCCCAGATGCCAGACAAAACTGTCTGATTTCCAGCAGCACTTTTAAGATTTTCCTAACAAATTAGGAAGCAAAGGCCTAGTCTGTGACTAACAAGAGGTGATGACTTGGTCTTCGAGCGGCTGATCCCTGGATTTTCCAAGGACTTCTGGGAGGTGGAATAGCTAAAGCAATGCAAGAGCATAGATGATGAACAACTACTGTGTAACTGAATTTGACTGGGGGCGGTGTTAGACCTGCTTTATGGCAATAAGGGTATAGCATTCTTAAATTTCCTCTCATTACAGCAACAAGTGGTCATCTGGCAGTACTCTGTCGGGCAGCCAACTCCCTTTTGATTAATGACCTTGCTGCTTTGACCAGTTTGTTTGACATATTACTGATACAATCTCTCAAATTCACCCTCATTAAGACTCCACTTGGGTAAGGTCTTGTGTGATGATTGGGTATCAGCTGGCCAGATAATCTGGGTTTCGTTTTGGCCTGTTATCTCTGGGGAAGCAGCTAGGATGCTCCCAAGGATATTCCTAACTATACTTCCCACAGCTGACTTCTTTGGGCACTTGGGGAGGAGCAATAGTTTCCTGAGTCCAGGAGATTGTGAATACCTCATTGTGTGAATACCAATGGCCTTAAGGTGTTTGATCATATCTTCCTTAAGAGGTCTTCCTGAGATATAGACAACTATTGCCCAGTCTCTTCCCTTTTATCTGTCAAGGATCAGACCCCTGTATGAGTAGAGACAGCATTAATACATTTACATAACAGATTCCTAGAGGAATCATATATGTAAGTGCTCTTATTACTTGCTCTACAATTCTACTAATATTCATTCATTTTTCTGTAGCCACTCATAGTCAATTGCTTGAGTTGGGCAACTATAGAAACTGAATAAGTAATATTATGTGGCTGGAAAGTTCACTTATAAAGCTGGTTTTGATTCTTTGGTGATAGAGGAAAGAAAACAGAATACAGATCTAAGTTAATAAGGTACCCACCAATGTTTGTACTAGAAATTGCATAAATAGTCAAATAGTAAAATAAATTCTGTGTGAAAGCTAGTAGTTAATGTTTATTTACATTTCTAGGGAACAAATTTTGAATGGTTCCTGAGAATGCATACTAAAAAACATGTTACTGTTTGGAAACATTCCACAAAGATTTGATCCAGGCTAAAATATGTATTTGGCTTATGTTCCAAGTTTTCTTTTAATCTTTGCAGCAACTGCAACTTATTTATTGGGAATAGTTAGTAAATTGAATGGCTTAACTAAGTGGGGATTTTAATCATAGTCAACCTGTATGCTGACTATATATGAGTAAGCCTGATTGGAAGTAGATGAGCATGTGTTTAAAAACCAAGGAAGAAATATCAAGAATTTGCACTATGCTGATAACACTACTCTGATAGGTGAAAATGGAAATAATTGGTAAACTCTACAAATGAAAGTCAAGGAGCACAATGAACAAAAACATAAAGAAGAGCAAACTAATGACAACAGTGCAGCAAACAACCATAGAATAGCTGTGAGAAGGGTGACTATACTAGATAGATAGATAGATAGATAGATAGATAGATAGATAGATAGATAGATAGATAGATAGATAGATAGATAGATAGATAGAGAATGAGAGAGGTGTATGTATGTATGTATGTATGTATGTATGTATGTGGTAGATAGCTTCTGCCTTTTATGATTATCAGCAACAGAGGAAAAATCCAGAATTATTCTGTGGTGTAGCACTTAGTAGGCTAGCAATGAAGGCCTTGGAAAAGATATTCAAAGGTCTTCATCTACTAGATCAAGCAATAGTTTCCCCACTGACACTTTATGGAAACCAAGTTGGAATTTAAAGAAACAGGGTGTAAAGAGTTAAAACTTTTGAACTTTAGTGTTGGAGAAGAATATTGGACAGCTAAGTAAACAAAAGGATCATAGAACAAATCCATTCAGAGTTGCACTCAAGGCACAAAGACCCAGGTTCATATTATTATATTTTAGACACATTATGCAAAGACCCAACTCTCTTGAGAAATCTATAATGCTGTAAAGATGGAAAGAAAGAGAAGAGGGGGAGATCAGTGATGATGGGTACAGCACTGGAAGAGCTGAAGGATCAGATTGGGGCCAAATCAACCTGGACATCCATCTACATGGTCACTAAGAGTTGATGCGAGTTGATGGCACATAATCAATTCATCTTTCCCGCCATTATTTGACATTCAAAAAGTTACATCTTAGTAGATTATTATATGCAAGTAATATTGGTGTCGTGTTGTAGCAAAGCAAATGAGAAATAATCTAACAGTCTTTGTTCCAAAGGACATTTCAGATCGCCACAACTCTTTAGTTGGCATTGGGTAATCAAATTGTTGCTTCCCCCTAATGATCAGATCACCACCTTGTTGAGATTTGCAGAAGTTGCCAAGAGATTACTGTTTCAGAAAGCCCTCAGGGTCTGATAGAATGGTGTATTACCACTTTGCAGTAGGTGATTGGGTTTTTTTGAGAATGATATTTCTTGGGAAGATGGTATTATTGCTTCTTTTATATTATGTTATAATGTGTTACTATAATCTTTTTTCCCTGTTTTGAAATGAGTGCTGCTTACAGTTGTTTGTGACTGAAACAGACCAGACCATAAGAATGAATGAATAAATTAACAAGTATTCTTTCTGTCTCAGCTCCCCATTGGCCTTTTGCAGAGAATAATGAAAGAGTTCTTGTGAAGGTTGTTTAAGTAATGTATATGAATGTCTCTGGCCAGTAGGAAATGAATTCTGTCATTTTTTTTTGGCCAATTTGCCTATTGTTTGTGTTCTAGTACACACAATAATAATCTTTCCAATTTAAAGTAAGACTATATGGGGGGGGGCTCTTGTTTTTGGTGTTTCGCATGTGTATATGTGTTGTCACAATCTCTATTCATTTTTAACAAAGCCTCAGAAGAAAGAAGACCAGCAACTTGATCTTAAAACAAGTCCTAAGAAAGTATCAGAATCAACTGTTGATCTTCTGGGCCTTGGTAAGTAACTAATTATCTATAATATTGAATAGAATAAATTGAAGCTATGTGTGTATTTGAATTGACAAAAATATATTCAGTGCTGCCTACTTAAAAGTAATGATTTTCTTTTGCAAGAGAAAGTTACCACAACATTCTGATGAGAGAATGCAATATTTACAGAGCCACGTGAATATTGCATTTTTTTGTTTGTTTAGTGCCCACCTAAGGAATCAACATTAATCCTGTGTGAATTTGAATTTGATTTCTCAGGATACAAATCTTCAGCTTGATTGTTGTCCTGACTTAATGGAGGGTTGCTGTTTTTTTTTCCCCCATCAAGCCAGCTATCCTGAAAAACCATAAATGCCAGAGAAGGAATATATTATTCTATCCTTTCTCCTGCAACTAATTCAGCTTTTAACCTTTATTCTGGACATCTCTCCACACACCCTTTTTACGAATATTCTTGTGCATTGATCATAGCAATAGCAGTAGCACTTAGACTTATATACCTTATGCTTACATACTTTCCAGCACTCTAAGTCAGTGTTTCTCAACCTTGACAATTTTAAGGCATGTGGACTTCAACTCCCAGAATTCCACAGCCAGCATTGCTGGCTGTGGAATTCTGGGAGTTGAAGTCCACATGCCTTAAAATTGTCAAGGTTGAGAAACACTGCTCTAAGTGGTTTACAGAGTCAGCCTATTGCCCGCAACAATCTAGGTCCTCATTTTACTGACCTCGGAAGGATGGAAGGCTGAGTCAACTTTGAGCCAGTCAGGATTGAAATCCTGGTAGTGAACTGAATGAGCCTGCAATACTGCAGTCTTACCACTGCGCCACCACAGCTCCAAGAAATGTAGGAACCAAGCTTCTCATCATAGCAGGACAGAGTGATTCAGGCCTTTTCAACTTGATTTATTTCTGTGCTAGTTGTGCAGGACAATTAGATGACAAGGCTGACCCTAAGCCAGTAGCTTTCCCTCCCTGGTTTCAGGGTTGCTATTACTTACAAAGCTATATGTATGTACACCTTAGATATCTAAAGCCTATAATAAATTAAACTGGGTTCTCAACATGCCACCTGGTGATACCACTGTGCATCCAGATTCTTTGCTTGGTTTCCTCCCAAACATCTTGCTCGCTTTTTTTTTTTCATTTAAAAATAATTAATTAAAATAATGACTTCATGTCTGAGTGTGAACTAGAGATTATTTTGATAATCTTTGGCAGATTCTTTTTTCTCTCAAAGTGGATGATGCATTCCTAAGTCATCTTTCAGAGCTTTGGTGCACTTTTAAAGTTGCTGTGCTGGGATGTTTAGATGTTAATTTATATTAGTTCTGATTACTTAGAGGGTGCTGGGTATCTTGATCAATTGTGAGACCATTAGCCTATGAAGTCTCCCATGCTATTTAATTTTGGGGAAGCAGTCGGGCTACCTATATATTAGCACAATACCTGCTATACTAATGATGATGCTAATTGCAACTTGCCTCCCCATTTTGCCCATGCTGCTCCAGCCTTGCTTCTGCTATTCTCACCTCCTTTTCTGCCAAAGAAGCATCTTTTTATCCTTAACAGCACAACCCATTATAACTTCATACTTGTACCTGTGTTGCTATCCCATTAGGCTTTGCTAGTATTGTATCACTAGTGAGTTGTATTTGCCACTATGTCGGCAATATTTTAATTAGCAATAGCACTTAGAGAGGGCTGTAAAGCACTATGAAGCAGTATGTAAGTCTAAGTGGTTTATAGAGTCAGCATATTGCCCCCAACAATCTGGGTTCTCATTTTATCGACCTCAGAAGGATGAAAGGCTGAATCAACCTTGAGCCAGTCAGATCAAACTGCTGGCAGTGAGCAGAATTAGCCTGCAATATTGCGTTCTACCCATTCTAGCCACTGCCCCACCACGGCTCATAATTGTAAAGTCACTTCTTTCCTAGCCTATCAGCAAACTGAACCAACCAGTAAGTTGCTTCCTTTCAGTGGAGAGCCAATGACAACTTATTACTTTAGCTCACTTCTAAGTGAGAATAAAGTAGATTCTTACTATTTAAGATTGGCACAAACATGGCTGTCTTAATTTTCAATATTCTGTAGCCAGTTTTGAGAACTGGCTACAGAATATTGAAAATTAAGACAGCCATGTTTGTGCCAATCTTAAATAGTAAGAATCTACTTTATTATTTAAGATTGGCACAAACATGGCTGTCTTAATTTTCAATATTCTGTAGCCAGTTTTGAGAAAAGAGCCTTTAGGGATAGGATTGTGGGATATTATAATAGACTTTAAGTAAGACTTTGATTCCACTGTTCCAGAATGCCATAGTGAGGTATTAATTTAGACTCATTACAACAGCTTTGCAGGAAACTGAATCTGTTTCCAAGGATAGATATTAAATGCTGGATTGTCCTACTTAAGAAAAAAAAAACAACCCCATATGAATTTTCCTAGATTTTAAGATCCTCAAGAGATCAAAAATATTAGTTATTAAAATAATTACCACTCTAGGACAGTATTATTATCCACCTAACTGAAGGCCACAAATAGTGTGCTTGCTTTTGAGTTCTCAAAAACTCATCATGTGGTAAAATGTATTCAGAACTAAAGGGAGTTAAGATGGTGGGTGTTTAAATAAAATGATTTATTGTCATTAAAAGTTGTTAACAACTTTGCTGATTCACTTCATTGAGAAAAGATAACATTTTTACTAGTATTGTATTGTTGTTATGGCCACCCATTCCAGATGATTCTGGGCAGCAGTTGTTGCCTTAGTTGCTATTCCTGTTCATTCTCTCATATTCTACATATTTTTTTTATTAAAAAAGGAGAATCTTAGGCACTGTATATTTAAAAATATTCAGGAAATTACTGGATTATTTTACTGTGACATGAGTGCAAAGAATACACTTAGCACTTCTAGGGCTCTACAAATATTTAATGTGTGACTTGAATATAGGTTGAATATAGGTTACCATAAAGTACCAATGGTTTAAAATGATTTGCAAATATGCCATGGATAGATTTTTCCTTCTTATATTTCCTGTTTATGTCTGCAATAGAATTGGAGAAGCATGTGGAAAAAGGGAAACCATTCTATCATTTAATTCCCTTCTCCGTGTATATGAATATAGCGAGAGACGGACCAACATTTTTACACTCATCCTCTTAAAATGTACACTGTGTACTGTTTTAATCTTCACCAGTATATTTCAGATTGAAGAGCAATATTACCAACAGTTCACATGGTTCATGATAGTGCTTAGAACGTATTTTAGGCTTTGCTAATAATGTAATGTTATTTTTTCCCAACTGATTTCCCAACCTTTTAAAATTCTGCAGATAATACTTGTCTTTTACCTTTACTGATTAGTATGTGTGTTTGTGTATGTTATGTATATGTGTGTATATAAATTTACCAAACTAGAGATTTAAATTCAAAGTAAGTGACATCACTTTTTAAATTTGGCAATAGGCATTTCCTTTAAAATAATACTTTTACAAAACTACTCCTTTTTTGGATGTCTTGTAAAACTATGCAATGTTACAGCATTACCTTTTTCCTCAAGTTGAAAGGTTAAATTTGCCAAAAGAAGCAAAATTTGTTTTCTGTTTGATGCACCATTTACCATGTTCCATTAAAAAACAAATGAAAATGTATAGTTGCAGACTTTAACCATCTCCGCATATTATCACTTAAAACCAAATAATCTCAAACTTCATGTGAGGGCATCAGTGAATTGTTATGTTCTTTCATTTTAGATTGATTTTAAAATAACAGACATTAAAGAAGAGATTTACCAAAAACAAGAAGAAACTAAATTTCCACCTTGTAAACAATATTTTTCCTAGAGAATTTTCTGTATAACTAATGCTCCCTTTGAGGTTTTAAAATCCTACTTTGTGATTCTGGAGATCCAGTATTAATTATAGAATAGTAAATTTTCTCCTTTTGGTTTGAGGCAGAGCTAAGTGATAATAAAACGGGAAAGGAATTGTGTTTTTCTTCTCATTCTTGAAAATATGATATCATTAGCAAACTTATGGCATGAACTTCATATTGTCCTGTCACCAATAACTATAGACTGGTGGCAGGGACAGGAAAGCATGCCAGTATAAAAATACAATATGGTATGTAAATCTTGTTTGCTAAATTGTGGTTCAGTGTTACAGTACTCAAAAAATTAGGCTTATTTTGTTTTTACTCAATTCTCTCATAAGCATGCTTCCATTTTTTCCTTAAAAACAACTTTTTCTCTATTTCAGTAAAGCCTGGATGTAATAGACCAGGGGTTTTCAAACCTGGCCCTTTTATGACTCATGGACTTCAACTCCCAGAATTCCTCAGCCAGGCATGCTGGCTGAGGGATTCTGGGAGGTGAAGTCCATGAGTCATAAAAGGGCGGAGTTTGAAGACCCCTATAATAGACCATTTGGGTGAAAGAATTGTCATCTGTTGAATCCAAATTTATGTATAGACTTAATTTACATCATTTGCATAATCATCCAAATGATGTAAATTAATATAAAAACTTGTCAATTACATAATGATATATATTGATATAAATGACAAATACAGGCAGCCAATTGCTTCAGAAGCAGTGGTCTTGTCCTTTGTGATTAAAATCCAAATAAAATGTCCTTGGAATCTAAAGTTCACTATGTAGAGGTCCAGAGGATCAGGGTTTTACTGTGTGACAGAATTGGACAAATATGGCTAATTTCACCAACTGTTACAAATCTGCAAGTTTTGTTTTATTCCCAGTAACTGTTGATTACACAACATGTTTGTCTATGTATCTTAACATTTAGACATTTGCTATTACTGCATGTTAGACAGATAAACCTAGAGAAAAAGTTTCAATCTTGACAACTTTAAGGTGTGTAAACAACATACTGGGAAAGAGAATTCTGGAAACTCAGGTTCACACATCTTAAAAGTTGTCAAGGATAAGAATCAATGGCTTAGAGTATTATTTCCATGAATGAAGAATTAGAGATTTGAATTGTTATTTATCTTTTGTATAAATAGTTTCTGAATAAGTTGGTAACCAGGACACAGATATGAATTATTTTTAAAATGTATAGTTTACCTTTCAATAATAACTAAACTTATTTCTGAAAAACATACAGAAACAAATTAGAAAACCAGATCACAAAACCAAAAGTTATAAATTTAACCTCATCTCAAACTTGGAAAAACAAAAGATATTCAGTATTAGAATAATATTGGAGTAGACATTAGGATAACTAAAAGGTCTCTCAGAGCATCTGTTAAGTACTGTGAGCGATACACATATTGGCTAGCAGGTGTTGCAGGAGTGAATCTCCATAGCATCTCATATCTGTTTAAGGACAGAGAATAAATTTTGGAAAGCATGTATTGCGCTATTTTAAACCGATCTTGAAAGTTTGCAAAAAAAAAAAGTATAATATTTTGTGTTTAATGAATCAGTTTAATCAGTTTAAATCTATCTATCAACTATCTAATTTATATACCTGCCTATCTCACAAGCAAGTAATGCTGGGCAGGATGCAAATTCAGGGGTTTTTTTCTGCATATATTTTCTTATAGTTCTACCTGTATTGAGAATTGCTTAGGCAATTGATAGAAAGTATGTTTACCTAAGTTAAGTTTTTTATTTTAATGAATTAAAATATAAAATGTAACCCAATTGGGTCACAATGGCCAGTGGATGAGTTTTATAAATTCCTGTGGCTTATCTTCGCTAAGAGAAAAAGGAGAAGATAACTCACTCCTTAGAAAGAATTCTGCTTAAAGATTCTACTTAAAAAGAATCACTACTTCCCTGCAGGTGATACTTGAAATGTATTATAAAATATGCAAGTGCGAAAAGATAGTTATAATTCATACATCTTGAAAACTGTAAATCTCTTTCATACGGATCCCATTGAAAGGAGATCTCAATTTTAAGGTATACATATTTTGATATAGATTATTATAGGAAGTGCAGTTCCTGTAGTGCAATATAGAACCCTTGACATATGGATGCCTGTGGGCAAAGGCCCCTTTGCTTCTAGGAAAGTGCTGTTTGCCACTGAAGAACTTGTTATTCGTGAAGCATCTCATAAACTCTTTATTTGTGCATTTATTTATAAAATTCTTGAATTAAATAATCACCTTCTCTCTGAGAAAAGGTGATTATTTAATTCAAGGATTTTACAGCTAAAAAGAGGAAACTTTTCACCTGAGCATGAATAGTTCAAGCTCTAGAATTCAAAATAGATGTCAGTTTTCATATCCAACCCATTGATTTCTTCCAAAGTCTAACTGGAATTTCTTTTCCTTCACCCCATTTATTCCAACAACTAACTAGGTTTTTTTTTAACGTGGCCAGACTTTTTTATTTATGTGCCACCCTTTTCTGAGCACAGAGAGAAAAGAAAGTTGTGTGGCTGTGGAGGGAATTTATTTATCTTTACATGGAGAAGCTGGTATATGAATGGAATATGTTTGGGATCAGTCTACTAAGGTCAGAGTGTCATGTAGACTCAGCAATTACTGCAGAAAGTAGTTTGCCCTTTAACCTCTCCCCCCTCCATTCCAATTCTCCCTCTGAAAACCAGTGTTATTGGAGGGTCAACTTAGTTATATGGCTAGGAGTATCAGTTGACAAGTTTTGTTTGGATATAACTTCCTGGGTAGAGGCAATCTAACTACAGTGAAACCACAGTGAAAGGTTGTCTCTTATTCCCGAGTATCCATTTTATATGCACGTATGTTACCCTGGCAATTTAAGTCATTTGTGTAATGTTTAAATTCTATAATTTGCCGTAGATACTGTAAGGTAAAGTAAGCTAAGATAAAAATTAATGTAATTTAATTGCTTCATCCAGGTTAACTTGGATGCAACAGACTTTGTTATTTTGAAGACTAACTTAACAGAACTTACATGCCATGTCTGCTAAGCAGAGGTTCATTAAATTGAGACTTCACTGTTCTGTAGTTCCTATATTATCTCACACCTTGATTATTGTAAAGAACTATATTTGTGTTTTTACAGGTTACAGTTGGTATAGAATATGATAGATTGCTGAATGAAATTCTTAACACACATACACACACACACACACATCAATAAAAATATAGAAAAACGAACACCAGGATAAAAATAAACAGGACCGTTTAATATAAACAAGCCTGTAAGTCAGTGTTTCTCAACCTTGACCATTTTAAGGCATGTGGACTTCAACTCCCAGAATTCCACAGCCAGCAATGCTGGCTGTGGAATTCTGGGAGTTGAAGTCCACATGCCTTAAAATGGTCAAGGTTGAGAAACACTGCTGTAAGTAAAAGAGTTACTGAGCTTTCGTCAGCCAAACTACTGACGTCATCAGAGTTAGAATGCTAGGTGATTAGGGAGCTTGCCTATATAGCTGCCTGTCTCTGCGCCCGGCTTCTCGAGCGCATCATTGGCCATTAGTTATGTTAAATAACTAATAAGCAATTGCAATGGCAAGTATGTTCTTAAACAACTTGATGAATCAGCACCCTTGACAATGTGCTTCTTCATAATACGGGGGATAAATTTAGATAATCTTAGGTGATCACTAAGTTAATTCACAAAGTGCTTGCTATAAGCAACACAGGATAATCTTGGCTCATAATAATTACAATTTACTCACTTATTTTCACACTGAACTCCACAAGATGACTACTATTGTATTCTTCAGATCTATAGTTCCAAAATTCTACATTGTGGCACTATGGCGTTATTAATTACAATTTTGGCCTAGGCCCTAGGGGTTCAATGAAAAACATACTGAGACACTAAGGAAATTTGGGGACCTCTCCAAGTGCCTATCCTCATCCTGGCTTTCTTGGGTAAATTTCATGGAAAAGTTATTTAGCTTGTTTTTCTTCTCCCTTTTATAAATCTGCAGTGTTTTAATGCATTGGCTTCATCTGTGTTTATATATGTGTATGTGTAATATGTGTGCATGTAAAGCATGTATTTAGCGTTTGTGATGACTACACAGAAAATGATATAAAAATACACTTAGCAAATCCAGTAGAAATTAAATAGGCCAAATAGACTATTTTCATCTTTCCATTAATTATGTTTACTCACATAGTCCCAAAATTCTGAAGTTTTGGAAACTAACCCTTTAAAAAGCATATTCGGAGAAGATATTGCCAAGCTTCTCCAGTTTTTGCGAACCCAGTGCACGTACAGTACCTGCTAAGTTTTTGAGCTGATTTAAAATATATATTTTAACCTCCTAAAGATTTTTGCTCTAATAGAGAAAGGGATCAAAGAAAGAGGTTTGGCAGATCCTCTTGGAGATGTCCTATATTCACTTTAAATTTTATTTATAAATTATTCTGGACAAACATTAAATGCCAGAATGTATATATTTGGTGTTGGCCTACATCTAGGATATTGCTGTAGAGCACATTTTATTTTTTAAGTCTAATGTAGATATTAAGTTAGGCATTTTTTCAAAGAATTTTACCTTTAGAGGCAAAACAGGATGAAGTAAATCCCAAAGGGAAGAAAACTCAAAAAACAGAAACTCATCTTTATAGTGGAAATGTTTGATACGTTATAAATAAATGCATCAATTACAGAGCTCTAGTTCTTTGGAACTGAAAGCAAACTTCAAAGCATAATTTGCAATACTATTTTACAGTTTTGTAAATCTATAAAATGTAGATGAATATGTTAAAAATAGTTCAATAGTCCGCTGCAAATTTCATGCTGCGAGAAGAGAGGGAAAAAAAATAACATGGATATCTAGAGAGAATTAATTTCATGTTTATCCAATTGAAACTTGATGCTGAGGCTGTTTTGCTGAGGCTGTTTCTAACTTTGCACTAGTAGGAGGATGGTTCTTAAGGCTATCACAGAGATTTCATTCAACATCTAGAAAAAATAAATGAAAAATTACATTATTTTTTAGTCAACTACCACTTATTTTTCAAACTAGTGGTTCATCTCCTTTTAGAATACCTAGATAGATAGGAATAACATTTCCTATGGGTTTGGAATAGGCTAGGGCAGAGGTCCCCAATCTTTTTGATTTGGCAGCTCGGAAAGGGAGGCATGCACCGTTACGTGCACATGTGCAAAAATGGTCCGTATGTGAGCGCATGTGCAAACTAGCGCCAGTGGGATGCTTGTGCTAGTGCTGGCGGGACGCTCAGGGTGGGAAAGTGCTAATGCCGGCAAGATCCTCAAGGTGGTGCTACTGCTGGCGGGATGCTCGGGTCGGGGCAGCACTAGCGCCGAGGGACCCTTGCAGCAGCGCTAGTGCGAGTGTGGGGGGTGAGTGCATGCACACATGCCCATGCACTGGCTATCCCTTCACGTGGCCTGGTGGCCAAGAGACCATGACCCACAGGTTAGGGACCCCTGGGCTAGGGCATCTCTTTTGGCCACTGCATATATTGTGATTACAACTTGTGATCATGTAAACCAAAAACCTCTTTACTTTTCTTCCACCCACCATTTGTTTTGAGTCTGTGTACCTTTGACCTCAGACTCACAATATCTAAAACAGACCTTGCCTTAAGCAGACTATTTACAGCTTCTGTAAAATGCAGATGGGGGAACTTCAGCATCTTCAGCCTAATTTAACAAGCTCTGAATTAAGTGATACCTCCTGTCCTATTTGTTATTTTCAAAGAGACTATGGAAATATTGCACTCTATTGTTGTAAATTTTAATGATAAGATGTTGGCTTAATATTGGTGGCGCCTAAGTATAATGTATGAAACACTTGGTGATTCCTCCCAACATACAGGTAGTCCTTGACTTACATTACGATCATGGGGCCATGACAGTCATAAAGCAGATCACCCATGTGACCAACCTGATTTTACAATCTTTTTTACCATAGTTGTTAAGTGAACCAGTTGTTTGCTCTAAGATGCTTTTGCCGAAAATTGGAATTAAATGGTGGTTTTCAGCAAAAATGTCAGAGATCACAATCACATGACTACAGGAGGCTACAAGTGGCTGCAAATGCAGCCTAGTTGCCAAACACCGGAAATGCAGGTCATGGGGTGACCATTGAAACCTTGGAACTGGATCATAAGTATCCTTGGGGGGGGGAGGGTATCAATAACTACTTGCATTGTTCCTTTTAGCAGAATTAGCGTACCTCTGTGCTATGTGTATGCTTCACAATTATCAATCTTTAATATTTTTCATTCTAAAAAATGTAAGATGGTCCTGCTGATTCCTCTGTTACAAACGGAAGTACTATCGCTCCTGCCCCAGTTCTGAATGATGATGACCTGGATATATTTGGCCCAATGATCTCTAATCCTTTGCCAGCCACATCTATACCATCTGCTCAGGTAAGGTATAAAAACCTATTAATATTTTAGTTGACTTTTGGAATTTGTATCAGAAGTAATAGAAGGAGAAATTATTTATGTCAATGTTTGACACGCTATCAAGGTTACATTGGGGGCTACAAATAGAATACATGGTTAAAGCAGCATGTTGCCATGCCATTAATGTCTAGGTAGTCCTCAAGTTATGATAGTAATGGGGACTGGAATTTCTATCACTAAACAATGCAGTCATAAAGTGTGAAGTCACATGGCGGCATGATTTCACAATGAGAATCATGTCTGTCCCTGATGCCATCATTAACAGAGTAACACTGGTCATTCAGCAAGGACCCACCCTGATCCAAGCCCCAGGCCTCTACTCAGCATTGGATCTGCTGAGTAGTGTTGTACAGAGCAGCCAAAATGGCACATGTGGGTGGGGGATATAGGCACACGGGAAGAATTGAGTGCCCCTGGGCTCATAAGTGCAGGTGTACTGCCTGCTACCCACATTTTGATCATGTGACCATGGGGACGCTGCAGCGTCCATAACTTTAGGGACCAGGTGTAAGAACCTTTGAATGCTGCCTTTAACTTTGAACAGTTGCTAAACGAATTGTTGTTAAGTTAGGACATCTGTATGTTAAAACCTGTAATATCTGTGGCAATTTACAATGCCAACCTAAAGGAAAATTTAATAGCTCATTGGAAAGTGTTTAAGAATGTTTGCCCTTGATGCTTCTTTCAGTCGAGGCACCCCAGAATCAGTGGTTACCAATGAAATGCATTATATTTTTATGTTGCATTATAAAATAAATGTAAGGTCAAACATAGCTCCTTGTATCAGAAGAAGAACTAGAGATTAGTTGAAGAAGCCTTTATTTCACTCATCCTTGGCTAGATTGGGAAATAATGAGCTATTAACCTAGTTGCCAATTTATACCTTGCAAATGGAAGAAAAGATGAAAATATCATTAAATTGTAATAATTTCTAATGATCAAACTATTTGATCTGTTACCTTTTTCATCATTCCTATGCAGGGGGCAATGCAAAACTGATTGTGATTATGATAGGGATGTATGTCTCTTTTATGAAACACACCTAAAAACTTTGGGAATCCAAGTTTTACAAACTTTCTTTCTTTGAACCTTATTCTTAATTAAGAATAAGTATCAGCTTACAGAAGATCATCCAGTTCATTTAATTACATTTGTGAAAAACTGGTTCGTGATGAAAATTTTGCTCAGTATTTGAGTTGTAACAAGTTCCTTCTTCCAAATAATATTTCTTTAAATTACCCGAGGAAAAAGGCAGAATTGAATTCTCACTTAATGGTAATTTCTTTTGAAAAAGGGAGGCATTGTAAAGCTACTTGTCTCTGAAGTTGCTATATAATTTTTAACCACATACTTCTATCTTCACTGTTTTGTTTTCATCAGTCTTTGACTTTTATTTCCCAGAGTGCTTCCACCAACCCAGCGGCTGCCACATTATGTGCTGCATCTGGAGATCTTGATCTGTTTACCGAACAAACAAAACTGGAAGAGTCAGCAAAGAAGCCGCTCTCCAAGGATTCCATCTTGTCCTTGTATGGCACGGGGACTCTTCCCCAGCAGAATGCCCCAGGTAATTTACTTGTCTGATCTACTTCCAGTCTGCATTATTTAAAAGATTCCTAAGAACCTGTAGCTAGGCCTTCTCTCTATAACAGCGGTTCTCAACCTGTGGGTCGCGACCCCATTTGGGGTCGAACGACCATTTCACGGGGGTCGCCAAGCACAGCAGTCTGCCATTTTTTTTGGGTCGGCCATTTTTTTGGGACGGCCATTTTTTCCCTATTGCGATGCGCCCCGTCGCGCCGCGCATGCGCGATGCGGGCCGGGGTCGAGCCCCGGAAAAGGTTGAGAACCGCTGCTCTATAAAAAGAGATGCTCCTGTAGAAATGAGTCTGGATTTACATTGTATAAGTTATTATGAAACACCTATTTAAAACAAATGGCCAGTCTTGAATATTTGTATGTATTTAAAGCAACTTAATTAAGTATTCCTGAGCATTGAGTGCTCAGTAGCATGGGGAGATGAGGTATTTCATTCTCCTTTAGTTTCTTTTCCTTAGTGCTGACTTCTTTTCATGTAGAACTTAATTCAGAGACATGCTTAATGGAAATTACAGCCTCCCATCTAGGAAGACTTCTCCAATGAATAGATACTAATTAAAATTCCTCAATAGCATATTAGAAGGACCTTGCTGGTCATTGTTGTATTGCTATGGCAATATGACAATGATACAAAACTATTGTGTTGTATTACTATTACTGTAATCATGTCCACCAGTACAGGGGTCCCCAACCTATGGGCTGCTGCCCACTACTGGGCTGCGGCAATGGCTGGCCAGTGCACGCATGCATATGCATACACTCCCACCCCTACTCACACTAGCGCCCACAGCCGTTTGCACATACATACAAGCACGAATAGGGCTGCTAGCGTGGGGCGGGTGTCCACAGCCCGTTTGTGCATGGGCAAACAGGGCTGCTAGCGCTGGCGGGTGTACGTGGCCGTTTGCGCATGTGCGAATGGAGCTGCTAGTGCTGCACCAGTGCACGCGGCCTTGTTTGTGTGTGTGAGTGGCATACACCAATTTGGAAGTTGCTCTCCTTCCCTCCGGGCCATGAGCCGGGAAAGGTTGGAGACCTCTGTACTCTACTATAGTATACTTCTGCCATTATGCTTGCTTACGTTCTGGAAATAGTTTGGCAAATTAAATTTAAAAAATGATTCTGGGACTATTACATCTGTCCTGAATCAGATGTAATATACCGCTGCACTTTAATGTAATTAATCCCCAAAAGTGTGGAGGAAGGGATGGAGAAGAAAAGAGATTTATATGAAAAAAAAAACATTTTAAGTAGCAAACTGTTCATGATAAAAGAACTGTGTAAAAATATTCTGAAACAGATGAGCACAGCATCCTAAATAACTAGCAGAGAAAAACCACAGGGACTCTTTTACCTTTACTTTTATTCTGAAACAAAAGATGATGAACAAACGGGTAGATTAATGACAAGTAAAATGTCAGTCAAAAAATAAAGGAATTAAGACAGATGGCATGACTTGAAATAAAGGCTTCTGCTTGTTCAGTAGAATTGATTTAACAGGTTGCGTTTATGAGACTTTAGGGGGAGCAGAAAAAAAAATCTACATCCAGACATTTCCCTGAAATAGTAGACTAAATTTGTTGTATTAACAATTCACTAAAATATACGCTATTTGCATGAGTTCCCATCATTTATATAGTAATGCAAATTACATCATTATATAAATGATTTAAATTAACATGGAGGATTTAGATATAACAGACATTTGAGACTTGGGACTAAATGAACATTCCTCTCCCCCCCTTCACTTAGGTCAATTGTATCAAAGTTACTATGTTAGGAAATGTTTCCATCCTTAAACATATAAATTGTTCAAAATTGTTCTGATTTCATTGGAACATAAAAACAATGTAACTAGATAGAATTTAGGTAACTTTATAATTGAAGTGACCAATGTTTGTTTTTTTGGTTTGGTCTAGATCAGGGGTAGGCAACCTTAGCTCTTTCATGACTGGTGGACTTCAACTCCCAGAATTCCTGAGCCAGCATGGCTCAGCTTAGAAACCTCTCCCTTTCCCCCCCAGTATGGCTGGCTCAGGAATTCTGGGAGTTGAAGTCCACGAGTCATAAAAGAGCCAAGGTTGCCTACCCCTGGGCTAGACCACACATAATAACATGCCAATGGGTGGAGGCAAGGAGGGTAGAGTCAAACAGAAGTGGGGCTGCCCCCTTTTTTTCTTGATAAGTTCTTTTCCCACTTATTACAGTAGGTAGAAACATTCTGCTTTTGTCAGAACTATTGACTGATTTCCCCCCCCCAAAAAGTTGAAATTTGATTAAGAATCACTGAAAATTAAGCTAAGGTTTTCAATCACTGCTTTAGAAAAACCCTCAGTAATTAAATAGTTCGTCATTAAGGTGCTTGAGGGAAGCTGTTTCTTAACATTAATTAATTGCCCGGTCATTGATTTTCTCTAACTCATCTGGTATTAATAAGATGAAGCTAACCTCCTAAAAAGCAGGAATGGAGGTGATTGTGGTTAATCCACTGTTTTTTTCTATTAATTCCCCTCTGTCTTGGCTTGAGAATAATGTAGTTGCAAGGCCTTGGTTATCCACAGTTCCATTACCCCTGGTTTCCCAGATTTGTGCTTGGTAAATGATATCTCATTCTCCATGGTTCAGGGGTTCATGTACTAGCAGTTTTTGTAACTTTCAGTCCGTATATCTTGCATGTTTTTTGCATGTAAAGTAATAGATGTGCAAAACGTGTAGGTTTTTTCAGGACCTCTCAGCTTGTTCGACTGCAAAAAAGCCCTACAAATAATAAAGCCATGCCCCCCCTCCCCACATTATAGAGGTAATCTTATGCAGGGAGAGAATGAACAAAGGATCAAAGGAAATATAAAAGATGGCCAGAGCAAGAGGAAAATTGGTTTTCTATCCCATTAATGAGTGCAATATTTCCAAACTTGCATTTAGGCATCAGTAGATAACTGAGTCCATACTGTTCTCTACTTGTTTATAAAACAGTTTTTACAGTCCTCTCCAATCTGAAAATTGCGACACGTATGGAAGGTAAACATGGCTCTTAAAAATAGTCATCATCCCTCCCCAATCTTATTTGGAAAGCCGTTTTGGACATATCTGTGAGCTTGGATCGGCGTAAACCTCCTCTTTTTCTTTCCACTCCTTTTCGCCCAAACAGGAGTCTTCATGGGGCCCCAGCCGCTACCTTTTGCCACCCAGCCCTCGGCTCATTTTCCAACATTTCCAGCCATGGGAGGCCCCGTGCCTCTGCCTCTGCCTGTACCGGTGCCATCGGCCCCCGCAATGATGGCAAACATGATGGCCCCATCGGTGCCTGTAATTGGACAGAACGTAGGCATGATGGTGGGCATGGGAATGCCGAATGGCTTTTCAGTCACTACACAAACTGCTGGTTTGGGACTCCCTCAAAACATTGGTGGGTCCCAAGGAACAGTATTGGGACAGATACCCCAGCCACAGAAATACGGCATTCAGCCGCAAGCACAGCAAACTCAGTGGAACCTTTCACAGGTGAGTGTGCGCTTTTTCTGTTCATTTGGGAGGGAACGTGGATGGCTGGAGAATTTAGGCGCAGGATTCCAATATCAGGGACTAGTTAAATGGGGGGGGGGAATAATTGAAGGGTTATATTAAAATGATAACAAAGTTAGCTACCAAAGATACCTGAAAGATCTTATTTTTTTTCCTTCTAGTTGAGAGGTTGAGGTATTGTTTTCCTTTTCAGCTTTAGAAAACTAAGTGCAGATCCACGCTTTCTTCTTTGTCCATCATTCCCTGCTAGCCTCCGATTCCCAGCTCTCCGAAAATACATCCTGCACTATTTCAAACAGAAAACAGTGTTTTGTTTTTGTTTTTAAAAAAATTGAACTGTCTTGAGCAGTTCAGAGCTGAGGCAGAAGAGTTTTGTTCCACTCTAGTGAGACATTTGTTAAGTGAGTTTTGCCACAGTTGTTGAAGTGAATCACTGCAGATGTTAAGTTAGTAATATTGTTGTTAAGTTAACCAGTGGAACAACCTGCCTGCAGAAGCGGTAAATGCTCCAACACTGGAAGTTTTTAAGAAGAGACTGGACAACCATTTGTCCGAAATGGTGTAGGGTTTCCTGCCTGAGCAGGGGGTTGGACTAGATGACCACCAAGGTCCCTTCCAACTTTATTATTATTATATTAATCTGGCTTCCCCATTGACTTTGCTTGTCAGAAGGTTTCAAAAGGGGATCACATGACCCCGGGACACTGTGACCGTCATAAATATGAACCAGTTGCCAAGTATCTGAATTTTGATTATGTGACTGAAGGGTTGCTACAATGTCATAACTGTGAAAAATGGTCATAACTCATTTTTCCAGTGCCATTATAACTTTGAATGGTCACTAAATGAACTGTTGTAAGTTGAGCACGCCCTGTACAGTTTCTGTAGACCTGCTGAGAACTATAGGTGCAAAAGAACAATCTGTTGTGTTCTGTTTTGATTCTTGTGGCACTAGACCCAGGGGTAGGCAACCTCGGCTCTTTTATGACTCGTGGACTTCAACTCCCAGAATTCCTGAGCCAGCATGGCTCAGCTTGGAAACTCTCCCTTTCCCCTCAGCTCAGGAATTCTGGGAGTTGAAGTCCACGAGTCATAAAAGAGGCGAGGTTGCCTACCCCTGCACTAGACTAACCTGGAACCGTAAGGGGTAAAAAAAGAAAAGGCCTGAATTAATATCCAAGGGGAGTGGGGTGGGGGTGGAGGCATGCATGTGTGCAAACCTCTTGGAAACGGGGAGTAACGAGAAGGGAACAATCCCAAAAAAGGAAGAGGCAGGTGTGAGAGACTTGTCCACCTAGGAGCCAGCCAGCAAAGTTTGGCTTCTCCAAATTTCATTGAGAGATTGAGGCAGCTGCCTAGTGCAGAGGTATTCACTAGACAAATTAGAATCATTAATACAGCCTATGATGATTTTCATTTTATTTTATATTGGTTCTTGGATTGGGCCGTCATTGTGGTTTTGTGTTTTTTCATCTTGATTTTAACAGCCAGCTTCTCATACCTAACAACAGTTGTAATTTAGAGAATACGACATACAAACCTTTGAAGATGCAGGTGGCTAACGTCCTGTCTCTTCCTTGCTCCAAGTCCATATATCCTGAACGTGGGCTATGCTGACTGGAGCTGATAAGGTTTTCAACTTAAACATCCTTTCTGGTGGGCTCTTTTGGAAAAGGCCTCCAGAGGGATGGGCAAGCAAGATCTGATCAGGAATAGTAATAGGTTTTCAGAACAAGAGGGGCCTGCAGTACAATGAGCTTTCTCAGTGTCCAATCACTGCCCTCCATTCCAATCCTGCTTCCCTGGCCTTACGTTTCCTGTCATTCTCTTAAATCCAGCAAGATTCCGCCCTGGCTTTTCCACCTCTTGATAGGATGGATAGTTTCTGAATGATTTACATTTTGAATAGTTTTTTGTTTTTTTTTTTTTGAAAAAAAAATTAATCCAATTTTTACACCACCCGACTCCCAGCGACTGGTGTGATTTAGTTTGCCTTTGCATCTATATAACTTCAGCCTCTTCAATCTAACTGCTATCCCATATGTTAAAACTCATTAGACTTGAACGAATCCTTCTACTCACAATTACATTTCACAGTGCAGTGGAAATTGTGGCAGGCCGTGGGGTTTTTCCTTTAGTACTCGTGGATTCTTATAAGAGACATTTAAAATGCATAGTAACCAAATTTCATTTTTTTTATCTGGAATGTAAGTATTATGCAAGTGTTGGAAAGGCAGGATATAATTATCTATATTTATCTTTTAACTGAAAGCTATTGCACTTGTTGCCAGAGTGCTACTTCAGTGCTTTGATAAACTGGGCCGGAAACAGTTTCCTGAGGACGTTTACTTTTCATGCCGGCGTTGCTATTAAAATTGCAAAACTGATCACTCAGCCATGATTGTTTCCTATGGATATTAGTGGAAAAACATGATATGCACATGGATTGCAATCTGTACATTACCTCTATATTTTCTTAGTATATAAAAATATATTAATCAATCAAATCTCAGACATTTTTAAAAGGTTGTATTTGGGATGGGTTTCTTACCTATTTTTTTTTAAAAAAAACTTGAGCTGTGAGAAATTAATGTTGTAAGCAAATACATCAGTGTCTGTCATCTATCTGTCTATCTACCTATCTATATTGTGTGTGTGCGTGTGTCCATGCACGCACTTGCATGCACATGCGCACTTCAGTATAAAATATGAAATGTTTGGATGCCTGCACCTAACCACAGTCTTGTGTGTATGTTTCACAGATGAATCAGCAAATGGCTGGAATGACTCTGAATAGTTCCAATAATATGATGGGCTTTGGCCAACCACCAAACACAATGGCAGGATGGACTGGAAGTTCCTCGGGCCAAACCCTCAGTACACAACTCTGGAAGTGAAAAGGCAATAGAAGTTTAAATCAAGAGACCCGACATTCCATGCCCGAATACATCTAGTTTCCCTGTTCTGTCCATGTACACTACCCCTTCCTCCAATTTCAAACATTCATTTTAAAAGTAATCTTAACTGACCGTGTTGTGGTCTGTACTGACTTCAATTCTGATGTAGTGAAAAGCAAGTTGAATACATTGGCAGCTTTCTTCATTCCACACTATGTTTTGATTTTGCAAATTTTACTTTTCAGAAAAGCTACATGACCAACTGCATACTCAAATTATTTTATCTTGTAGAGCATTTGTTTCCATATAAGGGAAATAGATATCATGTTAGTGCTATCTCTAAAATGTAAACTCCACCTTGCAAATTACCCAATGATCCTGTAGAAGGTACTGTATGAACAAAACGTTAAATTATATAAATAAGAATGTACCTTGTATCATTGAAATATACATTTCCTTGTGTGATAATGATTTTGTTTCATCATTCATTTCACTGTGATATTATAATGGTGTGATGAGCAGGGAAAATGGATCACAAGAGAGAGATAAACCTGGAGGGAACTGCTACTCCATCAATTTTCTTTCCACTGTTTTGAGTTGCCCATGTCAAAAGAAGCTGGTTTGACCAACAGAGAACTGTACAGGATTAATCAGCAGTGTACTGCACAGCATCTATACAGGGTAACTCAAATTATATATTTTAATTTTGACATTGCAGTTATATCCAGGTTTCTGCCAGTAAATTGTGTTTACATTTTATGGTGCCTCATATTGATAAGCAGTTGCTTCCCTATATTAAAGAAATCCATAAACATTGTGTAATTATTTTATTCTATAAGAATTGTGTCTATTCTTAAAAACAATGCTTTTTAAATTCAGGGATAAACCTGGAAGCCACGGCGTAAACGCTTCTCATTTTTTTTAGACTAATAACTTCAGTGCATTACCGCCTCTTCACTGAACATGTGTAAAGGAAATGTGAACAGTTAGAAAATTAAAGCAGGACAGAGAAATGCATGCAAAGTAAGTGAAGCCTAAGTAGACATGTCTTCAGCTATCTGCCAGTAGTCTTCCATTAGGCTGCTAGAGGCTGCAGTTGTACAACAGCAATTTGTACAGTCTGAATGTGGTGAGCAGGTCTGATGCATCCATTAATTATGGCATATCCCATTTGTGCTGACAGATCACACTTCAATTCTGATATTGTCCAGGTGATACTTTGGCTCATTAGCTAGATTTACCTTTTCTGTTCTAGTATGCCATACGAGAACCTGGAAAAAGTTGAACAAAAACATTAGTTGGCATTGATTCTCCACAAGTTGAGTTGGAGACTAATGGCCGTTGTAGAAATAACATTGATACCTTTGTGCAGTTGCTGGCTTTGGGCTCCAGTTCCTCCATTGTGGTAATCTGCCTCAGAAAGTCAGATTCCTGCATCCCAGGTTGTGTCCCGTGGCGTCTAAATACAGCTTTGGGGTTGGATAAAATCACCTGAAGGCTTACAGCAAACCCTTTGGAAATCAAATAATAATTAAAATCATTTTATAAACATTTTATTGAACTCTGAATTAATGGGGGGGAGTGTTTAACCCTACCATTTCAAATACATTCCCAAGTATTTACTCAGTATCACACAATGGTCTATCATATTGTTACATATGCAAACTGACTGGTATGCTACAGGCCACTTTTATTCTGAAAAGTTACAAGCTGTGTTCTTCCATATCTGTTTAAAACTTTATATGGTTTGTTAAAGTATAGTGACATTCATCATAAGCAGTTAGAATTTCCATATGAGCAAAAGGCTGGCTGGAGGGGAAATGTGAATTTTAAAAAGATGAGACCAACCAATGATTCTTCCCTGACACCATCTTTGTAATTAATTTAAAATTTAAGCCGAAGGTAAATGTAACCGTTAAAACAAAAATAAATGTGACTGAATGAATTTACATGCAGACCATTTTTTTCATTTACATTAAAACCAAAATCCATGTCATCCCTACTTTAACATATGAAATAGCCTATCCTTAAATGATGCAATTCTTAAGTGATACAAAACCAGAGTCTTAAAAATTAATGCTCCAACACTGGAGGTTCTTAAGAAGAAATTGGACAACCATTTGTCTGAAATGGTATAGAGCAGACATGTGAAACATAAGGCCCGGGGGCCAGATGCGGCCCGCAACGTGGTTTCATGTGGCCCGCGAAGCCATCCTGGAAACAGTGGCTGCCCAGGAGCCAATGTACAATTTTGTGGTGGCCATCTATGCTGAAACGCATTCAGTTTTAGCTCCGCAAGGCCATCTGGAAACAGCAAGGGACCGGCCCCTGCTGTGTTGGCCCCACCCCATGTGCGCACTGGGGAGGTGTCACCCTTTGTGAGGAATGAAAAAATGCACCATCGCCTGGAAGTGGCCAGCAAACGGCCCTCGCCTACTTTACATATCTGGCTTGATGGGCTCCGGGGGAGGGGTTTCGGCAGGCTCTTCCAGTGGACCATGCCTTGGCGCTTGCTCTGGTCCCACCCCCTTCTGCCAGAAACCGTCAGATCTGTCCCATTCCTGCCCAGGCCCCCACAGGCACCCTTGACACGAATGATGTAGAGCTGGCCATGCCCACCCAGTAGGCCACACCCACTCCAGCCACACCCACCCAGTAGGCCGTGCCCACCCTGGCCATACCTACCTGGCCCCCCGAGGACAACCGCAATGCTGATGCGGCCCTCAATGGAAATTGAGTTTGACACCCCTGGTATAGAGTTTCCTGATTGAGCAGGGGATTAGACTAGAAGGCCTCCAAGGTCCTTTCCAACTGTTATTCTGTAATTTGGTTAATGTTTATTACAGAGTACCTCTGGTTTCGTTAACCTTTCCTTTCAATAAAAGCTGATCTGTTGCAAGTTCTTCTCTGTAGAGTCACAACCTTTAAGACCTTAACCAAATTATACATTTGAATGACACTAAAAAAATGTATTGGAAAATAATCTCATTAGCTATATTCTATCTTAACTGATTTTAAATGCAAATGAAATGCAATCAAATCTAATTTTTCTCTTGGCCCCACTATTTTTAGAAAAGTAACCATATGTCTTCCATCCCCTGAAATAAGTGTAGCCCATAGTCCAGAAAATTTTGTGCAGCTCTGGAATAAAAATGGCATTTTACCCTTAACATTATTTTGGTTAAAGCTTTTGACTTTTAATTGTGAGGAGTATGGCAAACTTTAATACCATTTAAATGAATATATTTTGAAAGAACATTACATTTGAAACAGAGTAATCCATATATGATGAGATCCTTGTTGGATCTGTTGGTTCTTAAATTTGAAATTGGTATGGAGCTGCTTTTTAAAAAAGCTTATCGCTAAGGACTACAATCTTTACAAAGTATGTTGCTGTTAAGACATCAGAAAGTCCTTAAAAGATACAAGAACACAAGTTTAGTACTGCATCGTCTCTTAATGGATGTTTTTCACTAGTTCTGAAGTAGCATTTATTCTACTTCCAATTTAAGATGAAAGGGAGACCTTATGGAGGAAGAGAAGGAAAGTGATTGGACTGACAAGGGAAGGAGAACGAAAAATTAATTTAGGGAAATTTTTAATATTCTATTACTCTGACCGATGAACGTTACTTTCTTTTTATCATCTTCAAGGTATTGCTGGGACTCAGCATTCTGATTGAGTCTCCTATCATTACGCACAGAATTCCTTACAGCCATTATTCAGACAAGTAGGTAGTCTGCATTCTTTCAAATAAAGCTGCAGCTTTATGTATAGAGTAATGGCAGCCTGAAGGCAAACAGTTGGCTTTCAAAACTTTTAAGAGTTAAATATATCTTTAATAGTCTTACTAATTTTTAAAAATAACAAGAATTAGTACCAGATGCTTAGGGGGTAACTCTTCCCCTGTTAAGTCCTGAGTGGGAAGTTCGAGATGGCGTTTGGTTTCATTTATGAACAACCTACTTAATATAGGAATTAATGTGTGAAATCTGAGCTACAGTCTGCGACAATTGTTTTTGCTGCACATGTTAATATTCAGCTAATGAAAATTTTAGAGCTGTTGAAAGAAGCTGAAAAACATAACAGTGTTAAAAACATCCTGGAACATGTCTACAGGAAATCATCTTCACAACTCAGCCAAAATTAAAATTTTTAAACAAGGCTGTTTGGGTTTTAGAATGGGGTTTTTAACAGGTTTTTAGCAACAGCCTTGTATTAATATTAATTTAATTTATTTTTAAATATTTATTTTTATGTTTTTACTCTGTTGTGAACCGCCCCGAGTCCTACGGGAGAGGGGCGGTATAAAAATTTAATAAATAAAATAAAATAAATAAAAAGGAAAAAAAAATATCCCCAGACATTGCACAACTAGTTACATCTTCCAATATATATTGAACCCACACAATGGCTGGGTTCAACTGTGTTCAAATAACATCTTTATCTGGTTTTAGAGTAAAGTGTTATATAAAAACACCAACCTTCCACTGTTCTAGAAATTAACCTAGAAGTAATCAGTGTTATTCTAAAACAAGGCAGGACAAGAAGCAACGGATGGAAACTAACCAAAGAGAGAAGCAACCTAGAACTACGGAGAAACTTCCTGACAGAACAATTAACCAGTGGAACAACCTGCCTGCAGAAGCGGTGAATGCTCCAACACTGGAAGTTTTTAAGAAGAAACTGGACAACAATTTGTCTGAAATGGTATAGGATTTCCTGCCTGAGCAGCGGGTTGGACTAGATCAGGGCTTTTCAACCTTTTCACCCATTGTACCATACCACTTTTAAGATATGGCAACATCCGGGTACCACCAGTTGCCTAGCAAGGTGTCAAAAGCTTGATGACCCCCCCAAAAGGAAAAAAGTGATAAAGTACAGGTAGTCCTCGACTTACAACAGGTAGTCCTCGACTTACTTACTTACAGCTTAGTGACTGTTCGAAGTTACAATAGCACTGAAAAAACTGCCCCCCCAAGCCACAGCCGAGCAAGACACCTGCCTGCCCACCTGGCAGCGCTATTCCTCCAGTCCAAGGTTTTCATGTGAGCATTTCTGTTGAGGATTGGCAGCAGGGGTGGGGTGGGAGGGGTGTTTGGTTTTTATTCCCCCTGTCTGCTGGGTGGTTGCAGCAGGTTTTGGTCACTTCACATAACCCTGGGACACTGTGACCATCATAAATATGAATCAGTTGCCAAGCATCTGAATGTAAATCACAAGACCCTGGAGATACTGCAACATTCCAGGTGATCAGCACTTCTTCTGGGCTCAACAGAAGCGCCAGGATCAGCATCGAGCTTCAGCTGGAGCCTGGCGCTGATCCTGGCACTTGCACTGAGCCCTGACAGTCCCGAAGAAGCACCAATCCTGGCGCTTCCGCTGAGCCCTGACAGCCCTGCAGCTCCAACCATCTCTCGCTCAGGCTTGTGCGGTGCTGCCCACCAGTTCAGCTCATTCCCCTCCCCACTACACTTTTCTAGGATGCTCGCGTATCACCTGCCAGATGCCAATGTACCACAGGTGGTACCCGTACCACTGGTTGAAAAGCCCTGGACTAGATGACCTCCAAGGTCCCTTCCAACTTTTATTATTATTATTATTAATTATTATTATTTATTATTATTAACTTGGGACTTTTTGGAGCTAAACTGACTCTTCATGCCCCAAGCTATGTCATCTGAACAAGGTAGGAGCCTGAGTCTGTCCTTTCTACTTCCAAACACCAATAGTTTATCAGCTGGCTTCATTGGGACTCCCAAGGACTCCGACTGCCAGTTCAGTGGGCCTTCAGTTATCAAGTACCATCAGCACAGGGGATAAATCATCTTACCAAGGGAGCAGCTTGATCAGGGAAGTCATACAAATCTAATCCCCGAGGAGTCTTTATGATGCATTGATGCATCTAACAGCCTACATTCAATCAGGTTCCAAGTTGGCTTCCACACAGTATTCACCTAAGAATTTTGACAGTCCCTTCTATGACTGAATGAAAGCTATAAACCTGATACACACTGCACTAACTAGGTCATAATGTGATTTCGTTAATTTTGGCATAGCTTGTTACATAAATTCAGCCATCGTTTACAAATATTTTATAGCTTTGCCCATTACTTACTTATTATGATTATTTATATCCTGTCTTTCAGTACAGTCTTCCCAAAACAATTTTAAATGAAGACAAAGACATTTATAGAATCCTTCATAGCATAAGAGCCTGAGGAAATGGAGAATATAAGTTGTGGAAATTTGACAAATTATGGTTTATTCAATAAACATGAGTACACAAACTATAGCTTAGGACATTAGCCCATTTCAATTTGCTCAATAATATTCATAATTAAAAAGTACAGAAGCTGATGCTGGAGTGAAGTAACCCTCAGCAATTCTCCCGCTATTATTATTTTAATTTGCTAAGCATTTTATAGAAAGTTTTTAATAAGCCAGATCGTTTCACCAGCAATGCATGAATAAATTGCAAAGCAGGAAATATAAACCATATGTCTGTACGGCCCTTTCCTCCATGCTCACCACTTTTCTAGCCACACGCCCATGAATCAAAATTCAAAACTTTATAGTTGTGCAGGCATAGATCTGTGACTGCATCAAAAGCAATTCAGACAGCACTTGAAATGCCTTTAGCATATACAAGTGATTGACCAAGCATGCAGGCTAACTATGCAGCCTCCAATACAGCTGAAGATTGACAAGATTAATTTTTGAAGTGTTCCTGCTTTGCTAGCTATTGTCAATTTCTCCTTTAAGCAAAGCGTTTCAAGCTATTATCTGCCTACAAGTCACTTCAACCATGTTTTCTGGCAGCTTGTGCAAAATTATTCATCTTTTTGATGAACTACGTAGCAGTTTTTAAACTTAAAAGTCACAGCAAGGGCCTCTTAGTTGGTGGAATATTGGTAACAGTATGTTGGTTTGCAAGGCAGTTCCTAGATTAGGGATTCTTTTTTTAAAAAAAAAAACCAGCATCAACACAGATAGAATAAAACTGGGTTTTGGTGGGTCTAGCGGATGTGCTGGCCAAGATGTCCAAAAATCTGTGATTCAATTCAATTTGATTCAGAATTCCCCGAGAATTAAAAGAGGTCATTGAATTTTGCCAGGATGCTCCCAACAATAAAAGACAGTTAAAGTTACTGAATTAAAATCCATAGTTTATTAAGATACCAATCCCATAAATTTCTACACACTTCTCGAACCTCTTGCGGATCAGAAAGGTACTGCTGATAAATAAGCATTTTAAAAGCTGAAATCACCAGAATTCTAAGTGATTCTGCTCACTATAAGATCCAGGAGTTTGCAGGCTTCTACTTATTATTTCAATAACTAGAAGTGTTAATATCTATGCCCATTTCTACACTAATTGCTGAGATTTCTGAAGAGATACTCACCTGCCATATCAATGGCGAAAGGCCTACCTGCCCGCCAACCAGTGTACCAGCCAACAACTTTGCCTTTTTCCACAATTGGGCGCTCGTAGCGTCGGCCCCCCACTAACCCTACGGGCCATACAGAGACTTTGCGAGTTGTACGCATCTAAAGGAAGAAAGCAGAATATCTTTTTCAAAACAGGTTCTTTACAAAGAAAGAATAGTCACAATTTTCTAATGACAGGTTCTAAGTCACGTCACTTTCCTTACCTAATACATTCTAACTATGAAGTTTCCCAGCTCTATTTCAGGAAAACATTATAACCACAAGCCTTTCTCTAAACCAATCTTTCTCAAGCTTAGCTACTTTTAAGATGTGGCAGCATCCCAACTGGGAATTCTGAGCGTTGAAGTCCACACATCTTCAAGTTGGCAAGATTCAGAAATGCTGTTCTAAACCTAATTAGCACTATCAACAATTCTGATATTGGGCAAATGAGTAGCTGCAGTTAGTTGCAAAAAGAAGTAAAGGCTTCAGAGCAGGGGCGTCCAACCTTGGCAACTTTTAAGACCTGTGGACTTCAACTCCCAGAATTCCCTAGCCAGCCATCTTAAAATTCCCACGGTTGGACACCCATGCTTTAGTTTAGAGGATGACTAGAAGAGTCAAGCGGTCAAGCACAATGCTTGGGCAGCTTGTTCTGAAGTGCTAAATTGTTAGATTTAATGCAGTCATTCTAGCGTGATCAGATGTTTTTGGAAATCACATTTATATGACTTAGATCTACAGAGGGAATGTTCAACTTTACTAAATAAAGGATGTGATATCTATTCTGAAAGGTACATCATATCTAAAATGATCATAAGAACTAGTTTCACCAGGCTAGAAACTGGGAGACCGAGAGTTCTGGTATCACCTTAGACACGAAGTCAGTTGGGCGATTCTGGGCCAGTCACTTTTTCTCAGCCCAAGGAAAGAGGCAAATGCAAACCAGTCCTAGAAAAACCTTGCCAAGAAAAGTGCAGATTCTGACAATTGACATAACTGAATGGAAGAAAAAAAGAAGATAACATTCTCTCTGTTTTTTCATAGAATGAGGGGAGATCATTGTAAACTTTTATATTCACAAAATAATAAAGTGTAATCATTGGCATGAACCTTGGAGATCATTAAGTCTAATCCAGGGGTCTTCAAACTTGCAACTTTTAGGACTTGTGGACTTCAACTCCCAGAATTCCTCAGCCACCTGGCTGAGGAATTCTGGAAGTTGAAGTCCACAAGTCTTAAAAGTTGCCAAGTTTGAAGACCCCTGGTCTAATCCTTTGCCAGTGCAAGATTCATTTTAAAAACCATATCATTAAAGGATTATGCCAACAATCCGTGTCTAGATGTCTTCAAGAGGACTACGTTTTGTCATAAACCAGTGAGTCGTACAGAAGAGCACCAACAAGTATCCCAGAAGACAACAGCAAAACTTTCCAATAAAACTGTCAAGAAAATTTCACAGATATGAAATCAATTCAAAAGAGATATTTTTAAAGGTTAGTAAACAGATAATTCTTTGTATTAAATATTTAAGATGTAAACACTATGCCTTGGAAGTAGTATTGCCACCAAGGCATTATCAAACATTATGCTGGTCTCCTGTACTTAATAAAATGCAAGAATACGAGCATTTGGGTAAACCTCTCATGCATTATTTAACCTTCCTCGAAAACCAATTTGGTATGGAGCTTTATAAACATAAAAAAGAGAGCACCGTTAAAAAAAGAACCCTGAAAAATCAAAATCTGGTTTATTAACAAATAGAAAAGAAAAGTATATTCTGTTTCAGCTGATTTTATAAAACGTAGATTTCTCTCTTAGCTCTTAATGCTTGTTCAGCTTTCAATGTCCCCAATGTACAGCTATTTTCTTCATTCACTGTGAACACAGACACACTTTCCTGCAGGCCTGTGTGTATAACAAATACATAGTAGATTATAATAAACATGTCTATGAAAACCTTGAACCAAAGAGCCATCTGCTCATTCAGTTTTTAAACAAAACACCTTTTTAGGTCCCTCTGGCTGGCTTCTATTTTTCTCTCTTGCTTTGTGTGATATTTTCTCCCAGGATTGAAAGCATGAATGGTTCTTCTTCAGATGGAGCTCTAGACTCTTTCTGAAGGAAGAGTCACATAAAAATGAGCAAACGACAAACCAATTACTGTTACCTTTTGCCTCCTTTGTCATTCGAAAAGTAGCTTCCCTTAATTCAAAAGCAATTATTTTCGACAATTCCGGCAACTGCTAATCTTTACTCGCCTGTTGCTTTCATATCATTTACTATAAGTAGTCCTTGACTAACAACCATTCTTAACAACAATCAGAAATTACAACAGCACTGAAAAAAGTCTTATGACTTTTTTAATCATAAACATTTATGACCATTGCAACATCCCCATAGTCTTGTGATCAAAATTCAATTGTTTGGCAAATGGCATGTACTTACAACAGTGGCAACGTCCTTGGGTCATGACCTTCCTAGGGGGCTTCTAACAAGCAAAGCCAATGGGGGAGATCGGACTCACTTAATGACTGTACAAAACAACTGCAGCCAAAAAAAGGTTGTAAAAATAGGCACGACTCAGTAATGCATCTCATAGCAATGGAAATTCCAGTTCCAATTGTGGTCATAAGTAAAGAACTACCAATATACTATAGAATGGTGCAACCCTTAATAGAAAACTCAGTATCAAGAGCACCATGACTTCATAGTATAGTGCCCAGATGATCTTGAAATTGAAGCATATTTAACAAATATGCCAGAAGGTGGTACAGTGTCTTCTTATCCATTATAGAATTCCTTCACTAGCTACACCTACTGATTCACTGCCTGCCTCCCATCTCAGCTTCCACTTGTGCATACGAAGTATAACTCCTAGACCTTGAACTGAAGATAAAGCAAGATGACATGCACAGTGGCCTTATTTTCAGTCAAATGTCTTTTCTACATAAAAACAGTGATTGATGAAGGTGAAGCATCACTGCCACTTCTCCAATCAGACTTTCAAGATGTAGCCACACAGTGTCCTAAGACATTTGATGGCATTTGTGAGGGTTATTTACAAGAATTCATTAGATATAATCAGTTCCTGTAACAAGATTTGTCTGTCTGGATGAATGGGGTTTATTTGGTACAATACAACATGGCACATTACCCTTGCAGTATGTAAATCATGGCTTATACTTTGGTATACTTTGTTTAATTCCAGATCTGGTTTAAAAAAAAGGATGTCTTGTTCCACAAACCATTGTTAAAATAATCTATAGCTTGCCCCAAGATGTATGTGCAGCTAGAATCTGCAAAAACTGTATTTCAGAGACTTCTTTTCAGTTCAATCTGAGAACTCTGAGTTCTAGTCCTACCTTAGCCATGAAAGCCACTTCCCCCCCTCTCTCACACACACCAACCCACCTCACAGAGTTGTTGTGGGGAAAATAGGAGGAGGAAGGATTAATTTAGTGTGTTAACCATTTGGAGTTATTTATAAAGTAATAAAGATGGGATAAAAGCATTGAATAATAATGAAAGTAAAATGTAGTGGATATAGAAATGTCTCATTTAAAATGTTTAGATATTACAGTATTATTTAGAGGTCACTATTGAACTCTGGATTCAATTTGCGAGACAGAGTTTGTTCATTTGCGAGACAGAGCTTGAGTGGAACTCACAACGCCAAAACTATTGGCGTTGTGAGTTTCTCTCAAGCTCACTCTCGCAAATGAACTGTTGGGTTCTTGCAAATTCTCACTTAAGGAAAGAAAATAAAAATGTGTTTACTTCTGGTACAGAAATAGAAAGACAAATGGTTTTCTGTAGAAGAGGCAAAACACTTAAAGTTTAATCCAGTCCCCGTTTACTCTGATACATAACTGTTTTTCACATGGAGCTTTCTTTTGGAAAGAGGCAAACTTAATAGTTGAGGCCATGGTTAATATGGGACAGGTCCTGTTCTGAGACCCTCTCATTTCCAGGTAAAAGAGAGACAGAGATTCTTGCCTGAAACCTTGAGGTTACAGAGGTTGATAAAACTGGGCTCTTTTATGAGTAGAGATCTGCACTCCAGAGAAAATAGAACTTACCAGAAGCTTTGCTTGAATAGATCATGATTTTAATTTGTGCTAAGTTTCTTTGGACTTCAGTAGTTAAGTTGAATTACTTCTATGTAGCAATCTACATGATCTATTTACCTTTTTTTAGGGTTCTACCTAGAGATATAATACAAGTATTATTAACATTTTTACAATAAGTCTCCTTCTCCAAGTAGAACTTGAGGAAATTTTAGTAGCTACCGAATTCAGCTAATTGAAGTAATGCAAATAGGGACCAAAACCACTAGATAAAATTACTTCTATTGTTCTGAACTGAAAATTAACATTTTTTTAAGGGAGTGAATTGATGCTTAAAGAACAAAGGAAGTGGGAATAATTGAATAAACAGTGTTGACCTTTACAGATCCATATCCAGCAAGGGCCAAACATGAGAAGATCCATTCATATTTTTTATAATTTACGAATCATGCAGAAATTATCTATTCGTTTTAAATGTGCGGGTAGTCTGAGGAGGACTTATTTCATTTATTCTCTGGAGAATATTTTATCTAGTATATTTCTAAAATGTTGCCTGATATTTTCTTGTCAATGAAAATTAATGAAGCATCTCATCATTTGTATGTTTTTAAAAACACAGCCGCCATATTACTTCAGCATAAAAAAAATCACTGAGCAGCAATGCATAACTTATCTTAAGATACTTAAGTTGCACTTATTTATAAAGGGAGACAGTAAAAATGAAGCCATCCTGGACGCCAGCATGACTTATAATAGAATTGTTCCCACCAATCTAGAGATAAAAGGAAGATGACAAGGCCACACATGGTCTGTGCAGGGGAATATGGGCCCAGGAGGAAGTTATATCAAGGAGACATCATGAATAGTATTAAAGAAAACTGAGACATGTGCTTGGGATTACTACACATCCTCTTGGGAGTCAGGCAATGTACAAAATGAATAATAAATGTTAAGAGTTAGCACATACTGTATACCCGGCTTCCTGACTTTCCTTTGGCTTAACTTGCAAGACCATCATCAATCATTCAGGCCTGATTGGAAGGAAAGAACATCTTAAATTCTTCTTAGGGTGATAAGATATTAAAACTGCTTAGAAATAGATTTGGAGTTTATCCAGTTTTTGTTAATTCTGTACAGAGTTATGGGGGGGAGGGGTAACATTTGGATTATAGCCTGAAACAGTGTGCCCAGTGTGTATACTTGTTGTATCGCTGTGTAATAAAGCCACGTTACATACTCTATCTCAACAATGCACTTCGGGATTCTACGCACAAGTGCTGCAAAAGAGTACAGGAAGTCCTCGGGTTATGATCCTACTTGGGACTGGAATTTTGGCCACTAAATGAAGTGGCTGGTAAGTGAAACATCACCTGTTGGGCCACTTAGCCACAGCAGTTCTGGCAGTCCCTAGTTGCAGTTATTAAGTGAGCACCAGGTGGCCATTAGGTGAGGCTCACGTGTGACTGTGACTTGCAACCTCCTGATGGCTTCCACTTTGACCTTGGTTGTTGGAGGTTTACTGGGAAACTTTCAAATGGTGATCACATCTCCCAGAAGCTCCCTACACCAATCTCAACCATCCTCAGCTTAGTCTCTCCCACCCAGGACCCTCAGTCCTTCAAAGGCAAGAGATGCTTTCAGAGGACCACTGAGTGTAATGTTATGTGGGAATGTGAGAATGACCTTCTGTGATCCTCACTAACACTTAACCATGGCATCCAGGACTGCTAGAAGGGCCATCACTAAATAATGTGAGCAATTCAGGTCCCAATTGCTATCGTAACCCGAGGACTACCTGTAGCTCAGGTAACACTGAAAGAATGACAGCTTCTCCATTTCTACAATACTATATGGCAGGGGTCCCCAACCTTGGCCACTTTATGACTTGTGGACTTCAACTTCCAGAATTCCTCAGCCAGCCATGCTGGCTGAGGAATTCTGGGAGTTGAAGTCCACAAGTCATAAAGTGGCCAAGATTGGGGACCTCTGCTATATGGAACATACGGGTTCTACCTTTACCAGCAATAAAGTGATAATAGAGCCATGGTGGCACAATGGTTCGAATCTAGTTTTGCAGGCTAACACTGCCCAAGTCAGCAGTTCGATCCTGACCAATTCAAAGATGACTCAGCCTTCCATCCTTCCGATGCAGGTAAAATGAGGACCCAGATTGTTGGGGGCAATAGGCTGACTCTTAGAGAGGGCTGTAAAGCACTATGAAGTGGTATATAAGTCTACGTGCTATTGCTATGATTCCTGAAAAATAGCAGCTCACTACAGTAACAAAGCCAAACAATCAACAGATACCTGTGGTTTTAGATCATAAATAACACCCTGGTGGTGTTCCTTCTAGTCTTTTAAAATGTCATGCTAGAATTATGTTCTATAATTGGTGTTTCCTATTCTCAAAAGACAACTTTGAGTTATGTCAGACTATATACAGATGGTAAGACCAAGACCGAGAACTCAAATTGGAATTACGGGACTCAGATTACCATGGCAACCATTCAACCCCAATTCAGGAATTGATTATTAGTACAACAAATGGATAGTGAGGTAGCACAGTCAATCTGTTGTGAACTTTTATCAAAACAAACACATTCAGAGACAAAAATATTATGTTCTTTTTCAGATTTGGGGGCAGGAGCTACTACATATTCACAGAATTCTAGAACCATTTTGGTTGTTGGGTTCAAGTTAAAGCACTGAAAATACCCAGTAACTAATTTCTTTGTCTCATTATCCTATTGTTAAAGACATTTTTCATCTAACATTTCATTGGAATATATAATTTGAACTCATTATTTTGCGTACTGCATTCTTGAACAATTGAGAACAGCTCTTACATTTCTTTTGTGTGGCATCTTTTTGGACACTTGAAAAGTATTATCATTTATAAAAATTTTAATGATTAAACCTGAGGCAATGCACTTGATAACTCACTTCAGTTTTATAAAGAAGAAATTGTTGATGGCTATTGTTTGAATTAGCTGTGGTTCACTGTATAAACACTACCATTCAACCCATATTTAACTAGTTTGTTCATCTGAATGTCAAGGGACACTTTATCAAATGTTTTGCAGAAGTCAAGACCTTACCACTGTTTACTAAGAATAATAGCTATAAAAAAAAATTGAAATGAGACTATCCAACAAGACTAATTTTTGACAAATCTACTATATGTAAAAGTGCTTAAGATCAATCTTTATTTTCTTTAGAAGTGTCCAATATGGTGTCGAACTGATTGCAGTTCCTTTTGTTCCTCTTTGTTGCTTTCCTTCATTATATCTAATCTTTAACTATTTCCCTTAATTTCTCCATGATAATGAACAGACTTTCAACCAAGCCACAAGCTTCAATATCCTGAGATGAAATCTACAAAGTTCTAAACTCATTCAAAAGTCATAAGATATTCCTAGACTAGAATCGTAATAAGATTCTTAATAAGCCAGAGATGGAATTGTCCTCCATCACCTAATTCTTCACAATTTACGATCGAAACATATCCTATTCTTAAATGAATAAATATAGATGTATAAACAGGTACAACATTATATATTTCAGTATTTGAAAATGATCACTAGGCTAAAAATGATGGAGCTATAATTCTACTATAAAAAGTATAAAACTCTTTTGATATCCCGAATTATACCCTATCATTGTAGAAAACTGATCAGTAATACGGTAATTTTAATGTGCTTTATTTTCCAAACAGCTTTGTTTACTGGATTTTCTCCAGTTTATCAAATATTCTTGTTGTCACTGTAAACCAAAAGAACAATTAACCAGTGGAACAGCTTGCCCTCAGAAAGCATGGGTGCTCATCCATCACTGGAGGTTTTTAAGAAGAGACTGGATAGTCACTTGTCTGAGATGGTATAGGTCAGTGATGGCGAACCTTTTAGAGACCTAGTGCCCAAAAACTGCCCTGCCCCCTGCCCCACCCGCCTACCCGCAGGGCCATTCATTGCCTCCACAGCCCGCCGCAGATTGCCCAGGCAGCCCAGCAGCGCCATGGTGGCTACGTCCTCCGCACTCCACGCATCATCTTTGTGCGACAGGGCGTGAGGGTGGAGTTTTGCCCCCGCTGCCTAGCTGCCATGTGCTTGGCTGTGCTGCTCCATGTCATCTGCGCCCAGGGGGAACTCTCCTCCAGGGGGGATGCTGGTGAGGAGGGGGCTGTGGGGGGAGGAGGGCTGGGGCAACAGCATGCATGCCCACAGATAGGGCTCTGAGTGCCGCCTCTGGCACGCATGCCATATGTTCGCCACCACTGGTATAGGTTCTCCTGCTTGAGCGGGGGGCTGGACTAGAAGACCTCCAAGGTACCTTCCAGCACTATTCTATTCTAACCTAGAACAAAAATCTTGTTTGCTTCAGAAAGATAAACTCTTAAATCCTTAGAATGGATATTTAATAAAAGAAAAATACAATATTCCACTCTGCACATTTCAATAGTGTTTCATAGATAAATGAAAATTTAAACATGCAAACCAGATATTGCTCCAAAAGAGATGCTTAGTCCCTATTCCCATTTTTTCTAACACACACACACACACACACACAAAACATACGGCATAAAATTGTGGAAGAAGGTTTAATACCCTCCTCTCCTAAGCAAATTGTTGAGAGAGAAAAAAACCTAGTTAATTTCCTGCTAAATTTAGTAGCAGCAATGCATAAATGTTTTGAAGGAGTCTCACTTTACTCATTCAGCTTGAAAGCTACAGCTCATAATCCATTCACTAAGAAAAGGCAGAAATAGGTCATGAGAATGTTAAACATCTTTTCTTTGGTAAGCCTTGATAATGGCTGGTGAGGGTATCAACATTCGAAATTGCTCTTGGAAGGATGGAACATCAATTTCCTCTCATTCACCTATTTTTCAGTTTGGCTGGATCCCTGCCAAACAGGATATACTCAGAATTTAGGGGTTTTTTTTTATATCCTGAGAGAAAAGCAATACTGCTTTGTAAATAGATTCAGGTCTTGGAGGCAGAAAAGGCAGTGACTCAGAAATCTTTACTGTTTCCCAGGCTTTCTGTAGCCAATACAAATCCTGATGATCAGTTGGGGGAAAAAAACAATTTCCACCTTCTTTCTAATAAGAATGTAGGATACTTGTGACATTCTCAAAGAGTTGCCATATATTTATTTTGAAAGGGTGCCAGGTCAACATACAGCAGGGGTAGGCAACCTTGGCTCTTTTATGACTCGTGGACTTCAACTCCCAGAATTCTGTAGCTCAGGGTTGAAACGAGGGGCCCTTGATGCGTTCTGGTCTTGGCTTTTTTTCTTGCAGATGTTTCACGACCCACACTAGGTTACATGATCAGTGCTACTGCTGCACTAGCCCTTGATGATGTTACCTAGAGGAATTCTGGGAATTGAAGTCCACGAGTCATAAAAGAGCCAAGGTTGCCTACCCCTGATATAGAGAATACTGTTCTCTTACATCTAATTCAGGGGTTCTCAACCTTGGCAACTTTAAGACTTGTGGACTTCAACTCCCAGAATTCCTCAGCCAGCTTTGCTGGCTGAGGAATTCTGGGAGTTGAAGTCCACAAGTCTTAAAGTTGCCAAGGTTGAGAACCTCTGCGAGCAGCTGTTGCTGGAGTGAATATTTCCTCTTTCTTGGCGTTTTAAAGGCTGGGGATCTGGTTTATAAGCATAGGAATAGTTTCCATTCTGGGGTTTCATTTCTATTAGGAGGAAGAAGAAAATCGAATTCTGGGAGTTGAAGTCCACAAGTCTTAAAGTTGCCAAGGTTGAGAACCCCTGATTCTAATTCAACTTTTCTCTAAACTACAATTCCCAGAGTAACCTGCAGGGGGAAAAACAAATAAATTAAAAGTGCCTCTTTTTCAGGAGTGAACAGAATGTTCCATGCCCAAACAAACACAGTCAACTAACCTGACCAACCTTGTAAGACAAAATATAGATGTTTCATTAACCAAACTAGGTAACCTCATCAAGGCTAGTACAGCACCAGCATTGATCATGTAACCTAGTGTGGGTCATGAAGCAAGAAAAAAAGGTTGAGGCAGGCAGGATTCCCTTGAGTACCATTTGTTGGGGGTCAAGGGAAAGGGAGGGTTTTGCCTTCTCTTTCTGCTCAAGATCCCCATGTACAATTGGTGGGCCACTGTGTGACACAGAATGCTGGACTCGATGGGCTTTGGCCTGATTCAGCATGGCTCTTCTTATGTTCTTATGTTCTTAAAACCAAGAGCAGAGAGCATCAAGGACCCCTCATTTCAACCCTGAGCCACAAATATTTTCCTTTATTGAGACAAAAGACGCTGAGACAAGTTTTTTTAAAAAAGCTATCTTTGCTTTGTTCCGTCTCCTCTAGCCCCTTCAGGATGGACTCTAGCCTGGAGACTCCAGGACAACACCAGTCTTCTTTTTTTTTTCTTTCTAGGCAATCATCCACTGAATCGCTGGGCTGCAGCCATCCACCATTTTTGTCTTACAATCTAAAAAAAAGCCTCAGCCCCCATGGAGGCCAGATGACAGCCAATGCCAACCACTTGCCTTTACAATGCACCAGCCTTTCCTCCATATACTAAAAAGATGAATGAGATAGAAGGCAAGGAGTCTCTCAAAGCTTTGCAAAATTGACCTTTTTTTTGTTGTGTGGGTGGACCAGGGTTTAGCCTTGCCATTTAGCCAATAATTAGCATGCTGAAGAGACTGTCCCCTAAACTCTTGTTTTTATAAAAGCCTCCTTGAATTGAAAGAAGAAGAAGAAGAAGAAGAAGAAGAAGAAGAAGAAGAAGAAGAAGAAGAAGAGGAAGAAGAGGAAGAAGAGGAAGAAGAAGAAGAAGAAGGAGGAGGAGGAGGAGGAGGAGGAGGAGGAGGAGGAGGAGGAGGAGGAGGAGGAGGAGGAGGAGGAGAAGAAGAAGAAGAAGAAGAAGAAGAAGAAGAAGAAGAAGAAGAAGAAGAAGAAGAAGAAGAAGAAGAAGAAGAAGAAGAAGAAGAAGAAGAAGAAGAAGAAGAAGAAGAAGAAGAAGAAGAAGAAGAAGAAAAGAGAAGAGATGGTTAACCACAGAGGAAAAGGCAGGTTCTATCCTGGCATATTTACTCAGCCAAGTTGTCAGTGGATCTGTATGGTCTCTTTGCTAGTCCTCAGCTGCATTTTCATTCATTTAGGCTTTGAGGGAGTGGAGGTTGTCTCTCCCGGGAGTTTTTTTTTTTTTTAATGCAACCCAATGTGGGAGATGTATTCACAGTAAATCACCAGTTCAGAAAGAAAATGCATCAAGAGAGGCGGGTAACTAAGAAATGAACATCCAGAACTTTGGCTGCATTCAAGAGTTCCATGCAGCCTCCAACAAAACAGCTCAATGGGAAAGAAAGCAAATCAGCTAGAATGTTCTCCTTTTCAGCCACTTTCAATGAAAGCTTCAGAGCAAGAAGCTGCTGCTGCACAAGGAAAGGAAGCTAAGCTCTGGAGGGGAGCAGCAGCGCCTGCCAAAAGCAAGCCTGCTGAAAGAGACCCGGACTCATTTTGAACCCTAAACACATATCGGGAGAGTTGAACAGCCTTCCGAAGAGGCTCTTGGGGACTCAGTGTGCTCTGCGTCTTTCCGCAGTGCCTGGTTTTAATCTATCGATTCTTAATGCACTTATTTGCAAAAAAAAAAAAAGAGAGGAGGAAACTGTTACATGCAGATGGGGGTGGGGGGCTGGGGGGGAAGAGAAGAAATTTGCTGCTATGTAGACTCACCAAAGCAGAATATATATATATATATATATATATATATATATATATATATATATATATATATATATATATATATATATATATATATATATATATATATATATATATATATATATATATATATATATATATATATATATGTAGGTCTTTGGTTCTTCGTACATACATACAAACACCCGCGAAAACCTCAGAAACATATATATATATATATATTAGAGAATTTCTCTTACAATATACAATAGCTGACAGGACAACTCTTACAAACTGCACATTTTGCTGGCTGAAGTTGACCAATCTTACTTATTCCTGCATGCATTGATAATCTCTCCTTTAAAAGGTTTTTTTCCTGCCAGAGGGAAATGTGTATGTGTGTGTGGGGGGGGAGAGAGGGATTGATGACGGCTATCTAACTTCTTGTTTCTTCCAAGTCTTTCCCAAATATGTCCCAAACTTTTATTTAAAAGAATGAACAAAACTTGCTCTTGGGAAACAATGGCCATCAAAGAAGAGGGGGAAAGCCTTTACACACACACACACACACACACACACACACATACACCACCAAGCCTACAAAACTGTCAGGAAGTCTCTGCAGAAAAGAAAGTAACCAGTCACATGTGTAAAAGGAAAGGATAGAAAGAGAAATGAGTAATAAGTTAAAAATATTTTACAAATCTCAAAGTCCTATGTTAATTTTTTTTTAAAAAAATGTTTGCTTAATGTAAGGGTTTTTGTGGGAAGTTACTTCAGCAAGAGAAAAGGCATCAAACTTGGTTCTTTAAAAAAAAACCAAAAAACATCAAACTGCCACTGCCAACACTGCAGAAAATGTCTGCATAATACCGCTAAAGGCTTGGGAGATAGAAATACTGTAATAAGATGATGCTGAAGAAAAAAAAAGATGAAAGGCAATTTGGTGGCCAATTGTTTCTCGATACTGTATAATGGATATCCCTAATGTTTGAGGCTTTGGCTTGGAGTGAGGAAAAGGGTACTGCAATTAAATCTAACTGCAGTGCCTGGAAGTCTAAATTTAAGTGGAAGTTAAAATCGAAGGAAGGAAGGAAGGAAGGAAGGAAGGAAGGAAGGAAGGAAGGAAGGAAGGAAGGAAGGAAGGAAGGAAGGAAGGAAGGAAGGATCCCTTTGCTAGATACTTTGCAAATAAAAAAAAAATAAAAAAAATCTATCCCCTTCTTTTTACTGGTCACAACACTGGCGTTGAAATTAAGTTTTCCGCCTCCGATCTGATTCAGAGGGGAGGGAGCACAAGGGGATGCGCGGGTCACTGGGGCTGCCTAAGGAAAGCCAGCCGGCCAGGCCGTTTGAGCTGGCAGCCCCGCCAGCAGCCCCGAGTGGAGAACCGGCTGGCGGGACGAGAGAAAAAACCTCGCGGGATCGCGACGCCGCCTTCCAAGCCGCGGAAGCGCTGGGGGGGCGGAACGGTCGGTCCAAGAGAGGCAACTTGAAGGCCCGCACAGGGAAGGGCGAAAGAGAGTTTTTGCCCGACCGGTGCGGAGTTTCTTCCGGAAAAGCCAAACGCTCCTAAGGCTGGGAGGCAGCACCGAGGATCTCTAACGGAACGAGCCCCGCTGAAGTCGGGGGGGGGGGTGTTTCTCTCTCGCTCGACGGGGACCGATCCTTAAGCGGCGCTCGCCTCTCCTCCCTCCTCCGTTACCTCCTCGAAGAGCTCCAGGCTGTAGGTGTTGTCGTCGTCGGCGAAGAAAAGCACCCCCGGCTGCGGGGCCGGCAAATGCTGGTGCCGCTGGCGGATCCAGGCCAAGCCCGCGTTGCGCTGCTCCGTGGCCCTGGGCTGGCCCGGGCGCTTGTACCTGCGCGGCGTCAGCACGTGCAGGTGGGTGTAGGGCGGGCCGCCCCTTCGGCCGAGCCCCGCGGCGAAGCGGCTGACCAGTTCGGTGCCGATCGCCGAGTCCTCCACTAGGATCCAATGCAAGTGCGCCACCTGCCGGAAGGTGTTGGCCAGCCGCGTCAGCTCGGCTTTCTGGACCGGCCGGCTGTAGGTCGGCGTGATGGCATAGATGAGAGGCAGCTGCTGCTGCTGCTGCTGCTGCTGAGGCGGCGGCGGGTGTTCGGCCTCCCGCCGGCGAGGCGCCTCCTGGTGGAGAGGCGCGGGCTGCGGCCGCCGGGCGAGGTGGGACGAGGACGGACGGGGCGCCCGGTTGCCGCCGTCCGTGTCCAGCATGAGGATCACCAGCAGCACCCAGGGCAGCAGCACCAAGAAGCGGCTCAAGATCAGCGACTTCATGCCGGCGCCGCCGCGCCGCCCCCCTGCCTCGCCGGCCGGGGCGCCGCCGGCGCTACAGCCCTCACAGCAGCGGCAGGGGCAGCGGGGGAGAGCGGGCCCCGGGCTTCCCCCGCCGGCGCCGCCTCCCCCGGCGCGGAGACTCAGCCGGTGCTGCCCTCGCCATGGAGCGGGCGGCAGGGCGCAAGGCGGGAGCCCCGGTTTCCTGGCGCTGGGAAGCTCGGCGCAGCGGAGGCGGACGGGCACCTGGCGGGGAGGGGAGGGGATCGGCCGCCGTGGTCCCAACACCTTGGAGAGGGAGGAGGGCGGCGGTGGGGAAGATCGGGGCCCCGCTCTGCGAGCCTGCCGGGCGAAGCGGGCGGCGGGCCGGCGACCTCCCGCCGGCGAGGCGCTTCAGGGCAGGCGGGACCCTCCCGGGACTCTCGGCTCGCTTGGCCACAGCCCGAAGCGAGGGGGATGAGAGGGACGCGCGCGCGCCCCGGCCGCCTCCAGGAGCCCCTCCGGATTTCTGCCGGCTTTTTCAGGCTTCCCGCTGCTTCCTTCTTCCTCGCTTCCCGCTCAGCATCCCTTCCCTGACGCTTTCCCCACTCCCGGAGCGGTGGGACTCTGAGGGGAACGGAACGGCGAGGGTGACGGGCTCTTCCAGGCGCCGTTGCCGCCTCCTCCTCCTCCTCCTCTCCCCCTCCGCCGGCCCTGCCCGAAGGGCGGCCCTGGAAGCGCGTCGGAGTCCCGGTGGGGCGCAATCGGAGCAGCAGGAGCAGGCGGAGAAGCGAAGCTCCGGCGGGAGGGAGACTAGGGGGGCGGCGAGCTGCTTCTCCGGGCGGCTCTTGCTAGTGTGTGTGTGGGGGGGGCGGGGGGGGGTGGTGGCGGGAAGAGGGGGAGGGATCCCCTCGGGTCTGATGCGGCGCTAGGGGTGGGAAGTAGATGCTGCTGCTGCTGCTGCAGCTGCTTCGGGAGAGGATTTGCAGCCGCCGCCGCTTTTATTCGCCCGTCCCTTTCGCTGCGGGTTCTGTGGAGAAGAGGCAGGAGAGGGGAGCTTCACGTGCTGCTCAACTCCGGAGGTCCAAAGAAGGAGGCAGGAGCCGGCTGGTGGCGATGATTAGTCGCCTCCTGAGGAAGAAAAATGCCGGTATTGATCTTCAGCCGCTATTGTGTTAGATTAGGAGGGGGCTGAACAGGGCAAACGTCCAAAGCGGGGGGGGGGGGAAGAGAGAGAGAGAAAGAAGTGGAGGAGGGTTGGTTGCCTACAGGACTTAACTGGGAACCTGCTCGCCCTCCCTTCCCCGCAGTTGTTAACGGGGGGCGGCCGGGGGGAGAACCAGGGAAGAAACGGTGGAGGAGGAGAGGGGGGGCGTTGGAGTTCAGATTCCTTCCGTCCTTCCGGCCGCCTTCGGAGTTGGAGGAGAAGCTCTTTGTAGCTCTTCCCTGCAGCAGCCGTGGAGGAGGGAGATCATGCATTCTTTACATCGGAAATATGAGTTCAAAAAAAAATAGAAAAAACAAAACACCCAACCCCAAACCCACCGTGCTTTCACACAAATGTAGAACTGTTTTCAGCCAGGCGCTTCTTAGCGTTTCTGGGGCAAAAACACTGCAGCTGTTCCGATTTTCCCCCCCTTAACGTAACGCTTAAGAATGCCTACAAAAGGAACATGACAGCCACAGCGTTCCTTACCCCCCTCCCTCCCCTCCCCTCCCCTCCACACAATACGCCTTGAGGAATAAGGCAAGTTTCCCCATAAACGCTTCATCTGGAAGTAATCTAAATGAGCGTAAATTATTCCTGCTTTTATTGGGATTCACAGTTGCCTGCATTTAGCAGTTTATTTGGCTTAATTGCGGTTGGCAAAATAGCACATCCTTTTTTAAAAACTGAATAGCATGGGGGGGATATTGCCTCTTCATGGTGATTAAACAAAAAAAAAAGTTCTTCCGTGTGCACAGACAATACTCTTGAGCAAGGTTATGTAATGGGGGTTATGAGGATGTCTGCACCGGGAATACCAACTTCCAAATAGGAGACCAACTTCTTTGCATCATGGTGTGAGTGACAAAAAAATTAATTCTCTTACTTTCCAGGAGTTCTGATTTAAATAACCTTCCATCCTGGAACAATTTTTGAAGTTGATCAGAAACACTGTAGCTGGGATTTGACTTTATCTCCCAAGAAAGTCTTTTGTAAACTTTTAAGCGATTTTCCAGAGGAGGACCTGGAATACATATCCATGACGTTTTAGCCACTGTATGTATGTATGAATGAATGAATATTTAGGCAAAAATAAATAAGCAAGGTGCAGTGATAATTGTAATCAAAATTATGAGAAACTCTATACCTGGGTAAAAATAATTAGTGTTTAAAGTACTAAAAGGTACTTTTAACCTTTTGAAATTAAAAGGTTAAAAGTATCTTTTATTAACACTATCCTTTATTAAAATTATCCTGACATTTAAGTAAGTAATGGATAATTCAGTGGACTGCCTGGTGTCTAATGAACAAGGTGGACTGTTTTTCCACTTCTGTCTTTCAAAAGACAAAATCCAGGCACAGTATATCTGAGAAACTGAGTTCAGTTTGTAGTATATTTACTTGATTGCATGCTTTGCTCAAGTAGGCAAAGCTGCTTTGCCTTTAGATTAAATTAGTTTTAAGTATAAACCTCAGTGTCTCTTTATTCATAACTCTGCAGCTTTATAGCTTGTGAGGAACTGATGCTCCAAAACCAGAGACTGCCTTCTTAAGCCAGGAGAGAGTCAAAGTTCAAGCGTCATACTGAGAGAGCTTACGAAAACACCTTTTTGAGAATTTTTTTGTCCCCCTCCTTTTGTATGCCCCCCCCCCCAGTTGCAGGATGCAAAGTTAGTTGAGTCTGGCACTCCTCCCAGGAACCTGATTTCAGCTGAGCCACAAAATCTTGACTGGTATCCCAATTACTTTTTAACATGCTGGCTCACCTTTTTTATATACTTTTTTTTTAATTTAGAGAAGAAAATATCTAGGATAGATACTGGAAGCCATGCCATCTCATATGTATCCCATGCTCCTGCAGGAAGGAGTTGGGAAGCAAAAACTGGCTGTTTTTGTAGAGAAATTCTAAATTCTCTAGAATTGTGCTGAAGGTCTGTGCTCAGGTGACATGGGAACTCTTGGGGAGATGCCTTAACTAACAGCTACTTTTGTGTGGGAACGGGATCTCTATTCTAACATAAACATAAACATGTGAGAATAGAGCCAACAAGGCTTTCAAGGAAAAATGGGTGGTTAGATACAGAGGGAATCAACATAGCCTACTATGTGATTCCAAGCAGGGAGATGGCAATCTTCCCCTCTGGAGAGAGGGTTCAAATCCCATTTCTTGTTCTTCAGTGAAATAGATGGTGGACACAAAGACAAAAGGATTTCAGTTAGATTGGAATCTCATGGACGTTTACTTGATAGTAAGCCCACATGAAAACTATAGGGATTTTTAAAATAATCATTTATCAGAATTATGCAAACATGCAATATAAAATAGATTAAAATTTAGTTTTAAAATTAATAAAAGAGGATCCTAATGTGTACTGGAGTACTGATTATAAATTTGCAGTTCCAAAACTTACATTTCATTCATTGGTTCTCATTCCCTCGTAATTGTGCTTAGACTTCAGTTTGAGGCATTCTTTCATAATGTGACATGGATTCAGAGTTAGCACCCCTGAATCCATGTCACATTATTCTCCATGAATTTGCCTAGGCTTGGACTGCAAATGAAGCCTTAGAGGCAATAGGTTTATAGAACTTTATCAATCTGAATTTTGCAGAAAGACAAAAGTGATTTGGGATTATTTAGTTTTAAAGAGTAAAGCCATCGCTGGAAAATTCAATTGCCCAGTTCAATATTTTCCACTGTCATTACACAATCAGATTCTTGATGGTCTCCTTTGTTTTCATGATAGAAAGAATATGCTGAATATCTATCATTTACCAGATATTGTTGTAAGTAATAATTTGATGACAATGTTTTATTCAGGTTGGCCTTGCCAGGGAAATAAATATAATGTGTGCAGAATTGCAGCCCAAAGCATTAGATCGCTTCCGAACACTCCCTGCACAGTTTTGTACAGGCACCTATCTAGGCCACATTCATCGTTTTTGGTACCCAGAGAGGACATACTAACCCCTGGAGGCTCAGATGCAGCAAACATATTAGAGTAATATAATGCAAACTGAAATCTATGTGAAATCAAAGTGACAAATAGCCACACAGCAAACATCTAAATGAGGAAACATCTGTGCAGCAGAGAGATAATTAGAGTTAGCGTGTTCTGTAGAGAAATAGAAGACTTGTTATTGTGATTAATGAAAGAACATAGGGACGGTGCAAATATAAATAGTTCAATACATCCCAGTCAAAAGATCTCTGAAAATTGTAGTAGCCTGGCTTGCGCTGAGGCAGTTTATCTGAAGGCCTATAACAGAAATAGCATCTCCCTCAAAATTGGAGAACACCTTGTAGTTTCCTCCATTTGCTATTAGAGTACATGTATATGTTCCTGTCTCTGTCCGTGCGAGACTCTTATTGCACTGAGAAAAGCAAGGGCAAGTGGGAAACCATCCATACACATTGTTATTCCAACACAGTAGAAAGAATAAAACAGGACAGAGGGAAACAAGGAGTGTCAAAAGAAAAGTTCAAGAATAATGAACTGAGTTGAGTGGGTGGCTGATTTTCCCTTGCACTGTAGCAGAGTGTCCAGACACATCAGCTAGCTCTACAATTACAGGTTTCTTTTTTCTTTTTCAGTGTTGCTGCTATGACTGATAAATTGTGCTTATTGTTTTCTGCATCGTGCAAAGTGAGCCAAACCTAGTTTATATTCTAACTGTAACTCTAAACTTTGTTTGACTTCCTTTTGTGTTTCAAGCCCCTTGTTAAAGCAGAAGTAGTAAAAAAGCTTCAGTAATATTTGGCTTCTTTTTTTAGAAAAGCATACATGTCACAATTTTACCTGAGTGCTCTAAGGAACAGGTGCAACAGGTGTGTCTTGAGGGGGCACATTTTTGGGAGATTCCCCCAACTCTCATATTAGGTAGGGCCCAAACTAGAAGCTAGCAGGTATGATGGAATGGAGTAAGGAAGTGGGGATCCCAGGAGGGAAGGGATGAACCCAGAGCAGTAAGAGGCTACTCAGCCCAGATATCATGTGAGAGAAAGAGGGTGAAGGCAGCTCCTCCCCAGTAGTTCGCATACTATATTGTAGATGCAGAGACTACAATGCTGAGTCTGGCAAGATTTTGTCTGTAGGTATAAAACGATAAAGAACTTAGCCTGAAATAATCACCATTTGCCATTTGCCATTCTTGGTTTTGGATCTGACATCAAGCAAAAGAGTATAATGGGCGCTTTTAAGTGTTGAACATGTTGAAAGTCCCCTTAAAACACCAAACCCATTGATAAAATGGATGTTGGCATCACCCATTTTTTTCAGTGTGGCTCTCAAGTAGTCTAATGGTATCTTTGAACCAACAGGATCTGTATACTTTTGGTCTGATATTTTAGCTCAAGTATACCAGATCTAAGAAATAAATCAAGAGTGGTTTATGTAGCGTGACATATACACAACGTGTCTTTCCTAGTGTAGATGAATCCAAAGTACAGTGATCCAGGGCAAATCATCCAAAGAATGGCTGGTTGAAGCAGTCTACTTGGGCAGAATCCCAGCTCCCTTTCTGATGACTGGCAGATTGTCCCACTCTCTTAGGTCTGTTCCCCCCCCCCGTCTCATTTTGCCTCAGTGTGTACCACAAAAAGTGGGAGGTCTTTGAGCCTAGAGACAGAGCAGTTACAGCAGCTTAGTTTTTAGTTGTCTCCAGGTGAGCAAACCACTTAAGTTGCTGTCTTTGTATGTAGTTTAAGATTGCTTCTATTCCAATTCATCCAAGAGATGGTATTTGGGGAGCCAAATGATGTTTTAGCCATCAGGTATTCCAATTTTCTCTTTCTTTGCCCTCCAGATATGTGAGATTTCAACCCCCATAATTTATAATCAGGAGTAAGGCATGGCACACAGCAAGTTCAAAACATTTACATCTCAAATATTCTTTATTATGCCCTTTGCTTATTGTCTTCCTTATAAATTAAGGCCCTGTTAAAGAACTCTTTAATCACCTTCTCCTCCATGCTAAAGATTTATGAGAGTTCTTTCTCTTTTCTATACATCAAGTGGTCATTGTGAGACACAAACAATCTCCTCTTTTACAACTCCCCCCCCAAACATTTTTTTAACTCAAAGTCGAGCACAGGACAGTCCTCCATTGAAGTCAGAGCTAGGGAACCATGAGCTGCCTATCAACTGTAAGTGTTTACAGATCACATAGTCTTCCTCAGTGTGCTTGTGTATATTATATTTCTATTTGAGTTAAAATATAGTTGGTTTCCTTTGAGATTTAGTATGTTGAATGAAGTTTTCCATTATTACTGTAAATGATAGCTTTGGATTTGTGAAGCCACATAATTGTGGTTTATTTTATAAGTCAGCCTTAAGCAGACCATAATCACGAAACCCAAATTTGAACAAATTTCACGCACACCTCTACCTTTTTTAACCTTCTGGTTTGATGATGGGATGGTGTAGTACAGACTTCCCCAACCTTTTGGGCACCAGGGACCGGTTCGATGGAGAAAGATTTTTCCACAGACCGGAGGGTGTGTGGTTTTGTGTGCTCCTACGTCCTGCGGATGGAGCTTTGCTTGTTTGTGCGGATGGTTGCTGGCATGCTGCAGCCCAGTACTGGTCCACGGACCAGGGGTTGGGGACCCTTGGTGTAGTGTTTAAGCTTTTGGACTTTGACTAGGGATGACCCAGTTTCAAGTTTGCCCTTGGCCATGGAAATTCTAGGGAGACCTGAGGACACTCAGGTCTCTCTCTGCCAAACCTACTTCATAGAATATTGGGTATGTAAGCTGTTTGAGCTCCTGAAGGAGAGATGAGATATAAATCTGTTAAATAAATATTTATCATCCTCATTGGGGCGAAGAAATAGTGCTCTGAAATAGCAGCAGGGGGATTCTGTGAAAGTAAATGAGATTAGATGCTAAAGAGCCATGAAGACTGGAAGAGAATTGATGAGTGATACAGGGAACCTGCTGGCATCTCTTGCACAATCTAAAATAGCTTCTTCTGGCAGACTCCTAAAAGTTGGCGAACAATTATTTGCTCATCAAACCAAGCACAAGAACAAGCCTGGCGTCGGATTTCCATTACAATTAAATCTTCCTAAAGCTATCCCTTGATGAGAAGGTGGCCCTGTAAATTGACTAGCTTTTGCTTTGCCCTGGTTTTGTGGCATTAGGATTCCCACTGTCTCTCCTTTTCTTTGGCCTGATAGTGTAGCTCTCTGAAATTATGGTTGTAGATAACAGCACAGGGGAGAAATAGCTATTAAAATTGATTATTCTGTGTGAGAAAACCATTCCACTCCTTCAGGAAATAGGAGCAGTTAGAGAAACATATAAATGGACCATCTTTTGACTGTGGATAAAACAGTGAAAAATCTATGTCAATTTCAGAGGGTAGTACTTGAAAATATTACACTAAATATTCATTGACTGCACGGTGTTTTCAAAGCCATTGCAATGCAAACTGTGCTCCTTTTTTATGGGCATATGACATCTCAACAGATATACAAAACCAGTGGAACTTGTGCAAACAATAACACAATGCTGGTTTCTTCATTTCTTCCCATGGATCCACCATGCCTAGTTAGCTGGATCCTCCATGAATCAATCTAATCTCTTTCTAAACCCCAGATTGCCTGTCACTACCATAAATGATGACAATGCCATGTGAAAAGTTATTTTCTTCTGTCAGTCCTAAATCTTTCTGCGGTTAGTTTTAACAGATTATTTCAAGTTGTAATATTTTGTGAAAAAGGAGAAATTCATCTCAGGGATATTTGTGTATATCTTTATCAGCCTTCTCCTTCATTACCAGCAAAAAAGGTCCAGGATGGCCACAATAATAGTGGTGGCTCCTTTTTTGCATCTTTATATCTCTATCATATCTGATATGCACTTGCTATTGAGAGCAGCAAGCACCACTGTACAAACAGCCTCATGTATTCTCCATTGTGTGCCTGTTTACTCTCTTGTCATCCTTTTCTCTCCAATTAATATAAATACAAAGATCAGTTCCATATCTGTTAACTATCTCAGCATTGGGGTGAGCATTCAAAGGGCAGGAGAGAGGGGAAAAGGAATAGTCATGATTGTGTGATTTCCCACATAGCAACCATTTTTGGTTGCTGCCGATCCCAACTGTAGTCACTAAAACAGACATATCAAACATAAGGCCTGGGGGGCCAGATGCGGCCCACGAAGTGGTTTCATGTGGCCCACGAAGCCATCCTGAAAAGAGTGAGGGAATGGCCCCTGCTGCCTTGGCCCCGGCCCAGGCTGGCCAGCAGCTAATGTACAATTTTGTGGTGGCCACCTATGCTGAAATGCATTCAGTCTTAGCTCCACAAGGCCATCCAGAAACAGCGAGGAACCAGGCCCTGCTGCGTTGGCCCCGCCCCCTGGGTGCATGCTGGGGAGGTGTCATTCTTTGTAAGGAATGAAGAAATGGACCATACCTTGGCACTTGCCCTGGTCCCACCACCTTCTGCCAAAGACCCTCAAATCTGTCCCACTCCTGCCCAGGCCCCCACAGGCACCCTTGATGCGAACGATGTAGAGCTGGCCACGCCCACCCAGTAGGCCATACCCACTCCAGCCATGCCCACCCAGTAGGCTGCATCGACCCTGGCCACACACCCCCGGCCCCCCGAGGGCAACTGCAATGCTGATGCGGCCCTCAATGAAATTGAGTTTGACACCCCTGCACTAAAATGAGGATTATCTATGCATAGGATAGGAGGCTACATCCAGACAGAGCAAGGTGAAACAGATTGGTTCCAGGTCAGCAAATAAGTGAGGTGAGATTATCTTTCCTTATTTATTCAGCCTATAGACAGAATATATATTAATCTTTCCTTATTTATTCTTTCCTTATTTATTCAGCCTATATGCAGAATATATATTAAGGAGCATAGATTGGAAGAAGACAAGTGAGGTTTTAAAGTGGGAAGAAGAAACATCAGTAACCTGTTATGTGTTGATGACACTACCCTGATTGCTGAAAATGCACATATTCTGTAAGTTCTAGGAATGAAAGTCAGGGAGCACAGTAAAAAGGATTCCATATAAAAAAATACCAAACTAATGAAAAAAGGTACAGCAAGCAGCCTTAGAAGCAGGGCTTTTTTTTTTTTTGTCATAGAACGCCCAGAACGGAGTTCCAGCACTTTTTTTTTTTTTTACAAAAAAAGTACTGCTTAGAAGTGACAGGGTATTGAAGTGGGGAATACCTCCTGCCTTTTTAACTTTGATTATCAACAGGGAAACATACTAGTAATCAAGAGATACACTGAAGACTAGCATTGTTTATGGCACAATGAAGACCTGCTGTGAAAAGATTCAGATCCTGTTATGTGCATACACCTACACATTGTTTTCTTTGTGACATTCTATAGACGTGAACTTTGAAGAAAGTGTGAAGAAGTAGGATAGGATGAGCACTGATGCTTTTGAACTTTGGTGTTGGACAAGACTTCCTGGGCCTAACATGGAAACAAATGGGCTATAAATCAAATTGGAATTCTCATTTGAGACACAAATGATCAGGCTCAAAGTGGTGGTGCTGCCCTTATGGACCCCTTTTCAGAGACCTGGTCCTTGCCCCCGGCAGCACATATGCGAATCTGTGGATAGTGGATTAAACGAAGCAGGATGGAACAACATAGGGGCTTTTCCTGTTCAGACCACTCAAAATCTACCTTCATTACTGTTATTATTATTATTATTATTTTTACCATCACCCTGATAGAAACTTGGTACTTGGACCTTAATCCAGACTTGACTGCCTGGTTTTCTTGCCGGACCCTATCGATTCACTTTACTTGACTGGCTGCTTACTCGAAGTGGACGCTTCTTGCATTGCGAGCCTCCCCCCTCTCGCAATTATGGCCCTCTGTTCTATCAAGGGCCCATCTCGAGGATGGACTTTGGAGTCCTGAGAGATGGCATGCATCAAAAAAGGGGCTTTGGGGTTTTTTAAATAGGTATTCAGTCAAAGTTTTAAGGGTGGGGAGGGGTGGGGAAGGGGTGTTTAGGGTAGGGGAAGAAATTGTCAGAAGGGAACAAGAAGACAGGCAAGGCGACGGAAGGGGACGGAGTCCTGAGGGTGCGGACGGGGGGTTGATTAAGACTAACTCAGTTCCAATAAGTACCATTAGCGGGAGGGGCAGGTATGGTGGGAGCAGGGGGCCGTATCATAATAAGGGAGCGTGCACCCGCTGCTTACGAGCGGTCGTGCGCTCCGACCCCCAAGGCTCAACCTGTTCTCGGGGTTGTTCAGAACCACAGGGCCCTGGCTGTAGGCTGATGCTGTGCAATGCCAGGTCTGTGGTAAATAAGGCCCCCCTCATTCAAGATTTAATCTCAGAGGGGGGAGCAGACCTGGCGGGTATAACGGAGACCTGGTTGGGACCAGAGGGCAGTGTCCCTCTGGTGGAAATGTGCCCACCGGGTTTCCTTGCATTCCACCAGCCGAGAGCTCAAGGCAGGGGTGGGGGAGTGGCGGTCGTGATCAGGGAAGGTTTCAGGCCGAGGGAGGTCACTGTTCCTCAGACGGCAGGCTGTGAATCCCTTCTGGTGAAGTGGGACCTAGGGGGTCCGAGGGCGGTGTTGATTACGTACCTGGCTCCCTGCCACGTATCAACCTCCCTGCCCGAGCTCCTGGGCGTTGTCGCCGTGGTGGTGGTTGAGGTCCCCAGGCTAATAGTCATGGGTGACTTCAACCTGCCGTCCGGGGGCGGGGCGTCCGGGGAGGCTCGGGAGTTCATGGCTTCCATGACAGCCATGGACCTGACCCAGGTAATTCAAGGCCCCACACACACAGGGGGGAACACGCTTGACCTGGTTTTTGTCTCTGGACAGTGGCTGAGTGGTCAGAGTGTAGGGGATATAGTCATTGAACCCCTGTCATGGTCTGATCACTCTCTCCTATGCTTGGACTTTCGGACCGTTGCACCCCACCGCAGGGTGGCGGAACCAGTGAGATGGTACCGCCCCAGGCGGCTGATGGAACCCGAGCGGTTCCAGGCAGAGCTTGGGCCAATTCCTGAGGTTCTGACACACGACTCGGTTGGAGAGCTGGTGGCGGCCTGGGACAGGGCGGCTGCCGGTGCCCTGGATTGAGTTGTGCCTTTGCGGCCTCTGATTCGGCGTGGGTCTCGACCGGCCCCATGGTATAACGAGGGGTTGAGAGAGATGAAACGCCGGAAAAGATGCCTAGAGAGCAGTTGGAGATCGAGCTGTGCCGAATCTGACCGAACATTGGTAAGAGATCATATTAGGTCCTACCTAATGGCGATAAGAGCAGAGAAGTGTTCCTACCTCACTGCTCTTATTGCGTCATCAGATAACCGCCCAGCCTCCCTGTTTAGGGTGACCCGCTCCCTCCTTCATCAGGAGGTGAGGGGAGACCCCTTAGAGGGTAGAGCTGAGGATTTCGGAAAATATCTGTATGATAAAATCGCTCAGATACGGGAAGGCTTCGACTTCAACTGGGTATGTCCAATGGGAGAGGCGGAGGCTGGTCTTGAGACCGTTACCTGGGTTGAGTTTGACCCCGTGACCCCCGAGGACGTGGACAGGTTGCTGGGGGGACTTAGGGCGACCACATGTTTACTGGACCCGTGCCCCTCTTGGTTGGCGCTGGCCTCCCGGGAGGTGGTACGAGGCTGGTTCCGAGCAATTATCAACGCTTCCTTGAGTGAGGATGTCTTTCCCGCTGCCTTGAAAGAGGCAGTGGTGAGACCCCTCCTCAAGAAGCCTGCCCTGGATCCAGCTGTTTTATCAAACTACCGTCCCGTCTCCAACCTTTGCTTTCTTGCGAAGGTTGTTGAGATTGTGGTTGCCCGACAGTTCCCGCAGCACCTGGAGGAATCGTCATATCTTGATCCGTTCCAGTCGGGCTTCAGGCCTGGCTACAGCACGGAAACAGCATTGGTCGCATTGGTGGATGATCTCTGGCGGGCCCAAGACAGGGGTTGCTCCTCTGTTCTGGTGCTATTGGACCTCTCAGCGGCTTTTGATACCATCGATCATGGTATCATGCTGCAACGGTTGGAGGGGCTGGGCATAGGAGGCACTGTTTTGCAGTGGTTCTCCTCCTTCCTCTCTGGCCGGATGCAGTCTGTGTTGACAGGGGGCCAGAGGTCGACCCCGAGACCCCTCGTATGTGGGGTACCTCAGGGGTCGGTCCTCTCGCCTCTACTGTTCAACATTTATGTAAAGCCGCTGGGTCAGATCATCCGTGGTTTTGGCGTGGAGTACCACCAGTACGCTGATGATACCCAGCTGTACATTTCCACGCCAAACCACCCCAACGATGCCCTTGCCATGCTGACCCAGTGCCTGGAGGCCGTGCGGGTATGGATGGGGAGAAACGGACTCAAGCTCAACCCCTCCAAGACCGAGTGGCTGTGGTTACCGTCGTCCCGGTACAGCCAGCTGATTCCATCGCTGTGTATTGGGGGCGAAACAGTGGCTCCCACAGGAAGGGTTCGCAATTTGGGAATCCTCCTGGACTCACAGCTGTCCTTAGAGGACCATCTGACGGCCATGGCCGGGAGGATGTTCTACCAGGTTCGCCTGGTGCGCCAGTTGCGTCCCTTCCTAGACTGGGACTCGCTACGCACAGTCACTCATGCCCTCGTGACCTCCAGGCTGGACTACTGTAATGCTCTCTACATGGGGCTCCCCTTGAGGTGCACCCAGAAGCTCCAACTTGCCCAGAATGCGGCCGCACGGGTAGTGATGGGAGCGTCGTGGCGCTCCCACGTAACACCGCTCCTGCGTGAGTTGCACTGGTTGCCGGTGGTCTTTCGGGTGCGGTTCAAGGTGTTAGTGAGCACTTTTAAAGCGCTCCATGGCATCGGACCCGGATACTTACAGGACCGTCTACTGCCAGCAAATACCTCCCGCCGTCCGGTACGCTCCCACAGAGAGGGCCTCCTCAGGGAGCCGTCGGCCAGACAGTGCCGGCTGGCGACCCCCAGGGGGAGAGCCTTCTCTGTGGGAGCTCCCACGTTATGGAATGAGCTCCCCCCCGAACTCCGTACAATAACAGATTTACGCACCTTCCGTCGGGAACTAAAAACATTCCTTTTTCGACAGGCCGGCCTGGCATAGAAGCTTCGGTTCCAATAGGGTCAAAATGTTTTAGGGGGACTGAGTATTTTTAAGATTTTAAGCTTTGTATGTTTTGGGTTTTAAATGGGGATTTCGGCCAAATTATTTAATTCATTTTTAATTATTTTAAATTTTGTATATTTATATGTTTTTTAAATTTTAGGCTGTACACCGCCCCGAGTCCTTCGGGAGAGGGGCAGTATAGAAATTTGATTAATAAATAAATAAATAATAAATAAAGGCTCACACTTTGGATACATTATGCAAAGATCTAATTCTCTTGTAAAGTCTCTAATACTGGGAAAGTTAGAAGGAAAGAGAGGAAGAAGACAACCAGCATGATGGATGGACTCTATTACAGCAATGATGGGTGCACCACTGGGAGACCTGAAGGGCCAGACTGGGGCAGACCATCATAGATAAGGTGGCCACTAAAGGATGATATCGTACAATGGCACATCAGTCATTAGTTTAAGCTGATCTAAATTAGTACAAGCTGCATGAAATAACCAACATAAACTTCAGTTGTTTCAAAGTGAAGCATTTACAATGGCATCATGCTACCTTATTCATGGAATTTTACTGTGCATCCAGACAAGATAGTCTCCCACTTGTAAACCCTGCACTCTTTTCCCATCACTGTTTTGATAATACCTGTACACATAGACACGTACACATAGCGTTCTATGAATAAGACAAAACCGTTGTGCAGAGTCTGGTAGCACTAGGGGATATTCCTTGTTTCTCTGCTCTCGCAACCCTTCTTAGCTGTTTCTCCTTGCCTTTTCATTGGTTTGTTTCTTAAATTCCTTTTTTCAAACTTTCAGTTGATGTAGTGGCACTAAGGAATAGCTAGTCTTCAAAATCTAGACGCCTGTTCCATTCATAGCACCACCACACCACACTGGGAATAAAAAGGTCTAATTAAGGTTGCTTCAACTCCTGAAACTCCCAAAGTCTTCCTGCTCCTTGGCTCAAGGACAGGGCATGGATGCCCATTCTCTGATGTTGCTTGCAAAGCCACATGCCAAGAATTTTAGCCTTGAGCACCCTGCTATTCAGGGAAATAGGAGCAAAAAACCCCTAGTGTCCTTATTCTTGATGTTTTATTTCCCCCTTTCTTCTTTTAAAAACATAGTTCTCTCCTGATTATCTTTGATTCAGTTAAACAAGGAGCCTGTGCGCTGCATATAAATGAGACTCGCCCTGTAAATTTATAAAATAGTAGATGTGCTGGTTGTGCAGAAACTGTTTAGGGTTTATTTATTTTTGCCTCTGTGCGCTTGCTTTTGGCCAATGCTCCACAGCAAGTTAGCTGCTTTTTGCACCTCTTGCCATTCATCACCTAGCTCCAAGCAAATATAAACCCTGGACATCTTCCTCTTTCTTCCTCACTCACATGTAACTTTTCCTTTGCCCAGAAAGGAAAATGTAACATGGAAGCCATTTAGCACTGCTGGTCAATTCTCTCAAATTCAGATTACCCCGAATAAGGTTAAGTGGTAGCAAAATCCATCACAAAATGCAATCATCTCTACCAAAGAGACCCTTTTTAGAAGGATAATAAGTTCTGAAGTGAGGAATATTTGTTGGAAAATAATTTGGTGCTATCAGTTTTATAGAATGGTAGGAAGAGCTGCATTGGACCGAGACCAAAGGCTAGTGCCATCTTAATCCCTTACATAAGGAAACTTCTTAAAGGGGCAGCATAACCAGAAATAAATTCACACGTATTATAAGTCCATAACTGACACTGAATCATATCCTGAAAATGTTCTATTTGTTTGTTTGCCTCAAACCTTGCTCATCTTAAATATTGTCCAAGGAATCACAAGATATTTTTTTTTCATCCTGTGAAAGATAATATTTTAATTGTAACTGTTTTATCCTGGAATCCCTGGGGATAAAAATAATTCAAAATAGGTTTTCTTCTAGTGAAATGTCTATTGCAGAGAGCAGAAATTCCAATGAACATTGCACTTTTTTTTTTAAAAAAAGGTCCTATTATCTGTATATAATACTGGATCTTTGAAGTCTCAGATTATGATACTGTTTATAAATAATATCTTTTTCGGTCAGTTTTGTCAGCAGAGTTTTCATATAAATACTGCTTGTAAGCATAGATAGCACAGGTAGTCCTCGACTTACAACAGTTTGTTTAGTGACCATTCAAAATTACAATGGCACTGGAAAATGTGACTTATGACTGTTTTTCATACTTACCACCTTTGCAGCGTCCCCATGATCATTTGATCAGAATTCAGATGCTTGGCAATTGGTTCATATTTATGACCTTTGTTGTGTCCCGGGGGGTGTCATGTGATCCCGTTTTGTGACCTTCTGACAAGCAAAGTCAATGGGGGAAGCCAGATTCACTTAACAACCAGGTTACTAACTAATCAATTGCAGCGATTGACTTAACAGCTGTGGCAAGAAAGGTCATAGAGTGGGGCAAAACTCACTTAACAAATGTCTCAGTTAACCACAAAAATTTTGGGTCGTAAGTTGAGGACTAACTGTAGGTAAGCAAGCTCCCTGGGCATTTTCTCCATATAATCTAATATCTATTGCTGATTGATAGGGACTCTATTCTTATTAGAAAAAAAATCTCCTTTCTCATCTTTTTTTTTTTTCAGCATTCTAACCGAAGATGTCATGGATATCTTCTGCTTGCAGAATTGTGGGCTGCTTGTAGAGCGTGAACTATATAATGGAATGACTAAACCCAAGAGGAATTCTTTCTTTCTGTATTGTTATCTGCTTACATGCAAATTTAGATGTTGTAGACAGTTGCTTATATTTTCTTTGGCTTGGGCTGAATCCAAAGCCACGTTAAAACCAGGGAATATTCAGGAGGAAGTGAGGAGGAGGGGAGGAAAAAAAACGTAGTACCAGTGGGAGGATTAATTATTTTTAAACAGAAATCATAGTTGAAGAGAGATGATTTCAGTCATCCATCCTGCATTGGCCAAGGCTTTGTCCATTATTCTTCCAAATATCTGGAACTTTTTTTTTTTCGTTGCAGAAAACATGCAGCCAATCCTTTCTTGTTGTGGAGAAAACAGAAGGAGGAAAGAGTATTAGCTATGTTTGCTGCCTTGAATTATTTATTTATTATTTATTTTACATATATACATATCCTTAATAGTATTAAAAACACGAATCCCGGGTATACACATAATGTGAAAAGCTTAGTTTGGTAGATTAAACATTTGTGTTTATGATTTTATCCTGGTGATCACCTTATTTTACTTCACATACATACATACATACATACATACATACATACATACATACATACATACATACATACATACATTCATACAGACAGACAGACAGACAGACAGACAGACAGACAGACAGACAGACAGGATAAAATAAATAATAGTAAATAAATAAAAACAGTACATTTGCTCCCAAAGAAGTTCATCTTCAGCTTGAGATAATTCCTGCCAAGCTCACCTCCAGCAAAGTTTAGATAAGGAAAAAAAAAACACCCTCACTTGCCTCTGTTAACATATTTTCACATGAACAATTTAGCAGAAAAGCTAGTATCTTGCTTAGCTTAAAAACAGAGCCTCCTTTCTCTCTCCTTTGAATGTCAGGAAAGATTAGCACTGGCAAGTTACACTATTGATCTGTGCGTAAGTCTATCCACTCCCAACTTCCCAGTTCTTTGGGCTGCAATACAGAGCATAGCCGGACAGTATTTTCAAGCCATCTATAGTTAAATAATTTCAATTTCATCATTCTGGTGGCCATAGACTAAGAATTCCATTCATTGCAGCCGGTCCAACGGGTCAGAAAAAACACTTTGACAGGCTCAAGAGAAGATGTGAATTCTAATCTCAGGAATTGCCTCTAGAACTCCAGGAGAATCCCCCTTTAGCTGTTCACATCAGCTGTAGGAATATCTATTAAAAAGGCTTTTTGCTGCCTTAATTTTCCCAGCCAAGGACTAAATGGCCTTTTCTTCACATTTTCCCTGGGGTCTGTGAGCTATTAAAACAGGCTTTAATGGTGCAGATACTTTCACTGCACCGATTCAAGTGTCTTTTTCAACTGTTTTCAGCCTCTCCTTCAAGCCTCCGTCCTTTCGAACCTGCTCCTAACTGCAGGCAGAGTAAAATTGAGAGACAACATCCTTTTGTAGCATTCAGCCTTCGCTCTTATCTCAGACCAAGAGCTGATTTTAATATTCCTGCTTACCACCTTGCTTCTCTAAAGGCAGCCATTAGGTAGGAAGGTCCGAGGGAAGATCTGTGCCAAGACATCAGTTGTTTGGCTGACGTGGCACAAGGTGCTTTGGGGAGGCTTATTCAATCAGAACCAACCTGCACTCTATAGGCCACCCCTCCCTTCAACAACTCTCAGGATGCCCACTTGAGCCAGGGGCATCAGATTGGCAGGACAAGGTCTTTGCCCCCTGGTGGCTGTGAATAAGTTTCTTTCAGTTCATGAGCAAGGATTGTCAAGATGTGGTCTGAATAGGCAGGGAGGATGAGATTGAGACTCCTCAATCTGTACAGGTAATCCTCCACTTATGACTGGTCACTTAGTGACCATCTGAAGTTACGATACACACTCCAAAAGCTACTTATGACTTGGTTTCAAAATTGCGGCCGTTGCAGTGCCTCCACGGTTCTTCATCTTTATGACCGACTAAAGGGACGCTGCAGTGCCTTCCCCCACTTATCTCCCCCATTCACCCATCGGGGGCCTGCAGGCCTTGGTCTGCTCCCAACTCAGCCATTCAGCCACCCAAGGGAGCCTAAAGCTGGGCAGCAGATGCTACTGGCACACTGAGGACAGTCACGACTTGGAGGCCTTGGCCTACTTCTCATCTAGCCACCCAAGAGACTTGCAGGACTCTAGCCTGCTCCTCAGCCAGCTCTGAGGCAAAGCAACATCCAACTTACTTTTTCTGATTTTTTTTCAGAAGAATCCAGGTGCAGTCAATGCAACACGTTGCAATGCAATGTGAGGCTGAGCTTTCTGACAGAGGCTGCCTTGTGGTAGCCTTGTGCTATTCTGAAAGCAGGTAGTATTCTCTCAGGTTTTTGTTAAAGGAGGTTCCACAAAAAAAGATCTCCGAGCTGTAACTGCCCTCCATGTGCCTGTAGGATCTGCTACCTGGCTTTAGGCTCCCTTGGGTGGCCAAATGGCTGAGTTGAGAGTAGGCCAAGGTCTAGGGGGACCCCGAGGGACAGAGAGCGGAGGGTGCCTCAGGGATAGGGGGCCTTGGGAGATCCAAGGCGGGTGGGTTGTACTGCTGAGGCACTGTGCTCTGCTTAATGACCTGCACATCCATTTACTGACCACATCAAGAAGAGCAGGTTCTCACTTAACAGTGATCAGCACTTGCAACCATAATGGGCAGGCCCCATTATGGTCATAGGTCGAGAACTACCTGTATGTAAATGGGAAGAGTAGAAAAATAAGTTTCTCCTTCTCTAGGGGTGGGCAAACCTCTTTTTCTCTTTGTACATCCAGACCTCTGCATTCAGGGTTGAAATTTGGAAGGATGTGTGGCCACGCACACACCCATTATGTGTACGTGCACACAAACACATATACACAAATAGTACACCATATGTTGTCTTTTGGCAAATCCCATTTTGTCCCTTACCACAGATGGGACCTTGAGGGGTCCTATCTCAGCTTTGATCTTCCTTTGGGCTTATCTTCGTTTCAGTCTGAAAATATTTGAACCAAACACGATGTGGCCACTCCGAATTGAACCAATATGAACCATGTATTTGATTTAGCCTGTTCAGCTGTGTTCCCATCAGAGGTTTAGTGCTCTAGACGCAAGCATTTTGGAGACGGAAAGAGCAGGGAGATGGAACCCAGAGCGCATTGACCAGACATTTTCATGCTGCTATTGTGTTTGCTTCCTATAAGGAGTAAAGTGTGGGGGCAGGAAAGAGGGAGGATGCTGGTAGCGACAGAAAGACATGCTTTCTGCATCCGAGCTATGGATGGGAGAGCTGGCTATTTAAATACATTTCTATCTCAACAATTTTATGGGGTGGAAGGCAGGAACATGGCTCTTTAGAGGATTGCTTTGATTACTTCACAGTGCAGTAAGCTTCAGAGGCTTTGCTGTTCCTTTGGACAAGCCCAACTGTCTTCCCCAAAGGCCTTCAGTGTTACCATCCTGGGCAGGGTGGGGTGGGACCATGTATACAGCATTTCTCCTACCTCTGTTCATTACTTCTGCTGACTCTGCCCTTCGCAGGGAAAGCAGCTTTTGTTTTTCTTTTGAAATATGTGGGATGTATCAATACAGGTACAGATCCTCGACATACAGCCACAATTGAGCCCAGGATTTCTGTTGTTAAGTGAGACATTTATTAAGTGGGTTTTGCCCTGTTTTAAGATCTTTCTTGCCTCAGTTGTTAAGTGAATCACTGCAGCGGATAAATTACCTTATCAACTCGGTTGTGAAGTGAACCTGGCTTCCCCATTGACTTTGCATGTCAGAAGGTTGCGAAAGGGGATCACATGACCCCTCCCCCCCCAGGACACAGCAATATGAAACAGTGGCCAAGCATCTGAATTTTGATCACATAATCGTGGGGATGCTGCAAAAATCATAACTGTGAAAAACGGTCCTACTGTAAGTCACTTTTTTTCAGTGCCGTTATAACTTTAAACAGTCACTAAATGAACTGTTGTAAGTCGAGGAGTTTTTTTTTTAAAAAAGCCAAGAAACACGCACTCTGTCTTATTAGCAAAACCTAAACTTTCTGTATATTATATCATAATTGTATCTAAATCTATCTAAAGCAGTGTTTCTCAACCTTGACAATTTTAAGGCAGGTGGACTTCAACTCCCAGAATTCTACAGCCAGCAATGCTGGCTGTGGAATTCTGGGAGTTGAAGTCCATATGCCTTAAAATTGTCAAGGTTGAGAAACACTGATTTCTAAAGCATCGAAGAATGTGATCACCATGTTAACCGGGGGGGGGGGGGGCGGGACAAGAGAAGAGTCAGACCAGGCAAGGACATCAGGCAATGACACAGCAGTAACATGATTATAAAGTTAAACAAAGTCCAAAAGAAGATGATAAAATGGCTGTCATGTTGTTGCCAAGAAAACAACATGGACTTACTGTTTTTCATTTTTTTTGTCTATCTTTTGTTTCACTAAAGAACAATAGGAATAGCAAAGGGACAGCAAGATGAACAAGTTATCTGACAGGTACGTTCTTTTGGGCTACATAATGATTGGGGAGTCCTTGGTGTTCTCTGAGCTTGATTGTTGGCTTGTTAGATACCGTAACATCTTCAGTTATCTAGAACTAAAGATGTTGCCCAGTCTGGCAATGAAACATCTGCAAGTCAACAACCAAGCTCAGAGAGCACCAAGGACTTCACCATTCAGCCTTGAGCTACAGAAATTCTCTTCTACTGAAACCATACATTGATTGGAATGCTGGACTGAGGAGACAGACAGTGTTGTTAATCTTTAAGGTGGGATTGATTGAATAAATTAATAATGAAATATATTTTCTTGGCTCTCCTCTTTATTGCTGTCTGTATCATCTCTGAGTCAATCTATGGCTCCGTCTCTCTCTGTCCTCTATCTCCCATTGACTTCATAAGGATCACAGTTCAACAAACTCTTAAATTATGTGCGAAAGGTTCCCGTGCACTCCCACTAACTGCCACTAACTGCCCGGCTGCCATTGATTGTTGTGATGTAAATTAAAATCAATAGTTTTTAAAACTGATAAGATGGGAGGCAGAGGGCAGGAGGCATTAGCCTGTGAAATAACAATGGGCAGGATTGAAGACAGTTTTAATTCTGGACACATGTGGGGTTCATCCCACCCGCTTCCTTTGTCGTCCTCTTCCTATCTTGCCTCTCACACATTTTGCTAGGCTTCCAACCCAAACAATGGTGCAGCCATGGTCCATGCAGATAATTGGTGCACCCTGCAAAAATTCATCATTTTCAGCAAATTCATCCCAATATATTTCTACAAATCACCAGCTTGGAAGGGTCTGCCTTGCCTGAAATCACTCCTGCAATTATTTGCATAGGAGGCAGTCCCCTTGTTCTCAGTGGAGCTTACTGCTGAATAAATTTCTGTAAGATTACACTGTTTGCTCTACTCGTTGTATCCCACTCATTGTTTCTGTGATAAGGACAGGTTGTTTGGCCCCCTCCTTCCAAATAGGCTGAAGTAGCCCGTAGCCTTGTAACTCTTACTTCCAAGTAGGAAAGGACTCTATTGGGACAATTGGATACACCTTTCTATTTCTTAAAATTAAAAGAAAAACAAAGGCAGGATTTGGACTGATGAGAACTCTTAAAAGAAGGACTAAAGGTGTATTGTCTGCAATAATCCATGATTGTAAAGTGCAAAGCAATCAATATACTTATAATAAACACATAGAAAGTTTGTGGGTCTTTTCTTTGATGTTCTTAAGTGCACTTCAATATATGGAGCGGTGTTTTTGTGCAAAGAGCTGACTGTTGCTCTCAGCTCCAGATGCTTTTTTTAAAGAAAAAAAGAAAATGGTACACATTGGTTTTTAATGAATTTCCCTCTCCTGCCAATACCAAGTGTATGGTGCTATAATTTGCCTTCAGGTTTTCACATAACTTTGGAAAGTTTGTTTTTCCTTATTAAGGGTCCTAGTTGTTGATTAACCTGATGTCTGACTTGATTTTGTAGAGTCCTTGGTGCTTTGGTGAGCTTTGTTGCTTGCTTCAGACATTTCATTACCCAACTAGGTAACATCATCAGTTTAAGAGAGAATGATATTATATTATGTAACTTACCCTGACAGGTTTTGTTGGAGATATAGGTTTTCCCCCTGGTAGTTCCTTGATTCTGTTTTTTTTCTGCATGATTGTTTGTCTGGTATTAATCCTTGCTTATCTGGGTGTTGGCTGCTAAATAGGATATGTTCTGGTCTTTTTGTTTCCTTCTTAGCTTTTTAATTCTATCTTTTGAATGTTGCATAAATATGATTTATTTCTATGTGTTTATTGCTTGCTGATTTATCCGAATGCCAAACTTCCAGGAATTCCCTAGTGTTTTGGGATTTAGCTTGGTCTGGGATGCTGGCAGTTTTCTAGTTAAAACTATGATTGAGTTTTTCTGTTGTGAGATTAAGGAGTTTTCATTGTGTCTTCTGACTGTTCATTGGTGTTTATGGATACACTCTGCTAGTCTTCTTCATGTCTGTCTTACATAGTGACTGTTCCAGTCCTTACATTGTACTTATTCAGTCATTTATTTATATCCCATCTTTATTATTTTCACAAATAATTCAAGGTGGCAAACATATCCAATACACCTTCCTCTTCCTATTTTCCCTGTAGATAACATCTGTTTTTTCTTCTTCTTGGGCTTCTGAGACTTTTGGTTTATGTAAAATGCGTTAGATGACTTTACTTGGTTTGTGAGCTACAGCAATACCATGTGTTTGTAATAGTCTGTTGGCTGTTTCGAAGATGTTTCTGATGTATGGTAATATTATTCTTTTTCACGCTTGTGTTGTGCTATAGTGATCAGGCAATTTTTGATAAAGTAACACTAGTATCCATTTTGTTGAAAGCTGTTGTATAGGCAGTCTGGGTTTTTTTCCTGGTGTTCTGGTTGCTGCAGTGCATATGAATAATGTTCTTCCATAGCTCCTCTTGTGGGAAGTTAAATAGTTGCTTTAATAGCAGAGCACTTTGGCCATGGACTTTGGTAATCAATTTTATTCTGAATAGGATTCTGCTGTGGATCTATAACAGGATTTCCATCTCTCTGTTATGCAAGTTCAACCATGTACTAATAGCTGGCATTTTCCAATTAGCAGAGTCGACAACAATTGCTGCTGGCAAAAGAGATTCTAGCAGAATCCTCAACAGTAATTTATCATAACTTCTGGAATATCCAAACATTGTAGGGGTGATATAAAGACCGACCTCATTACTATTATTTTGGCATAAGAGTAATTGGTAGAAAACACTACCCATCAATGTTTTGCAATTCTTTGCATGTGTTACTTTTGCATGGGAGAGGCCATTTCAGTTTCTCTATTTTTAATACATCAAATTCTCCTCTGTAAACTAGATGGAGAGTAGCAATGTGCAAATATTCTGGGCATAAAACATTCTACTCACGTAACAATGGTTTAGGACAGTGATGGCAAACCTTTTAGAGACCGAATGCCCAAACTGCAACCCAAAACCCGCTTAGGCATTGTCGGATGCCGGGTGGGTGTGGCCCATTGGGTGGGCGTGGCTGAGGTAATAATGGCAGACTGGGTGGGACTAAAAAGTTCAATCAATCAATTCCAACTTTGCAAGATCTTTTTTTTCCCCGCAAGAAGTTGAAATTGACTGATTGATTGAACCTTTTTTTTTTTTGCATACGGCGGCAGAGGCCTAAAGAGAAAAGGTTTTATAAAACCCAGCTGAAGGCCTAGGACTGGGGTGACTGCGCGCATGCCCACAGAGAGGGCTCTGAGTGCCACCTCTGGCACCTGTGCCATAGGTTCGCCACCACTGGTTTAGGATATACTGGCAAGAATTTTGAAAATTAATGCACAGCTGTAAAATGTTTATGGAGATTCTCAATCATCCAGGTCCTCGCTTCTCATCCCAGAAGCGTCTTCAGTTCTTCACTTCACTTCAGAACTGGAGAAGCTTCTTGGATGAGAAGTGAAATGTCTTCCAGGAAAAAACATAGTCCAACTGCTTTTTGAAAAAAGCACCTTTGGGACACAGCTGCAGCAGCTAAAAGGAGGCATGGGAAGGAAGATGCAGGGCCAACTGGGGAAGTAAGCTGGTTGGAAATATTGTTCTTGAAGCCAAGTGAGCTCCCAGCAGTGTCCTTGGCTTCATCAATGGTACCTCCAACCAGCTGGCTATCACTGAATTTCCCAACATTTTCCATTTACTATCGCACCTTAGTAGCACCTTAGCTACTGTCACCGCATCCTTGAAGAAGTTAGGGAGGTTGGAAGCTGATGGGCTGAGTGGATTTGCCTTACAAGGATATCTGCAGACATCCTGCAGTTGGGGAAAGGAAGGTTCTGATGACTGGCTAGCATACAGGACAAGCAGAAATGGAGGGGAGAAAACATAGCCTTGCCTTTCTTACCTTGCAGTCCCAATTCAGAAGAACCAAAATGTCCTGACCTTTAGATCTTTTGAACATTTTGCTTGCTGGGACCATTCAGCAGAATTTCCAAAATAAAATGTTTTCTTTGTTTCATGCACATCTCTAAAATGAAGACCTTACTATCAGCTAACATACGAGATAATTTATTTTAAAATAAAAATGAATGGCACCTTAGAATGTAGATGGGGAACCTATAGTTATCCAGACAGGTTAAACGTGATAATCTGCAGCATTCCAGTCACTGTTTAACTACAACTTCCAGTCAGAATGGCCAGTGATAATGGATGCTGGAAGCTGAAGTATAGCAACAAGTCCCTTGGCATGCCAGATTATTTACTGTCAATCTCAGTCAGCTCCAAAACTTATTGTGTCTTTTTTCATGCTTTGGACCATGTGTGTGCACTGAGCTCACTCCTTGTACTAAACCACAAACCTAGGTTTACAAATTTGTTTTATATAATACTTGAAACCCAAACGAAGCAAACTGTTACCACAAATTATGATGAGATTTGCTTATTTGTGAATTAGTGGGTTATATGAACCTTGCCATTAAGGCTCGTTAGTTTGTGGATGCATGCATTAGGCAAACTTAACCAACTGGCTTGCTTGATTATGGATAGGCAAAATATAGTTAATCTCAGAAATCCTCACCACAATTAGCTTGACGGTTAATTTGTTAACAAACCTATGTTTAGCTTGCGACTGACAGAATGAGGAAAATTCTGTACAAGAAAAAAACATACCATGAAAATTTGGGATGTTAGATAAGAAACAGTAACTGCTGCTCCCTGAGAGGGATACACATCCCAAACTAGGAATCAAACTAGGCATATGTAAAAGAAACAATCAATGTAGTTTCAGACAGTTACACTGGACAAACTGATCGTTCTTGTCCATAGAATGAAGACCTGAAGAACAGCCAAAGAATATTAATCTTGAAAACATAGGATGAGCAGCTTTGACCGAACACCAAGGCCAGGGACCAAAACACAAAATAGCCCTGGAGAACATCAGTGTATCAAATACTTCCCTAGAATTATTAGAGAGGCAGGAAAAATCTATGAACCCCCAAATAAGGTAATTAGAGAAGAAGGCTATCAACTGTCCTCTATGCAGTTACCAGCACTGGAGGGCATTCTGCTTTCCGTAACACAGACAAAATAAAAGGAGGTGACATTTGTTGCTAAGTTTAAGTTGAGCTCTGTTAAGAAGGAGCTAATAGTATAGCTAGCTAACTATCAGTATATATTTACTGTATCCTGTGGCATTATTCAGAAGCTATTTTATCAAGGCATTATTAGTATTATTAATATTATCACTATTAAAATGTTTGTAGGGGATGTTGCAAAACAAATAGCTGAGGGAAAGATTTTAAGTCTGCCTCATCCAAGTGCAGGGGTTTTTATTAGTCTGAACATTTTAACCCATGTACTTGGTTCATGTATGCTAAATCAGGCATGTCTAATTGGCAGCCCATGGGCCACACACAGCCAGGGGCAGCTAGTAATGTGACCCCATAAGATCATAAACTTATAACATTATTAGTAATGTGGCCCCATAAGATCATAAACTTATAACGTGATTTATAAGGAGCCATAGTGGCTCAGTGGTTTGAATGCAGTATTACAGGCTAATTCTGCCAACTGCCAGCAGTTCGATTCTCAGTGGCTCAAGGTTGACTCAGCCTTCCATCCTTCTGAGTTCGATAAAATGAGGACCCAGATTGTTGGAGACACTTAGAGAGGGCTGTAAAGCACTGTGAAGCGGTATATAAGTCTAAGTGCTATTGCTAAGTGCTATTGCTATTTACATACATTAACTATGTTATGTATTTTATATGTGGCCCAAGACAATTCCTCTTCACTCAGTGTGGTCGATGCAAGCCAAAAGGTTGAACACCCATGTGCTAAATCATGGTTTGCTTCAGAAACAGCTATTGAATCTGCTCATGCAGCTACTGTAATAAAACCAAATGAACCACATTGTTATTAAACATGTTGGGTGAAACTAGGTATTTGGGGAAGGTTGTGATACCATAAACCTGGAACAAGGCCTTCTAAAGTCTTACCCAAGGCATTGATGTAAGAACTACCCTCTATCCCAGCTCAAAGATGTGAAGAAATAAGCTTAGTCCAGGTTGAAAAGGTAGGGAAGTATCCTAATGAACATATTGTATCCAAAATCCTGTGTCCTGTCTTGAAAGCCAAAAGCATCAGAGTGATAAAGTCAGATGTCCCTTTGTAATTAGATGAGGCCATGGAAACTTGTATTTTTTTTGAAACTGAAGCAACACTTGCAGGGAGTGGGGTCAAATGACAGAAGGCAATCTGTCAAAGCGATCTCACAAATGCAGTGAGAAATCTACTTGCATCAGACATCAGAACACAATTATATACGATGGTGACATTTATATGTATTTTGTCACTTAGGCATACAGTGATTTGCAATGGCTGTTGCTGAGCCTTTGGATAGTTCGTCCTATTAAATGAATAATTAAAAATAAGAATGTATTCCTCAGATTTCATATCTAGCTGTGGAACAATACACAATTTATTAGAATTCATAAAAACATTAAGAAGAAAAGTTTGGGTGTATTAGTTTAAATCCATTTAGCTTTACATAACCTCTGTTGATATCTTTCTTTTCATAACTATATTAAAATTTAATAGTTTGCTGAAAAGTTATGATTTGATTTTAAATATTTTATCTATTTTTACTTCTTTCAACTTTTCTCTAACTTCCTAATTATTTAGGAGGAATGTTTAACTTGACTTTTATCCTGAAATCTGCCTAACAGTAACTGATATAGTTCATCTAATGTTAAATTAAATGAACTGTAAATAGGATTAGACATTATTACCATTGAATACATTTTAAAGATTTAATTTGCCATCTATTTTGCCTTTACTATTTAATGTGATTACTCCTTTAATATATTTCATCTTAATTGCTTTCTTATTCTTTAATCATTTTCCATGTCAGAGATATGGAACATAGTGCTGCAAGCACCTTCCTTGATGTTACAATGCTTTCTGTCCCATTTTTTCCAAACTTTTAGTATAATTTAAAAATTATATAATAAGGTATAATTTATAATTTAAAAAAATTATAGGAAGCTGGCATTAGTCAGAGCAAAAATGTCAGCCTCTGAAATCAACTTTATTTGTAGGAAAGTCTTAAGATCCCATAAAGCTCCCACTGGTGGGGCAGACAAAACGTCTAGATTAATTTACTTTCTGATAACTTGTATTGTATCAGGCTGAACCTATCAAGTCCACAACTTACTCTCAAAAATCTAAATATGTTCCTAGCCTTAAAAAAAAAAAGGTTCTTATTCAATATAAAGTTTAGTGGATTTTGTATTTTTCTCACACTTTTCCTATAATTTCCCTCATTTGTCTTAATGGAACTCTCTGAACAGACTTTGAATCAACAGATTAAATTTGTGTCCAGACATTTCCCCAGTTATAGGCATAATTCATTGTATCCAAAGTAATCTGGACAATTTATGTAGCTGTAAGACGTTGGCATCAATTTACATCATTTGCATAATGCAAACAGCACAGATTGACACAAGTGTCTACCTTTAAACTTAACAGACAGTTAGGAATAATGAATGCCTCATCTTCCCAAATGATCTGTTTTAAATCAAGGTTTTACTGTATTTAAATCCAAATTAAATTGATTTTCCTCTTGGTGTACAGGTAGTCCTCAAATTACAACCACAATTCAGCCCAAAATTTCTGTTGTTGAATGAGACGACTACTGCAACGCTCTCTACATGGGGCTACCCTTGAAGAGTGTTCGGAGACTACAATTAGTGCAAAATGCAGCTGCGCGAGCAGTTGTGGGCCTTCCGCGTTGTGCCCACATTTCACCAACTCTCCGCATGCTGCATTGGTTGCCTATTGGTCTCCGAGCCCAATTCAAGGTGTTGGTTATCACCTATAAAGCCCTTCATGACATGGGACCAGGATACTTACGGGACCGCCTTCTGCCACATACTTCTCTACGACCGGTGAGAGCGCACAGGGTTTGCCTCCTCCGGGTCCCGTAAGCGAAACAATGTCGTCTGGTGGGCCCTAGGGGGAGGGCTTTCTCTGTTGTGGCACCCGCCCTCTGGAACCAACTGCCTCCTGAAGTCCGCGTTTCTCCATCTCTCCCGGCCTTCCGGAAAAATCTAAAAACTCATCTTTGCCAGCAGGCCTGGGGATGATTGTGTTGATTGTTGAATTGAATGTGTGTTTTATTGTTTTTTTAAAGATATCATTGTTTGGGGTTTTTTTAATTGTAATTTTATTGTTATATATATGTTGTTAGCCGCTCCGAGTCCCCGGAGAGGAGCGGCATACAAACCCAAATAAATAAATAAATAAATAAATAAATAAATAAGTGAATTTTGACCCATTTCTTCCAACAGATAACTGATAAGTTGGTAACTTGGTTCTTAAGTGAATCTGGCTTCCCCGTTGGCTTTGTTTGCCAGAGGGTCGCAAAAAGTGATCACATGATCCAGGGCGCTGCAACGGTCATAACTATGAACCAGTTGCCAAGCATCTGAATTTTGATCACACGAACCCAGGGATGCTTCAAAAGTTGTTTGTAACTGTGAAAAACGGTCCTTTTTTCAGTGCCGTTGTAATTTTGAACAGTCATTAAAATGAACTGTTGTCAGTTGAGGACCGCCTGTAGTTTGTGGTCAATCTGCTTTAGCTCAGGTACTGGCCACTGTTCAAAAGTCACAAGTATAAGACACAGGTTGCTAAATATGATGTGGCCTCGTTTACTTCACATTCAGATTTTTCACGAATTCCTAGACTTGGTCACAAGAAAAGCTAGGATTTAAAACAGACAAAATTAAGAGCGAGCATTAAAGTAAACTCCAGAGAACTAAAAGCTGGAGACTTTGTGGGATGGTGTCTGTTATGTATTGAGCTTAATTGGGAACAGGTGCAGGGAGCTGCCCTGAAACAGTCAGCAGACCACCTGGCCTGCTGGGCCAGACTTGCTATCTGACTAGGATGCATTTGAGCAGGAAAATATGTTGCATTCATTGGCTGACAACGCCCCAGGATGAATGTATAAAAAGGGGCAGAGCCATCTTGTTTTGAATTCTGTTCAGCCTGAAATAAAGAAGTACCTGTTTGTTACTCCTGCCTCTTCAATGCCTGCCAACGCAAGAAATAGAACAGTGTCAGTAATGATAAACTTGAGAGCCAATAAGTCTCTCCAATAGTGAGAGAGCCAATAGTGGCCACACTAGAAAAAAAATTACACATTCAGAGGAGGCAAAGTGCATTTTTTGGGTGGGCATAATGTATCCCATAAGGCTCTGCTCGTTAAAGTTAACCATTCTTTTCTCTCCTGAGGTTCACACAGAAGCCAGAAAAAAAATGATGGCTCAATTTAATCAGTAGCAGAAGGGTGTTATAGTCATGCAAGATCCAAAGCATTTTCGAATCATTTTCAAAATACACAGCCCTTTGTATTGATATCAAAATAGGAATAATTCATATTATTAATTTTATGGCAGTCTTAAATGGGGGGGGGGGGGAAGGTAAACAATTTGTCTAATGGAGCTTGGCTCACTTTGAAGCCAAATCTGATAGCCAGCTTCAAAATCATTAAGTGGTTAAATTGGTTGGCTGAAAGTGTGTGCTATTCCACTGCGGTTTATAAATCACAGTTTATAATTTAGCATGGCTTAGGAAATCCAGACAAATGTGACTTTTCAATAAGCATTGATTAAACAACCACAGCTTAGTACAAGTCACCGATAGTGAAGAATCATGTTGTTGTTGTTTTTTAAAAAAAGAAAAAGTGTATCCGGGCTGGGTAAAATAATGGCATTACCTCCATTACTATAATTTTTTACCCTCTAAGCACTCAGAAACTATTTCAAGATGATCTGTGACTGCATTAACTAGAGCTCCATATCTGGGTTGCAAGAATCTGGACAACAACTGTAGGTTGCAGCAGATTTTAATCTTGCAGGTCTGCTTATGTTGTACCTCCTTCCACTTTTTATATGCCAGTGAATTAGGGAAGTGTCTGCAGGACCTGCTTCCAAGTATTATTTCATTGGTTTGGATTTAGAGATGTTTAACCCTGCATATTTTCATCAAGGTTATCTTTTGTACTCTCTACAGTATAATGGTCAAGGTACCAGTGAGCTGGTACGAAGGAGACTCAGCTTGTAATCCATCCTCAACTACAAAAGCTCACTGGGACAATGATTTTGGGCTAGTTTCTGTCTGTCAGCCCAACCCACCTCACAGGATAGTTGTGTGAGGGAAACAAAACCTAGAGAGGAGAGTGCTAGTCACATCTCCATGAATTCTGAACAAAAGGCGGGGTTTGCATCTAAATACATAAATAACCAATTTATCATTGCAATCATGCACACAGGAACGAATCCCAGTTTGTTCAGTGGGGTGTAATCTCTGATATGATATAGCAAGTCAACCTCCATCTGTTTGGTACATCAAACTTTAATCTTTAACATCTGTTCCTAGGAAAGAATTGTACTATTGCATGATACTAGGATGTACAATTGGACAACTTGTACAATCAATTAAGAATTTGAACCTGATTTTCATACTGTGAATTTAATCAGATGGCAGAGTCAATAAACCTCCTAAGAAATAAGCAAGATCCCCACTGCGCTTTTAAGCTTGTAAAGTCAACCACAGAGACCATAAATATTTTAAGCAGCAGGAACAAAGCATTTGTTTTTATTCAGAAGATTAATTGTTATTTCTTGAATAAATACATGCATTCGTGTTTCAGCAGGGCTTTCAACTTGTAAAAAGCCCATGTCTGTGTTTCTTACAGCTAGTGACCATGTAAATACTTAGACTAATCACCACTTTTTCATTAGGTTAAAGGGACATTGAGATAAAATGCTAGCTGGATGAAGAAGGAAGGCTAAATCTGTATGTCGCAATGGGAATGTAATCGTTGCACCATTTTCTAAGTGAATTCTTAGCCATGTGTCCCTTAGCCATGTGTTCCTTTTCCCATCAGCCTTGTGATAAGGCCTAGAGCACCATCTAGTGAGAAGGAGTGAGCTGATTTACAGAGGGAACATAGTTTTTGTAATGCAATTTGCAGAACCCACATTGTTTTTTTTCCTTTTATAAACTTGCTGAACCTGCGTTTTCTGTTTAGGAATAAATTAGCCTCTGTAAAAGAAGTCTCTGGAAAGGTGGAGAGTCATTTTTACTTATGTTTGAACTATGCATTTTTCCCCAGCAAAACTATCAACTTATCCACTGTGGATCAATGTGAGCAGTTTAGTTTACGGAGTATTTATACTCCACATCATGCTTTATACTGCACTGGTAAGACCATACTTGGAATATTGTATCCAGTTTAGGTTGCTTTGATACAAAACAGATGTTGAAATTGTACAAAGAGAGACAACTGGAAACTAAATGGACAATAAATGTTTGCAGGAACTGGGGATGTCTAGCCTAACAAAGACAAGAACTAGGGGTAACATGATAGCTGTCTTCTAATATTTGAGGGGCTGTTGCAAAGAGGAGGAGTTGACTTGTTCTCAAAAGCACCCAAGATGATGGAAGCTTAATAAAAGAGAGATCCAGCCTAGAATTAATGAGAATTTCCTGTCAATTAATCAGTGGAACAGCTTACTTTCAGAAATTGTGGGTATTCCATCGCAGGAGTTTTTAAGAAGAGATTGGACAGCCACTCATCTGAAATGGTACAGGGTCTCCTGCCTGAGCAGGGGGTTGGACTAGATGACCTCCAAGGTCCCTTCCAACTCTATGATTCTGTATCAAATGTTAATAAAAAAATAGTACTGATCCTTCAGCCCAGGGAGGAATGCTGTTGTGATAAAAACCACAGAGCTATAAAGCTAACTGCTGCTACCCAGGCTTTTGACTTTAAGAAATATGTTTATATTACTAGTTTTGTGGAGGGAAAATCATATTAAAAACTGATTCCTCCATTCCTTTTGGAGTCCTTCAGATTAATTCTTAGACAATTACCAATGTATGAAAAAATTATTCATATGGACCAATTTACACTCTGATTTCTGGAAAAGAAGCTCAGCAATTTTTTTGAGGGGGGGGGGAACTAATCTTCAGGGTCTCAGAGGTTCTGCTCTAAAGTCCAGTTCTGACAATCCTTTTCTTCTGGTATGTTTTGATTGCTATGAAAAATGCCAAAAAATCAGAAAGCGTTTGGCAGCAAACTTTTTTGCTATCAGATATTATTTAAAAGGACAAGCTTTCATGAGCTGCAGCTCACTTCATCAAAGGCCTGGCAAAAAGTTTCAAAAAAGTGTTTGACTTCTAATAAAATGTGTTAGTTAGAAAAATGTTTATCTGATAGAATCCTCCTGATTCTTTGCTCCGTAGATTCTTATGGAACCTTTTTTATGACCGTGTAATCCTTTAATTCGGGCTAGAATCGGGGCGACTACATGGAGCTGAGCTTTTACTGGCTGGATGCCCTTCCTGATGCCACACAGAGTTTGCAGCAGTTATTTTTTCTTCTCACCATAGGTGAGAGAAACATTTGCCACTCTCAACCTTCCGAGTGGGAGGTGAGCATCTTCACCGCCACTCTTTTGCTCCATAGACTAACCAGAGATTAAACTAGGTTCTTCTCCTACCTGTACACTTCCTAATTGTAATAGAAAGGACGTGAATTAAAGATTCAACAATAGTTGCCACCAGATGCTCTTATTTAGCCTGTTCCGAATAATGTGTACCATTGAAGCAGGGAGGATAGGAAAACCTTTCCATTGTAAAAGCTGGTTAAAATCTGACAGAATGTTTTACCTAGAACCAAAATAGCTGTAATTATTTATAAAACATGATTAAACATACTTTAGTGCAAAAGGTACACTAGATCTCACTTTCTCAATAGCCATAGTGTGGTAGTGATATGGGATATGGTTTAAAAAAAAAAGTCAAAACAATGACAGTATGCCAGCTGGGGAATTCTGGGAGTTGAAGTCCAAACATCTTAAAGTTGCTGAGTTTGAAAAAACACTGATTTAGAGTATATTTCTTAACATTATGCCCTACCACCTCTGTGAATATTGCGTATTGCATTAATGCTGCTTAAAAGGAAAAGTTCAGATGATCCTTCCTAAAGATTGTTGGGGTACCTTACTAATTTGTTGGCATGATTTTGATTAAATACTGATTTTCTTTTGCCTTATTGCTTTTGTATTTGTTGTCAATTATTATCTTAGTTAGCACAGACCTCCTCCCTAATTAAACTGCTCCCTCCATTTGTTATGATGTGGTTGCATGAATGTGTCATGGGTTTTCAGAAATTCAGTTGGGTATAACAACAACAACAATTATTATTTTGCAAAAAGAAAGAACAAAGGTCTAATTGTAATAAATAATACAAAGTTACTGGAATTTAAGTGACTGAACAATAAAAGTTTATTTTTATCTTAAATGACTGGTTTTCATATGGATTCTGCATTGCAGTGAACTGTAGGGAAGCTAATATCCTAATTTAAACAAATAAAACCTTACTCATAAAATTAAACCTTATTCTGCTATGAATTAATTTCTAAATAAATCTGAATGTGCTTTTATTGTACAGTGCTCACAGCTACAATAAATAGTCTGCTGACATAAAACTGTTTCTGCTAGAATGGTCTATTCCAGGGGTTCTCAACCTTGGCAACTTTAAGACTTGTGGACTTCAACTCCCAGAATTCCTCAGCCAGCTTTGCTGACTGAGGAATTCTGGAAGTTGAAGTCCACAAGTCTTAAAGTTGCCAAGGTTGAGAACCACTGGCTATTCTTTCTGATGTTGGTACTTCCTAATTTTTAACATTGCTTTGGAAATTTGATTGATTCAGCTCACCTCCTGTAGTGTTGCCAAACATTGTGACATGAGCAGTGACAGAAAGTCATCAGAAAGTGTATTCAATGTCCAATAATGATAATAAAAAAAAACTCTCGATCTACAAAACTGTTAAATGTATGCTAAAGAAATGTATCTGAAGGAAAAAATGCCAAGTAATTCAAGTGTTCTTTACTGTCAATACTGTATTGTTGCTCTCTAAATTAATTTCTGTTCCCCCCTCCTCTCTTTTGTCTATCCTGAAGGGAACAGAGTACACCTTTTAAAAGCATGACCTAAATGGAATGACTGGGAAGATGTTTTCCAGTTAACTATAGTTTATTTCTCTGCAAAGCAAAACACTGGAGGAAGAGGGGGTTTGAAGACAAAAACAATATGAGTATTTGAAAAAAAAAAAGCTTCTGTGTTATGCACAGTCAATTCTTCATGAGCAATAATCACAAGTCACACTATACTATGATATGCTTATAGTTTGCCCCTTTGAAATATCTGCATATTGTAAAACACATATACAATATCTGCATATTGTAAAACACATATATTTTATTATTAATCTTTATTTGTTTCCAGTTGTTTCTTTTTTCTATTCTGGAACTCCTTGTAAGTCCCTCCCCATTCTTCTAGAAGACGCTTCCTGGTTTTCTTGGGTTTCTTATTCCAGGCCAATGTTCTCCAGTCTCTAATGTCCTCCAGACACGTTAAGTCCTAGCTTCAAGAATCTCCTAACCTAAGCCTAATTTGCTTGTGGGCCACAGTGACTGGGATTGTAGAAGTTGCACTCCAGCAGATCTGGATGATATCATCCTGGAGAGAGCCGTTCTGATTTTTTTTTCCTGTTTAAAAAATTGCCAAGTACTGTTAATTTCAGCAAAAGAATTATGATTTTTCTGAATTAAATAAGCATGGATTAAAATCATTTATATTTAATATGAGTATAATAATTTATATCATATTATATTACATAATACAATAAAGTATAATAATTTATATAATTTAATATAAGAATTGCTTTTTATTACAGTATTAATTGGAAAAGGTTTCATTTTAAAACTTTGTCAGCTATTTTCCTGTGTGACTGTAATTAAGGTTTTCCCCTCAGCAGTTTTTAACTTTATAAAAAAAAAGTAGGCATGTGCGGGTACTTTTCATTCATGCTAAACTCCCTTAGAAACAAGCCTTTTTTCCCTTTTTCCTTTCTACAGGAGAATCTGGTTAATGAAGCCTATTTTACTCTGTATGAGGACACAGGCTCATGAACTGGTGAACATCCAATGTTATATTTAGTTGCTTTTCTGGGCTTTAAATGTTGTGTATGACAAGCAAGAGCTGTTGACAAAACCTAAGCTGAACCTAAGCATTATTAGAATAGTAACATTATTACAGCTAAACTAGCAATGTATGGCATTGATTTGAAATTCAAGGTTTTGTACAGAATGAAACTGCTTTGTCAAAAATCAATAGCGCCACCGCAATTACCATGAACATTACTTCAAAGGTATTAAGAGTCATAAATCAAATGCATCAGCTGGAGAATGATGATGACTATATGCACGAACAAGAAGCAGCGCTGTTATTATCTTCAAAAAACCAATATTGTTTCCAGAAACAATATTCTATTTTTCTATTAGCACATAAATTTTTCATATTGCAAGGGAAATTTGCTAGAATCGATAGGAGCTCCACTTGTGGTTGAGTCATTTGAGTCGTTACCTTGGCTACAAAAATATGGATAACTAGTAGATGGCAGTATAGCCCATGTTTTCTGCATCTCTACAATTGTGGTACAAATAGTATGGAAAATGGGGTTGGTACCTGGTATAGAGGCCAGTCCTCTTTCCTGGTGCTTCTTGACCTCTCAGCGGTGTTCGATACCATCGACCATGGTATCCTTCTGCGCCGGCTGGGGGATTTGGGAGTGGGGGGCACCGTGTTGCGGTGGTTCTCCTCCTATCTCTCCGGTCGGTCGCAGTTGGTGTTTGTGGGGGGTCAGAGATCCACCTCTAGGTTACTCCCATGTGGGGTACCTCAGAGGTCGGTTCTCTCCCCCCTACTTTTTAACATCTACATGAAGCCACTGGGTGAGATCATCCACCGGCACGGAGTGAGATACCATCAGTACGCTGATGATACTCAGCTGTACATTTCGACTCCTGGCCATATCAGTGAAGCGGTTGAGGTGATGTGCCAGTGTCTGGAGGCTGTGAGAGTCTGGATGGGTGCTAACAAATTAAGGCTCAACCCTGACAAGACAGAGTGGCTGTGGGTGATGCCTCCCAAGGACATTTCAATCTGTCCTTCCATTACTCTGGGGGGTGAATCTATAGTCCCCTCGGAGAAGGTCCGCAACTTGGGAGTCCTCCTCGATCCACAGCTGACATTGGATCATCACTTGTCAGCTGTGGTGAGGGGGGCATTTGCCCAGGTTCGCCTGGTGCACCAGTTGCGCCTTTACTTGGATCGGGAGTCCCTCCTCACAGTCACACATGCCCTTGTCACCTCGAGGATCGACTACTGCAACACTCTCTACATGGGGCTACACTTGAAGAGTGTTCGGAGACTACAATTAGTGCAGAATGCAGCTGCGCGAGCGGTTGTGGGCCTGCCCCATCGTGCCCACATTTTGTCAACTCTCCGCATGCTGCATTGGCTGCCTATTGGTCTCCGAGCGCAATTCAAAGTGTTGGTTATTACCTATAAAGCCCTTTATGGCATGGGACCAGGATACTTACGGGACCGTCTTCTGCCACATACTTCCCTACGACCGGTGAGAGCACACAGGGTCGGCCTCCTCCGGGTCCCGTCAGCGAAACAATGTCGGCTGGCGGGCCCTAGGGGGAGGTCTTTCTCTCTTGTGGCACCCGCCCTCTGGAACCAACTGCCTCCTGAAGTCCGCGTTTCTCCCACGCTCCTGGCCTTCCATAAAAACCTTAAAACTTACCTCTGCTGGCAGGCCTGGGGATGATTGTGGATTGAATGTTGAACATGAGTGGGTGTTAGTTTGTTTTGAGATATTTTTGTTTGGACTTGTATTGAAATTTGATGTTCTATATACATGTTGTTAGCCGCTCCGAGTCTCCGGAGAGGAGCGGCATACAAGCCCGAATAAAATAAAATAAAATAAAATAAAATAAATAAATAAATAAATAAATAAATAAATAAATATCTGAACTAATCAGATGTTGTAATCCGAAAAAAAAATCCTTGAATGTTGGCTACTTAGAGAACTGTGAACCTGTACACATCCATCTAAACCAGAACAATCCCATATCCTTGATTCAGTAGTCCTTCTGACCAATAAGAAATCTGCATTCAGTCAGGAAATGATCTTGGTTAATAATCCAGAGCTGTCTGAGTTTCCTTGAAGTGTGGTGAGATACAAAGAGAAGGGTTTTATCAACATATTCATGATTATGTGTTGCTATAGTTTTGCTGCAGAAATTCTGAAAGGCTACTAAATAGTAGGAGAAGGAGTAGGAAAAGCCCTCTTGTTCTTTGCTATTATCTAGTAATTATCAGGATGTTTGGAACCCAGTTGTGATTATTCTAGTGTTCTAGAAAACTGTGGAATTCATGGAACTCTTTATCATCAGTTTCATATAGTTGAATATCATTGGGGAAGAGGATAACATCTTGGGGAGACATAAGTCAAAAGCCAACCACTCCCAAATCCAACTCCTCCACCTTCTATTAAAGAACTTAGAATCACCACAACTCAATCACACCTGACTCAACTCAAGGAGATCCTTCAGCAGGGTATTATACCGTAGTATCAACAGTTGCCAATCAGGCTGCTAGAACTAGTAAGCAGGTACTCTCTTCTGCCTATTTCCTAACACGCATAATCACCAAAATCTTTTTGTCTCTTGGCACCCAACTTCATTACACGGGAGCCAGAAGAACTGGAATGAGATGTCCCAATTTTGCTCTCCACCTGGATCTGCTAGAGAAGAATAAAGTTTGGTTTGACTGAGGCAGAATTATCTGGAAAATGACATTTCACTTTTTCTACCTACCTGTACTTTATTTTCCTGGCCTAAACTGCACATGTGTGGAAATGTGAAGGATAGGAAGGCATCTAGTCAAGTTGTATTTTTCCATTTTCCTCCTTCAGTCTGTGGCAACTTGTATCAGCAAAATACACAAGGAAACAGCCCCTTGCTTGGCAATAAAAACAGAAGCCCCTGGGAAGTCTCTCTCCCCCTCCTCTCCCCCCTCCTCCCCCCTCCATCATGTTTAGTCTGACTCTTATTCTTTGAATAAAAAGGCACCAGTGCCAGAACAAAAGAAATGCATCTCCAGAGAACATAAAATTAGAACTTACACATATTTATTATAATTATAAATATTATTAACTATGTTTGTAATACAAGATTCATTAGAGCCAGTAGAAAGTAAAATAACACTGTTTACTAAATGCGCTCTTGTGATCTGTAAATCATAGTTTGGAGTTCAGCAAGACCTGTGAACCAAGCCATTTGGGCTTATTTAGCAAAATCATGGCCAAGTAAACCAAAGTGTAGCATGATGTCTGAATCTTGTTAATAAGGATGAAAACAGAAGCTAGGTAGGATCACTTAAGAATGGTAATCGCAACACTTCAGATTCCATCATTTACAATATACTGCTCCTCTTCATTCCTCTCCCTCTGAAGATAAGAGAAATGAGGGCCCCCAAATAATATGATTGGCAGCCTGTACAGGACACAAACGTGAGGATGTTTTTCATAAAGCACACAAGCTGGACTTTACTTTCTCAAATGCCACAAGAAACTGCTGATCTGCAAGATACCAGAGCTCTCTTAAGAGTCCGCAAATGATTCACTGCTAAAAGGGATCCACAAAAAAGTGATCTACCTGATACAAGGGAGACATACAATAGTTTAGTCATCTCCATCATTCCCTGTTTATGAGATAATGTGGCTGGTTGCCCAAAGGGGATCTGTTATGGCAGGGGTCCCCAACCCTTGCTCCATGGACTGGTACCAGGCCGCGGCATACCAGCAACTGGGCTGCGCAAACAACGGCAATTTGCTGCAGATATTTATAAGAAAAGAAGGCCCATGCTTCACTCCTATTCTCACTAAGTGTTCCCCACATGGATCCTTTTAGGCTGCAGGACTACAAATCACACACGTGCACACATACTCAGTAACATAAATTCCACAGGTGGCTTTCTTGGAGATAACTATGGACACATTTGTAAGTCATAATGTTATATATGGTGAGACAGAGGAAGAAAAAGACCAAAGACCTTTGAAGCATGCAGATTTTCTTAGGCTTATCTAAGGCAGGGGTCCCCAACCCCTGGTCTGCAGACCAGTACTGATCTGTGACCCATTGAGAACCAGTCTGCACAGACAGGTGAACACACGAAGCTCCATTTGCACAAGTGTGGGATTAGGTTGCACGTGCTAAACCATCCCCTCTACCCCCACCGCTGCACCGCTGCCGGTCCATGGAGCTGGAAAGATTGGGGATCATGATCTAAGGAGTTAGGGCAGGGGTGGGCAACCTTGGCTCTTTTATGACTTGTGGACTTCAACTCCCAGAATTCCTGTATCAGCTATGCTGACTCAGGAATTCTGGGAGTTGAAGTCCACAAGTCATAAAAGAGCCAAGGTTGCCTACCCCTATATTAGGGGGTTGGACTAGAAGTTTCCTTCCAACCCTCTTGTTCTATGTTCTGATTCCATTTCACAGCCCAAGGAATTCTTTTGTAGGCCTCCCAAAATATTCAATCTCTTTCCAGGCTTGCAGACCCCACCCTATTCTATTACATAATATCCCAGTGTTTCCCAGGAAGTGAAATTGCTGGACTGTCAGTGAATTTGACTCGCCCACTCCTGGCATATGGACCAACTGGCGGATAGCAGATTGCTCTGTGCAACAGAAAGCGTGCGTAGGGAGGAAAACACTGAAGTCGTGAGTAGGAGTTAGGAGTATAATTTTCGCAAGAAAGTGTCCTCCAGGCTAATGCCTGCTGAAAAAGATACCTTTTATTTAAGGATAGATCAAGTGGCTTATTCTATAGCGAAGAAACCATGGATGATGCCCTGCATTGCAGAGAAAGAAAAAGTCACGTGATAAGCAGAATTGCACTGACATCAAAAGAGAAAGAGGACTGAGCTGAGAGAAAAAGGTGGTGATAAAAGTCCTGGGAATATCTGACTCCCCAAGAGCAGACAATGTTTTGCAGAGACATGCAAAATGAGTATGTTATACAATGGAAGGAGATATAGTCTTCGGAGAGGAGCGGCATACAAATCCGAATAAAATAAATAAAATAAATAAATAAGTGCAGAGAACTTTTGCTAGGCTACTGGTCAATAGGCTTATAGGTGCAGAAAATCAATACACGCAAAGTTGATTTCCACTATCCCGTTCCAACTTCTGTTGGCTGCATTTCTTTGACTCTAATCTTGGCCACTCACGTGTGTCTCTTTTATGTAAGCTAAATGTGAGAAAGTAAACGAAGTAAGCACATCCTACCCCAGCATCCATATTAAGAATTTCTTTACATTAAAAATGGCAAATGACCCTTCTCTATTTCTTCACACTGTTTTGTTTGTGTGTGTTTGTGTGTGCAAACTTTTGTGTGACTGATTGGAAAGTCAGTTCTCAAATCAAGGAACAAATCAGGCAAGTATTAGCATAATTTTAATGCATGTGCTGTTCCTTTATCTCAAGGCATTACTGTATATCACCTTTAGTTCTGTGTTCATGATTAGTGAGCAGACTGCCTTCATGACCAAAGAGTAGCCAAAAACCCAAAGCAAATTAAGCATAACATTCAGAATTTAATAGCCTGAATGAAAGGAAATCCACTGATAAACTTGTAATAATACTGATTCAAGCTGCAGGCAAGGAATAGTTTATTAGACATGAAACGCTCCGTGTATGTTGAACTGTAATGTGTCAGAGAAAGGGATTGCTTGGCATCCTTTGCAAGAGTGAACATTTACACATGCAAATCTCCCACCTGCACCTTACATGAACCTTTCCTGTGTAGAATCCACAAGATGGTCTATCGTTGCAAGAGGTTAAGGAAGGATCACCCTCACACTTAGTATTTAAACTGCTCCTGTCCTAAGATGATTCTGAGTTTAAGAAAATCCTGCCTGGATTAAGACACTTTGACAACAGCTGGCAGGGTATTCAGTCTGGACTGCAGGGCACCATACCCTCCCAATTGGACAATTCTACTGGTGTTGGACCCTCCCACCTTTCTCCTTCAGGTAAGCAATTACCAATCATTGTCCTTCCTGTGTGGCTTAGTCATAATACTGTAGTAGCATTGCTGGCTGTGGAATTCTGGGAGTTGAAGTCCACATGCCTTAAAATTGTCAAGGTTGAGAAACACTGCTGTAGTAGATATACAGTATGTACATTCTGTGTGTGTATGTATGCATGCTCCAGCTAGGGAATGCAGAGGGGTGCTGAACAGATTCTAATTTTTAGGTGGGAAACCTCTCTCTCCCCCTCCCTCTCTCTCCCCCTCCCTCTCCCTCTCCATTAGCTTTAATGAACAGGCCATCATCTTGCAGTGTCTTGATTCGGCCTGGTAATAATAATAATGTGTGTGTGTATGCATATAAATAACACATCTATATATCCACATTTATTATATTTATATTTAGCATGTAAAAGCATCAAAATACCAGTACGTGCAGGAAAAAAGAAAAAGCAACTTTCTGGAATACTGTCCACTAGATTCTGTTTCTATATCTGTCTTACTAGCATTAAGTCAATGGCATAGTGGTTAGTACAATTGCTCAATAAAAAGGACATTGCTGGTCTGTAGGCCATGTTGCCAGTCCTGCTTTCATTCTCTTGCTGCTCTAAAAGCCCAGATAATAAAGCCCACCCACACATTTGACATCTCCCCTGAGTTCTGAAAATGCTTGCCCACACGTTTAAAAGGTGGTGATGAAAAACAGCCCCAAGTTCCCACTAAAGCTGACAGAGTAAAGCAGACCAAGGCTGTACTCCCCTCCTTCCCCCCCCAGCCTTGGATGCAGCATTTTTATTCATATTTTTCAAGGTAGCACTTGGCTTTTGTTTGTTTGTTTATTTTTCTAATAAAAGCTTCATGTTGCTGACTCAACCTGGCTCCTTGATGGATTCATTCAAGGCTGCTGACTCTGGCTCTTTTTTCCAGCCCTACTGCCTGGTGAGTTATTCCCAATTACCTGGCTGGAAGGCAGGTGTCAAGGTTTCTTCTTCCACCTCAGTGAAAATGTTCTAGCACCCCATGGGAATATTCTAGTTGTTGTAATCAATCTTTTTTTTTTTAGCATTACCTGGAGCCCAGGGCAAAGACTTCTGAAGGAAGCAACTCAGAGTTTACAGAATGAGAAGCTACCCAGGGGTGTCCAAGCTCGGCAACTTTAAGACTTGTGGACTTCCACTCCCAGAATTCCCTAGCCAGCATGGCTTACTAGGGAATTCTGGGAGTTGAAGTCCACAAATCTTAAAGTTACCGAGGTTGGACACCCCTGAGTTGAGGAGGCACCAAAGACTGCAGAAGTTGGTTCATGATGCTACCTTCTACTGAGTCAACTCCAGTGTTATTTATTCCATCTGCCCCCCCTTATTTTAGGCTACAATTCCCAGTCACTCTGGAGTAGGTTGGGGAAAGCTGATTTACTCTTATTAACAGGACTTCAAGGAGTCTTTTTTTTTTTTTTGAACTGCCCAAATTTACATGCTGGAAATTACCTATCAAAAGTACATGTTACATAGTGGAGATCGCCCATTTGGTAAAGCTTTTATTTAGTGGTGTTTCATAAAATAAAATGTTGGATGTAAATTATCTTCCAGCTGTGCACAAAGGTGATTTTAATTAGATTTGCCAATTGTATCTTAAGTTCTTTGGACTCCTCCTGTGTATGGATAGATGCAGTCACACTATGGACAAAAAAGCCTCAAAAGTGGATCAATAAGTAAACAACTTGGGTGAAATCCATGATTAGGAAGTAGATTATACAGGCTATCTGGAATCATGTAGCTTCTGTGAAGAACCTTTTACCCCTCAGCAACTACTTTTGAAAATATGCTGATTTTTTTAAAGTGAGGGGAATTAGGTATTATGATAATTGTGTATGAACACAACATGTTTTTGGATTAATGTTATGGGTTTTGAAATTGATCAAGAGGTAAACTATCTTTATAATCTAATCAGAGGCCTTTAGGGCTTCCCCTAGAAATGTGAATATCTACTGCTGATGTTGAACCTTAGAGATTTTGGAGCTATCTAGCCTCAGGTTACCAGATCTCCAGAAAAAAAGGATAGGTCCTCCTTTTTGTCCTCATGTCCTTCCTCCGGCAGGAACAGCCTTAAAAACCAAACATCGTCCATCTTTTTGAGCAGCTTTTCTCCAAGTTGCCGCACTTCCCTACTAAGTACTAACAACAAAGCTTTCCTTTCTGCAACCTTAATTAGTTGATTGGAAGCAGCTAGTGGGCTTGGCTACTACCTGAAACTGACAAGATCCTAATCAGTTACATGCTAAAGGTTTTTGCCTACTAATAGATTCTAGTACATTTTTATGACTGAAAAAACAGTGGTTCTCATGCTGAAAAAGTAATTTCATATACCTGTAGGCCTAAGTATATTTTTCCCAGTTTTTCACTGTAATTTTTACCATACAGTACATGCCAAGAAAGATAAAAAAAATAGTGTGTCCTCTTTTGTCCTTCATTTATCCTCCCTTCCAATTGTCTGTGCCCTCCTTTGCCTGTTCAGAAGTCTGATAATTCTTAATCTAGTCAGGGTTCTTATTACAGTCATTTCTTGCCTGAAGATACTTTTAACAACTGCCTACAGCAGTGGTTCTCAACCTTTTTCAGGTTGAGACCCCACTTGCGCCGCCCATGCGTGCCGCGACCCCGACCCGGGTGCGCGTGCGCACGCGCACGCAACGGGCCGATCCGCGCATGCGCAGGGTGCGCGCGATGAAATTTTTTTTAAAATTTTTAAAAAAAAAAACAAAAAAACAAAAACAAAATGGTGGACCGCGATGGGCCGATCCGTGCATGCGTGGCGTGCGCACGACGGCCCGATCCACGCATGGGTGGGGCGCGCACGACGAACATTTTTTTAAAAAAAAAATAAAAAAAATAAAAAACAAAAAAAAAACAAAATGGCGGACCACGGTGTCTGGCGACCCCCGCGAAACGGTCGTTCGACCCCAAATGGGGTCACGACCCATAGGTTGAGAACCGCTGGCCTACAGTGAAAAAGAAGCATAAGTGCTTACAAATTACAGACAGTCTTCAGCTTACAACCGTATTTGAGCCCAACATTTCTGTTGCTAAGTGAGATAGTTGTTAAGTTGCCCCATTTCACGACTTTTCTTGCCACTTTTCTTGTTAAGTGCATCGCTGCAGTTGCTCAGTTAGTAACACAGTTGTAAAGTCAATCTGGCTTCCCCATTGACTTTGCCTGTCAGATCACAAAAGGACCCAGGGACACTGCAACGGTCATAAATAGGAACCAGTTGCTAAACATCCATTTTCTGACCACATGACCGTGGGGAGGCTGCAATGGTCGTCAGTGCAAAAAATGGTCATAAGCTACTTTTTTCAGCCCTGTTGTAACTTTGAACAGTCACTAAATAAAAGGTTGTAACTTGAGGACTACCTGCATAAGCACATTCTGGCGGTGGCCAGTATTACTGTTTTCAGCCTTCATGAATTGACTCTGATTTCTAATAGAGCCCTTACTTAAGTGCATTAAAAAATGGAACTCAATGAATTATAAGGGTTGTTTGTGAGCTGACTTCGAAACTGGATAGTCTCAACAATTGGAGTCTACCTCTTCTTACTGCACCTTCACCTGTCCAAATAAGAGCAGAGCAAACACAGCATCTACACTGATACAAATAGAGATCAGGGGTTATGGCGAAGGAGTGCAGAAGTGGGCTGCAGAATTGTACCAGAAAGTGTTAAAGCTAAATAATTAATATCAGCATTTTATTGATAAGCATCAGTGGGCTTGAGAGATAAGTGATTAGCATAAGGCTGACTGTGGCAGAGATGTTTATTTTAATTAGCAAGATTTAGTGGCTTCTTATGAAACAACTGGGAATTGAAAATCCTTGTCAATTTGCTGCAAATCACCCAGTAATCTGCTATTACAGCCAGTGTAGTTTCTGTTCTTTTCCGTTTTTGAAAAGTCTACCTTCTTGTTTACTATATGAATTTCAATATTTTACCAGCACCATCTTGTCCATTTGGTCTGGATTTAATTTTAATTTATTCATATCCAGCACACCACCAATGTTTAGACAGAAGTTTCATGTAGAATTTGAAAAACCTGGGAAGCAAAACAGATTGCAATAGCGTCCTCTAAGATTGGGAATAGCAACCATGTCCCTACATCATTTTGTTTTAACTTCTTAAAGAAGAAGGAGTAGGTCATGCTCTAATGGTGCCTTCAATCCTATAAGAGAGTTTGAAATTTTAAGATCCTGAACGATATTTTAAAAATTCACACTAGGTCTAACTGAATAAATACCATCACATACTTGTTGAATTCACACATTCTTCAGCTGTAATGACCTTCAACCATAAAGTGGCTAGTTCAGTTTTGCCTTTTATCATGTGAGGCGTGCATTTATCAGCCAAGATGTATGAGCCAGAAAGAACTGTGAACCCAAACACTTGCAATTACCATAACAAACCATAATTAAGAAAGCTATGATGTATGAACTCAGTAAAGACTCCGGGAAAACCTCATCGATTAGATCAGCTAAAACAATTTTGATTTCTGAACAGAAACTAGATTGAAATTAATCTAAATAATTCATTTGCTTCATGAGTTTTCAGAACTTCATTGCCTATTTGCCCATTTCAATTAAAACTAGGACACTAATCTTGAATTTCCATTATCTTAGGTATTCAGGGAAAGCTCTATTAATGTGTTTTTAAATGCATCCCCGTGCTGAAAGAGGGGAAGGCATAGAGTGTAATTAGTGAAAGTTGTGACATTAGGGACCTAGCCAGAAATAAAGTGCAATTGCCCTTTGTCTCCACAAGCGCCCTACATACAAATGGTCACCGGAATAGGGATATTCATGAAGTATCAATGATCAATTATATCCAAAACAAGACTGGTTGTTTATATTCTTAATACTTAGTAATGGATTCAAGATCAGAACAGAGATAGAAGATTTTCACTCCTGAAGTACTTTACAAAAATGTCACAATAGGCTGAGAGTTTTACATCTTTTATGAAATAGGATCAGGATATTAAAACCTTCTTTTAATTAATTTTTATTTAAACTGCTTCAGCTTGCTTAGGCATTTGGACAAAGAATTTAATTTCAGAAGGTAACATTGAAAAATGAGATGAAGCAGGTAAATGGCAGACGTTTTCCAGATTATTGGATTACTGGTTGAAATATATGTGTATGTACACACACACCTGGGACAGCTGGGAATTGAGGTTCAAAATAGCTGGAGAGCATCAGAATATTTAGATTTAGTAAGGAGTCCTTCGTTGTAATGCAATATTTCCAAAGAGAGTCTTCTCTTTCTAAACGCCTAACTAGACAGTCATTTTACCAATTCCTGTCTAGTAAAGGGCAGCGCCTTTAATTAAAATGTGCAACTGTTCCTTCATAAGATGTCACAAAGCTACAGCATCTGTTATTTGTGACATAACATCTTTGTAAGCCATAAACATATCCTCTGTAGAATATACAGTACTGTCATATTTAAAAAAACTGAAAGGTTAAAGAAGAAAAAAACTGTTGAAAATAAAATAATGAGAAAAGTATGACTATATTGCCATTATGTTTTCCCCATTATTTTTTCTGAGATTATAATAATACTGGCAGCATTTAACTGTAGCCAAAACCCATGTTTAAGTGCTTTGGTTCAAAAAAGAAGAAGAGACAGATTAAGTGTGTGGATGGATGGATGAATAGAGTTCATTTCAGCTCCTTCTTTTGTATCCAGTGTAGGGTATTATCAGGAAAGAGGAAGAGTTAAGATAAGGTAGAAAAATGAAATACATTTTACAAAATTGAATACCTTATAATGGTAACTATGCTACACAGAGTTAATTAGGAATATGATTACAATTACTTATTCTTGCAACAGTTGTTAGGAAATGTACTAAAGTTATTAAACTCTTAAAGTAGAAAATTGGCTGAAACGATTACCTATAAAAAGGTAAAGTGTGCAAAACTGTTGTACTATTCAATATTTATTTGTTGTACTATTTAGTATATTAACAAGTGGGTGAATATCACATCTTTATTTCAATATATGACTACTCTACAGTATTTTATTAAAGGTCAAATTGCCTTCACCCCATCTCATACTTTTACCCATTCTTTTATGTCATCTATCAGCCTGATATCAACTGCATGAGAAAAGATGTACTCCATGAAATATATTGAAAACAGTTCTGCTACAGGAACTTTGATTTACAGTGAGAAACAGGGAGGTCCTTGAGAATGTTCTAAAGCAGTTATTGCATCCAAGATTGCTATCCCTGAATCACATATTCTCAGAGTATCTGTCAGGCTTAGTCCAAGAATGATGTAGAACAATCCAGCCAGAGTTCAGCTCTTTAGTTGCTTACACACAATAGACAGAATCTTGCCAGACTAAACCCTTACTACTTTCACCCTAATGGATCTAGCCTGGAAGATTCTAGGGCAGTGGTGGCGAACCTATGGCACACATGCCAGAGGCAGCACTCAGAGTCATCTCTGTGGGAATGAGCACCATCACCCCAGCCCCGTCTCCCATCGCAGCCCCCTCCTCACCAGCAGCTCCCTTGGAGGAGAGTCGCCCCTGAGTATGGTCTGCGTGGAGCAGTGCAGCCAAGGACTTGGCAGCCAGGCAGCGGGAACAAGACTCCACTCCCGTGCCCCGTCGCACGCAGTTGATGCTGTGGGCACGGGTGGATGGCATGGCCGCCATAGTGCTGCTGGACCGCCTGGGCGATAGGTGGGCCATGGAGGCAGTGAGTGGCCCTATGGGCAGGCAGGGGCAGGGGTAGACAGGGGGCATACAGACAGGGGCGGGGGTGGTTTTTGGGCACTCAGTCTCTAAAAGGTTCACCATCACTGTTCTAGGGAATGTACTCCCTCCTTCCTGGAAACAGATGCTTCAACATAGTCCATCACATCATCTCCCCGTCTGTAGGCACTCTCCCTCCCAGACCTGATGGAGATGGTCTTTTCTGTTGTGTTTGATGCCACCTGATCCGAGTTTGACAGCGTGAGTGTCCCACTTTCATGGCAGTGCAGACAAGACACAGAAAAGAAAAAAAACTGTGCTGTAAATAATTGATGACTAGTAATTATTAAGTTACTTCAAAAAAGGCCAGGATGGATAATGTTCACTCTCAATATTCAAAAGATTAGGAGAAACACCAATTTAGTCATTCCAATTCTAGCCTAAACCAAATCAGGCAAATATTATAAAGTTACTACAGGAAATCCCTGAGTTACAACTACAATTGAGCCCAAAATTTCTGTTGCTACGCAAGACATTTCTTAAGTGAGTTTTGCCCTATTTTACAACCTTTCTTGGCACAATTGTTAAGTGAATCGCTGCAGTTTCACATTAGGAACACTGTTAGTGTTAACAACCTCCCGTGGACTTTGCTTGTCAGAAGGGGGTCACATGACCCCGGGACACTGCAAGTGTCATGAATAGTTGCCAAGCATCTGAATTTTTGTTCACATGACCATGAGGATGCTGCGATAGTTGTCAGTGTGAAAAACGTTCATAAGTCACTTTTTTCATTGTAACGGTCACTAAACACACTGTTGTAAATCAAGGATTTCTTGTATTCATTTCGTTATATCAAATGTTTGGTGATATGACGCTAAAGAATGTTTACTTGGGTCTATTTTAAAATCAGTTCTTGTTCCTGGTGAAAATAGAATGTCTAAGAAAAAGGGAGGCAAATAACAAGCCTATCTGTCTGCACTCCAGGGACCCAGGCAGACATCTTTTAATCACCTATTGCCATTTTTCATAAAGCAAAAGCCAGGTTTTCAATAATCCACATACAAGCATTATGGTTTTATGACACTTTCTCTCTGCAAAGGACTCACTGAAATAATATTTATGATGTATTTTCCAGCTCATGGTCAGCAACAAAAATGCAAACTGGATTAAAGGAACAAAGTAGAAATTGTTGTAATTGTCGAAGGTATATTTTACGAGTAAAGGAAGTTTAGAAAAGAATTAGCCAGGAATTGATTGCATTTGACCTTGGCTGACCTAATGGTCACAAAGTGCTCTTTGGTCACATGGAAAGCCACATCAGTTGTCATGTTAGGAAAAATAGACATGGGTTCAGGAAGTCATTGTAGCTTTTGAAATGTATACATTTTTTGCTCTTATTAGGTGCATCGGCTCCAGTCTATGAGGAAGGATAACTGCTACTAGACATTTTTTGTTTTTTGATGCTGGACAACAACTATAGATATCATGAGTTAAAAGAACTATAACTCAAACATGAGTGATTATGGCATTATTCATCCTTCTGAACATGCAACGGAGCTCTAAAGAGCTCTTTGACATCTTAATATTTTACTGTGAATATGTACAGCATATCATAGCAATAGCACTTAGACTTATATACTTTACAGCCCTCTCTAAGTGGTTTACAGAGTCAGCATATTGCCCCCCAAAATCTGGGTCCTCACTTTACCGACCTCAAAAGGATGGAAGGCTGAGTCAACCTTGAGCCAGTCAGGATCAAACTGCTGGCAGTTTGCAGAATTACCTGTAATAATGCATTCTAACCACTGCACCACCACGGTATCCTACCAATCCTTTATACTACCAACCATTTAGGAATGTGTGTGCTTCAGAACATGACAAGGAAACAGTACTTTGAACATTCCACTTTGTAAGTACAGGACATCTCTGCTATTCATTAAATTAGCCTGACTTTGTTCCAGCTTGGATGTGAAAATGAAAAATTCTAGTGCTTGGCTCTAAAAATTTAACTCAATGCACTCAGTTGACAGTGCCTACAGGGGGGAAGATGATGTGATAGACTAGGTTGAAGCATCTGTTTCCATGACTCATCTCACCTTATAAATTATTTCTAGGACGTAGATAGGCTGGTGAGGCTGTCCTAGGCAGACAATTGGCAGAACATCTTGTTTCTCTTGAAAGTGAAGGAAAACACCTTGGACAAGTGGGAGCATAGCACTTGCTGCTATTCCTGAAAGTAACCTGTCCATGAGCCAGGAAAAAAAGGGATGTTGCTACTTTAAGGAGTCCATTCCTTAAAGTTAGTGTAATTTTGGAAACAGTCCCGCCTTTTCCTGGCTTGCATATCAGCTGGAAAAACATTGGGCTGCTTTAATGGAGAGCAAAGTAATTCAATGCTCATGCGAGGTATAAAATACTTCTTTCAAGTCATTCTTGAAACATGGACAGCCTTGTAACTATCCTTCAGAGCCATAGGGTGGATTTCGTACTTTTATTACCCATTGATGGCTCTAAAAGCGTTATTTCATGAAACCTCAGTTCATTCACAGCATCCGTTTTCCTTCATCGAAGCAATTTGAAAATCATTCGTGTTATTTCACAACATAGCACTTGGGGTATTTCCAATGAATCCTCTCCATTGAATCATAAAGTAATAATTATCCAGCAATGATAACCATTTGTAAAAATAAATAGGATGAAGTAGCGGTTGCTTGTATTATGTCCCTTAATGGATTTTCTAAAAATGGATTGATTTCTAGGGCCTCAGAACTATTCAGAGTGCTATTAATTGATCAAAATGTGAAGCTAATTGTTCCATTTTCTTTCTTCAGGGTAGATACACTTTAATAAATTATTACTGCAAGCAACATGGTATTGCTAATTATTGATTCCAGATACATTAGCTAGGTGGAATGGGAGTGACCTTCCAGTATCTATTAGTAGCACACCAGATCAGGCTTAGAAAAACACTCATATATATACCGTATATATATACCGCAATATTTAATGAGTTGCTGACATGTTTTTTAAATGCTAGAAAAGACCTCCTTCATCTGCTCTTAAGACATGTTGATCTGCCCTCACTGAATTTGAATAGAAATGTCTCTCCATATTTGAGATGACATAGTTTTTAAATTCTTATCACTAGGAGGAATTGCGCATATATGTTTTTGTTATTCTATTGTGTTTTCTTGAGAAGTGTGATTGCAGTATATTGGTAAATTGACAGTGTCAGGGCAGGATTTTATTTTATGCAATAAAGATTTTTTTCCCCCCTTTGCTTGCTGAGACGGACTGCAACCCTAAACAAATTTTGTGTGTGTGTGTGTGTGTGTGTGTGTGTGTGTGTGCGTATACTTGAATACCTCCCCCATTTTTTATTTATTAATGAGATTTTAGTTTTTATACACTACTGTTAATGATGCTTTAATATTTTAAAATTTCTTTTAAGGCACATTTTTCTGTTCACCTTGTGCTCCTAGAGGTTTTCCTTGGGGTTTGTGGTTTTTCTTGCACATCTCATGTTTTAAGATTCTTCCCCTGTTCCTCCTTCCTAAGCCTGTGAAGGGATTTTATTGTGCTTTTGATTTTAGTATGTTTAAGTTTGACATTAGCATTTATTTTATATATAGTAATCATTTTATATTGAGACTTATAGTGTTATCATGTAATCATTGTTTTGTTATTCTGTAATCATTATTTTGTAGTTAATTGCTTGATCAGATGCTTTATATATATATAAATATATATATATATATATTTATATATTTTCCAATATATATATATATTGGAAAAGTAAGGGCTTCATGCTTTAGGTACAGGTGATTGCTTATATGAAAAGAGCACAGTAAGGGGAGGGGGGAAAGGAGTTACGGATGGAGCCTGGGTTGCTGTGTATAAGTCATCATCTAAGAATTGTTTTTTTGTGCCATCTTATGCCTGGTACCAAGACCTGATCTTTTTGTTCTGGAAAGGTATAAAAGGCAGAAGACATCTTTTCTGCTTGCTTGCCTTCATTCCTCTACCAGCCACGAGGAGGAATCAGGCAAGCCCTTCATCCCTTGGCATTGAACTAAAGCGGTAGTAACCAGGGAGGCTGCAGAACACCCAAAACTTATTAGATAATGAAAGAAAAACATTGGTTTAACCACATTGTAATTAATGGAAGGGTTGTCTAGCACTGCAATCTCGTTGAATAATTGTTGGAGGCAAATTTTAATTATTGTGGGTTTTATTCCATTAGCTTCTTCTGCTGGTGGAATCCATGTCCCATGCGGGCCACAAGGCAGGGCACCCCTGACCTCAAAAAACTCTTCGAATAGGTTCTAGATATTCAGGAGACCTGCTGGAAAAGGTTTGGGAGGCTGCAGAAAGAAAGAAGGAAAGAGCAATAACTGGATTTCACCCTGTAGGTATACTTTGATAGATAACAGTTAATAATTCTTGTCACATCACTTTGAAATTAAAACCTAGCAGAGATTACAAATAGCAACAGAAAATTATTCTACTGGAAGTAACACAATAATAAAATACCAAAGTAAGGATTAAAGGTGGCTTATTAAAAATATTCCCATCCGGAAGCAAATCTGAGAGTGGGACATACTTTTTGTAAGTCCTTTTCTAAAGATTTATCAGAATGATCTTTTCCAAAAAGTATTTTAGAAGTCTTTTCCAAAAAAGAAATCAGCTGCTTCTTTCATGCAAAGCTTTTGTTGATCTCTGTATGGGGTAATTTTTAATGTGAAATTCACTGGTTTAAATGGTATTTATGGGATTTATTTTTATGATTGGGCCGGATTTTAAGGTTAGTTGTTAGCATTTTGGTGCCATTTGGAGAAAAGCTGGCAATAAATAAAACAGTAATAAGCCCTGTGACAGATCTTGCTTTTTTGAATTATGTGATTCTTCACTCTGGCATAACTATTCCGTAACTTTGAGAGTTTTAGATTCTATAGTAGAGTGACAAACAGATATATTATACTTTCTCATAAAAAAACATGCTTCCACATAAAATGTAAATATTACAAAGTGTGGCCTTTACTTACATGTTAATTTATTCTGGGCAGAAATTGATGTCGTTATTGATGATGACGTTTTATCTGAAGATAATAATAATAATAACAATAATAATAATAATAATAATAATAATAATAATAATAATAACAATAATAATAATAATAATAATAATAATAATAATAATAATGTTGGAAGGGACCTTGGAGGAGATCATCTAGTCCAGGGGTGTCAAATTCAATTTCACTGAGGGCTGCATCAGCATTGCGGTTGCCCTTGGGGGGCCGGGTGGGTGTGGCCAGAGTGGGTGCAGCCTACTGGGTGGGTGAGAATGGAGTGGGTGTGGCCTACTGGGTGGGCGTGGCCAGTTCTACATCATTCGCATCAAGGGTGACTGTGGGGGCCTGGGCAGGAGTGGGACAGATCTGAGGTCTCTGGCAGAAGGGGATGGGACGGGGGCAAGTGTCAAGGCATGGTCCACCGGGGCAAGTGCCAAGATGGCCACCACAAAATTGTACATTGGCTCCTGACTGGCCTGGGCCAGGGCCATGGCAGCGGGGGCTGTTCCCTCACTGTTTCCAGAATGGCTTCACGGGCCACATGAAACCACTTTGCGGGCCGCATCAGGCCCCCAGGCCTTGTGTTTGACATGTCTGATCTAGTCCAACCCCCTGCTCAGGCAGGAAACCTAAGAGATATCCAACCTATATATATTTTCTAAATAAATAAATGTCTGCTCCAGCCATCTGGTTAATTGTGAACACTAAAAACTAAGCCTGTGGAGGTGAAACAATGGTAGACTTCTCTCTAGATCACAGGTAGTTACAAGTGTACTCTGTGTTATTAGTAAGAAAACCAACAACTCGATATTGCCTCACCAAGTATTTAATATATAGCAACATTGTCACTGCCCTAATATTATCTTTTCCTACTCCTGTGTCCCCTTAAACTAGTTGCTGGGCTCCAAATAGATAAGTTCAATAAAAGCTCTAGCTATGCTCACATTATATTTGAAAAAGCAAAAATTGCAACTCTCTACAGCAGCTTTGACATCGTATGGCTTTTTCTGTTTAGGACTTGGGTACATCTGCCCATGCAAGCTGCAAAAGATATTTCTACAGCAAACAGCTATAAGAAGATCAACAGGATCATGAAGTCCTTTAATAAATACCAAAGATATATTAAATAAATGCCCAAGATAAAATGGCAGATGAAGAATTATAGCACTCCTACCGTTTACATATCAGTAATGTTGCTAAGCAGATCATTTTTAGACAAGACATGCAAAGCGTTTTCTGTAAAGTATCTTTGAGGCTCCAAATGAGTTTTGCTGAGAGGGCCTCCCTAGGTTAGGTTTTTCAGAAGTATTAAGTCTTTCATCCTCCCTTGTTGAAGAAAAGAATTTGTGTGCAAAATCAAGGGATTGGCACATACTAAATAGTCCTGAATTATTCAGGGTAAGATACAGATCCAATCTTTGGGTTAAAAAAACACAGTATATCTCCACTCTCCTTTTTGCTGGCACTACCTCCCCAGACAGTTGTGTGATATAGAATGGCTACACTAGCATGCTATCTTATGCAAAGAGGGGCAATATTTTGGTGGTCAGAGATTATATTTAATAATTGGGGAGTAGGATACTATTATACTGATTAATTAGGCTGGAATTTTCTGGATTTCTGCTTGGGGCAAAACGTTTGTTTGTTGATCCTTGTTAAATCCCTTTTGAATTCTTAAAACTTTTGAATGTCTTCTCCAAATGCTGAAATTCAGCATGGACTCTACCAGGTAAATAAAGGGATTGCTACCCACCCACTAAGCCATCTTGATGATGGCTTGATGATGACTTAGTGGCTTTCTTCTTTAAAATACGAAGACAGTGATCACATTGCCTGAACCATGATATGTTAAGACTCTCTCTCTCTCTCTCTCTCTCTCTCTCTCTCTCTCTCTCTCTCTCTCTCTCTCTCTCTCTCTCTCTCTCTCTCTCTCTCTCTCTCTCTCTCTCTCTCTCTCTCTCTCTCTCTCTCTGTGTGTGTGTGTGTGTGTGTGTGTGTCTGTGTATACCCCCCCACAAATACATACATACACTCCCAATGGAGTCCTGCTTTTGTACATAGTAATGTACAGTATCAAAGCCCTGAGAATTTACAACCAGAATAGATCGGTTTTTTTTAAAGAAAGCAAAAAGTAAATTGCAGTTTGGACAATTGGAAGTTATCCTAGACTAAGCACCATATTTTAATTATAATAAACTAATTCTGTATCTTTCCTAGTTTCCCCCACTGGTGCCATTGCTTTCATTTGCATTACACTGAATTGAGCTCCAGTGAGCAGTATTGTACTGAATTTGGATACTGAGGCACCAAATTCACAGCTAAAATTAGTTCACAGAATGGGATTTTGTCCTGCTTTGCTTTACAAAATGCTTCAGCTCGCTTGGAAAAGTGCAGAATATAATGACAATCAAGACAGAAATGATTTTTTAAAAATCTCTTTTCAATTGGGTTTCTTTTAGCCACCTTGGGAGATGAAACTGGTAACTGTGCCAGTTCTCCTGAACATTTTAGTGGCTTTTAATATCACTGAGAATAGTATCCATTGGCAGTTATCTGAGGGACATTGTGTTGCAGTGTTTCTAATCCTTCCTGTCAGGACATGTCCAGAAGGTGGTTCTGAGGGAAGAGAGTTCACCATCTAAGCTGTTGATCTTTCACAGCTGTCTATCCTGTCTCCTCTCCTCCCCTAGAAATTATGTGGAGCTGTGCAGCAATGCCATCAGTGTGCCGCTAACACCTAGCACTACCACTCCCGACCCCGTGTTGCCTTGAAAACATTGCTCAAATGGTCTGGATGAAGGAGAATAATCTGACAAGATGGAAGTGTTGTTGTAATGAAAAGACAAGACTCTGGGAATGACCTGAAAGCTTGCACTGGATGGGATCATAGTCTCCCAGAGAAAGAGTAGGTTGACAGTGGTTTTTGACCTCCAGTTCTTACTTGATTTGCAAGGAGCTGTTGCAGTGAAACCCATTGTGGCTAGTATATCAACTATGACTCTTCTTATTTTGGGCCAACTTAATAGCATCACCTTGGTTACATTCCATCTCAACAATTGCAGTGCACTTTATCTGGAGATACTCTTGAAAATGGCCAGAAATTAGAATTGGAACAAAATATGATGAATAGCCAGCTGGCAGGTGACTATACTGATGCCTACAGTATACTGAGTGATTTTCACTGGCTATTCATGTTCTACTGTTCTAGGGTCTAATTATCTGTGATGCCAGCTCTCCTGTCGTGACCCTACCAGGTTACTTAGATGAGTAGATCTAAAGATCCCTGTGCTACTAAAAGCTCGACTACCAGATTTTCAGGAAAAATAGTTAATAGTTATTTTCATGACTGGTTTACTTTTTTCTTTATTACTTCACAGCTTTTATAGCCGACTCAAGTCAAAGGACACATTAAAATTTTTGAAAACTAAAACATCAATAGATCAGAACAGATCATTTTTTTTCTCTCCTGGCCCCTTCCCCAAAGGTAGACGTCAGTCATATTTATTTGGAGCTGAAGGCTTAGTAAAACAAAACTGTCTTCTGTTACCTTCTAAATGCCACAAAGGTTAATCACATTAAGAATTCTTGCCTAATGAGGCCTTATCAACTCAGCTGAAAATACTGAGGTGGATCTGTCTGAATGGCTGCATTATTCATACTTCATTATTAAAGAGGAGGCCTTTAAGTCAGAGGGGTTTGAGTCTCTCCTTGTAGCAGGAGAAAAGAAAGGCAGATTTGCTGTCACTACTCTACTTCCTTTCAGACGGCCAAGATTTGCCTTTTGAAGCCTCCAAACACTCAGCTGACTTTTGAGGCAGCTGCCTCATCTCATATGGTGTTTCCAGCAAGAGATGGAATGGCAGCATTTCCTATTACTATGCAAAACAACGGTAATGGCGACAGAGCTGCTTTAATGAGGCTTTTATGAATAACAAGGAATTTCCATCCAACCTGAACAGATCCAGGAAGGCATACAATATTTTTTAAGAACAACATAGTAAAAAGAGGTGTGCACAACTTCTGGCCCCAGAGTCACACGTGTCTCTCAAAAGTTATAATCCTGAGATGTCTTCCAAAACTTAACATTGAGTGACATTTATGGAGAGTAGTCATGTTCAATCACTTCATTTCATACTGGCACTTCAGTATAAACCAAATCAGTTCTTTTCTGGCTCTCTCTACTCCTTTGTCCCAGTTCTGCCTGTTTTTTTGGAATGCATTCTCAGAATGCCACCCCAAGACTTTGAACCCTCAAATAGCTTGGCATTACCGTCAAAAACATCTACAAGAGGGCATGGGTGGCAAGTGACAAAATTATGAACTGCATTATGACTGAGTTATGATAACCTGATATGAACCCCATGACTTACCTACTTTCATCCAAAATCAGGAAGCTAGTACAAAAGGACAGGGGTGGTGTTATCTTGTCACCATGCACATAGCATCATTTTTTTCATGACTACACCTAGCTCTAGAATCCTATGTTCCCAATATAAAACAAGGAACTGAAACCCATTATAAACCCATATTTCCTTAATTAGTCAATAGAAGCGTTTACCTGCTCCTCACTTGTCACATTTATCTCTTAACAGCTCTTTGTTCTTAACAGCTTCTTCATACAACAAAGTGCTAAGGAAGCTTTGTCAACCTGGTGCCCTCCAGGAGCCAGTCAAATAGGACTTCATATGTTTTTTGAATGGAACACTATCATTATGTCTGCAGTTCAGGTCATCAAATAGTGTTCGTGAAGAAATCCCAATTATGTGATATCAAATCAGTTTAATTTTTAATATAACTGTGCCTTGATTAAATGTTTGCTTATCTTATCCCAAATTGCATGTTTTGCATCCCTTTCAAGCCCTACGCCTGGTTACAGTGTCACCAGATTAACTAAGTGTGTGCTGTGGTTGGCTTAGCTAAATATCTATTTGCTGGAATTAATTGCCTGTAAGGTTACGAAGCCTTACGCTTTACACAAATTCATTAGTTTGCCTGCTCCATAAACTCCCCGGAATATCTCCTAATGGAAAGCCATGAATTGGATTAGCAGCTGCAGGCAACAGACTCCCGCCCGCTCCAGATGAGGGTGAAGCCCACTCCCCATCTCTCACAGAAGGGAAAGTGAGGGCAGGGAAGTTGAGCAAGGCTAAACCTGTGGCTTCATATATCTCCAGCTTGTTAGAGAGCCCGCTCAGATTCTGTTACATTTTATAGCAAGGGTCTTCCTTGCCCATCTATTCCAGTATATTTTATAATAATACAAATAGATTTTAAAATAGTATTGGCAGTGGTGACACTGGCCAGATCTATGGAGAAGCTAAGCAGAGGAGGAATACCCACCACCCTGGAATGGAAGGCCTGATAAGATGGGAGCAGTTAATTTTAGCTTGCTCTTCCTGATGACTGCAAGTCAAGAGGTGACTTGTTCACATGGGCATGTGCCAAACTTGTATGTTGCCCATCTTGCAGAAGATGGCTGCAGGCCAGGGGTAGGCAACCTTGGTTCTTTTATGACTTGTGGACTTCAACTCCCAGAATTCCTGAGCCAGCTGGCTGGCTCAGGAATTCTGGGAGTTGAAGTCCACGAGTCATAAAAGAGCCAAGATTGCCTACCCCTGCTCCAGGCGGTTTGCAGGCATTGAATAAAATGCAGGATCAAACATTAAAAACAGTAAACAAAGATCTTAAATTGAAAAATTCAATTACAATAAAACTAATCAGGACAGAGAGGAAGGGAGAAAAGTATGCCAGAGAGAAGACAGGGTGTTCTCTCCTCCTTTAGCCACCTTCAACTTGCCAGACCCCCATTAAGGCCCCAGACTATTTGGCATAGCCATGTCTTCAAGGCCATTCGAAGATTAGATTTTGCAGCCAACCAATTCATAGAATTTGGATCCAAGCCTAGGGCTGCATCTGACCATATACTTCCTGTAACAAATACAGTTAAGTCTATTGCAGCGGTCCCCAAACTTTCTGACAGGAGGGACCAGTTTTGGAAGAAAAATAGTCTTCCATGGACTGGGGACACAACCTAGATTCTGTGCATGCTCAGATGAAGCTTTGCTCGCTCACTCCTCCCCCGCTTTTATGGCCCGGTTCATAACAGGCAATATACTGGTACCGGTTGGCAACCCCTGGTATATTGTATTCTCACATGTCCTCAGTTATTTTCCCCTCTCTGAATCTACATCGGGAGCAACTTTTATGTTGGTATATTGATAGCCAACTGTTCTTTGGCATTTTCAGATAGGCGTCTTTCTCATTTCTGCAGTCGGTAGTCTTTTACTCATAGATCAAATGCTCATTTCTGAAATAGAGACAGTCCTTTGCAGCATGTTACAATCAGACTGCCATGCTGTCTGTGGAGTTGCCTATCTATAGAGCACCATGATGGGTACATTTTTTTTTTTAAAAAAACCCCTTCTTTGAAGGAATCTCATTCAATTATTCCTTCATGATCTCAACATTTCTCATTCGCACATAACTATAGAGGACCAGTATGCTTCAGTGTGGACTAGATTCCTGCTAATAAAATATGTCCTGTTTCATTAAAAAAAGGGGGGGAATAAGAGATAGGACACTACTAAAGATTAATTTAATATGCCCATTTCCAAAAATCCTGTAATGATTAAATGAGGGAAAAAAGGAAATGATAGAATTGCTGACAGTGGGAAACAATGGGAATATGCTACCGACTAAATATATATTCCATTATTTAAAATGTGCTGCTTTAAACAAAGTATCTGAAATAAATTATAACTCTCAAACAATAAAATAGTGTTCCTATAAATCTGGAGCTACTAGGTCATCAGGACTACACTAGGAATACAGTCATCTGGAAATTCTTATATTATTATTTTTTGAATAATACAGTAAGTGTGCATTGAAAAAATCATGTAAAGGATACACACACACACACACACACACACACACACACACACATCCAGACACAATTATATAGACAAAATAGCTGAGTTAAGGATGGATATAGAATTATGTCTAGAGAAATATATTTTAAATGCATAGATGAACAAATCATATACTACATAAAGTGTTATAAATATTGTCAACCCCTGATTAATAAAATTAGTATTTCAATTACAGTGCAGGCAAGCTAATAAATTTGTACAAAGTGTAAGACTTGTAGCCTTGCAGGCAATTAAGTCAAATAAATAGATATTCAACTAAGCCAACCTCAGTACTCAAGCTAGCTAATTTGGTGATACTGTGATCAAAGGGTTTGGAAAGGATATACGTAAATATGCAGCATTAATACAAACAAGCATTTGGTCAGAAACAATTATGGTTCACAGAGAACTCATATAAGTGGGATCTTTTCATGAGTCCAGTTAGATGGCCCAAATGGTGTGATTTTTCCATTCAGGAAACTTACATATATATCCACCATACTATTGCTTGCCAGTATAAGCAGCATTATGCCCAGCACATTAAAAAGAACAGTAAGCAAAACACTTTGGACCCTGGAGATAAGAGAAAAGAAGAAGAAGCATAACTAAAACTAGCTTATATTAACATCCTTCGTTCTATTCTCCCATCCTTTTCTTTCTTTGGAAACCATCCCTCTTTCAACATATTCATATACTATTCATATATCCCTATGCCATTCATATTAATTTCCTATTCATATCAATAGTACTCGGCATTCAACAACTGAGCCAAAATTTCTGTTGCTAATCAAGACAGTTGTTAAGTGACTGTTGCCCCATTTTATGATTGCCACAGTGGTTAAGTCAGTAACTTAACATGGTTCTTGCCACAGTTGTTAAGTTAGTAACGTGGTTGTAAATGTGAACCTGGTTCCCCCCAACGACTTTGCTTGTTAGAAGGTTGCAACCATCACAAATATGAGCCAGTTGCTAAGCATCCAAATTCTGATAATCTGACTATCGGGATGCTGCAAAGGTCATGAAAGTGTGAAAAAGTCACAAGACACTTTTTTCATTGTAACTTTCAATGGTCACTAAACAAATGGTTGTAATCCAGGACTATCTGTACTTTGCTTTTTGGTCTTTGTATTTTTTTGGGGGGGTCTCCTTTCTGAGGAGCTCATCCAGCCATAACTTTTTTTAAGTCTTTCCTTCTTCTCGGTCCCATCATCGCTTTGTGTGCATGCCTGTAATTTAATCCTCATATATTGTCTCCTATGACAAAATCGTTCCATTCTACAGTAGTAGCCAAAATTGTGGAAACCTTTTGGGAAAAGTGTATTTTTGAGGTTTGATGGCTAATAACGCCACTTTTTTTTTGGAGTAGTACCATAAAATTATATATCAATGGAAAGATAATTTAATCAAGAATGTAATGCAATAAAATTTGCCTGATATCAACCTAAGCAAGCTGTGTTTCCTTTTTCTGGTTATTTGGCTATAACCTTTCATAGAATACAGTGCAGATAATTGAACAAACTTTGTTGCATTATATTCTTGATTAAATTATCTTTCCATTGATATATAGTTTTATGGTACTACTCCAAAAAAAGTGGTGTTATTAGCCATCAAACCTCAAAAATACACTTTTCCTAAAAGGTTTCCACAATTTTGGCCACTATTGTATGGTACAATGGTTCTGAGATGACATCTGCCAGCTTCTTCAGAACTCTGAGGTGTAATCTATCAGGTCCTGGTGATTTATATTAATCAAGATCAGACAGGTGTTTTCTTAGCATTTTCTTGCTTATTTTATTTTTTATTTCTAGTCTATCTGTCAGGGTTCCGACTGGCAAACCCAACCAAGCAAATATCTTAGAGACATTTTGATCTCTTAATGTAAAACCTTATTTAGTACATTTCGGCACCAGCTCTGGCAAAACCCCACCCAAGTCCTACATAGTGAAAGCATAAAATTCTCTCTCCTCCCTCTGGATCAGGTCACAATGCCCAATTAAACAGCAATATTGTTATGAGAAAGTATTTCTGGGTTTGGCCAGACACCTGGTGAATGTCCTTGGTTCCCATGGTCTGCTTCCTTAATTTTTTAAGTCTGCATTCCAATTCAATTCCCTCTCCCCCAGGTTTGTTGGCAAGCTAAGAAGCAATAACTGTTGCAGCAGAAAAAAAAACATGCTTTAAAACTTGACACTGTCTTTTCCAGTTATGTTTTTGGTAGATTGGGCTATAATGTAGGTTGGGCTATAATTTCTTTTTTGCGTGAAGACTGATGAAAAGAATGAGTTAAGCAGCTTTGCTTTCTTTCTGCTCCCTGTTACTTCCTTGCCATCTTCTCTCTTGAGTGGACTGACTGTTTCCTTGATCTTTTTCTTGTTATTTATATGCTGAAAGAAACATTTTTTTATTATCTTTGACTTCTGTTGCAAGTCTTTGTTCATTCTAAGCCTTTCCTTTCCTTTATCTTTGCAGATTTGGGCTATTTGTTGATATTCTACCTTAGTTATGTGTCCCTCTTTCCATTTTTCATACTTGTCCTTTTTGTCTTTTAGTTAGAGAGAACTTTGTGTAACCATGCTCTTTTCTTCTTGGATTTCTTGTTTTTCTTTTTCAGTGGTATTGTGTCAGACTGGGCTTTTATGATCATATTTTTCAGAGAATCCCACACTTCTTGAGTTGTTTTCCCCTTTAGGATTTTATCCATCGGATTTTTCTTAGGCTTTCTCTTAGTTTGTTAAAATCAGCTCTTTTAAAGTTTAAGACACTGGTTGGATTATGTTCTATTGCCTGTGTTTGCATTATATTGAATTCCAATATAACATGGTCACTCTCACCTAGCATTCCAGAGATTTCAATTCCATCTATCACTTCTTCTCTATTGTAAGAATTTGGTCCAGTATAGCTTTTCCTCTAGTTCTCTCCTTCATCTTTTGGATGACAAAGTTGTCAGCAAAATTGGTGAGGAATCTGTTCGATCTCCCACTTGCTCCAGAGTTTGTCTCCCAGTTGATATCAGGGTAGTTAAAGTCTCCCATTACCAGTGCTTTTTTTGTAAAAAAAAAAAAAGGGGGGGGGGGCGGAACTCACACATGTCATACAACCCACCTTGTGTACTCTACAAGGTTCCATCCAAAAAAAGGTGCTGGAACTCCGTTCTGGGCGTTCTATGACAAAAAAGGCCCTGCCCATTACTACTGTGGCATGTTTCCTACATACATTTGTTAATTGGTTAGCAAAGAATTCATCTATTTCTTTTGCTTGGTTGGGTGGCCTGTAGTATATGACTATAGTAATGTCATTCTTTTTTCCTTTTATATTGACCTATATGGATTCTAGAAGGTTTACCTAGAAAGATAGAAAAGGTGGACTCAAAAAGTCAGCACCTTCATAAGCATATCAATGCACTGCCAATTCATTGGTGACATCCATTTTGCTCTCCAAATTCATGGGGACCTAACCCTAACCGTAAGTGGATTTACCCGCCAATGGGATTTTCCCAGGTATTTTACATGGACTGGTAGAAAAGGGGCTCAAAAAGTCAGCCCCCTCCTAAGCATATCAATGCACTGTGAATTCATTAGTGACGTTCTTTTTTCTCTCTGAGTTCATGGGGACCTTACCCTAACTCTAAGTGGGTTTACCTTCCAATGTGATTTTCTCTTGCATTTTACATGGAAAGATAGAAAAGGAGGGTGAAAAACTCAATGTTCTCCTAAGTATATTGATGTGCTGCCAATTCATTAGCGACATTCATTTTGTTCTCTGAGTTCATAGGGACCTACCCTTTGTTTTACAAGGAAACACAGATACCATAGGCGCAAACATTCAGCACCCTCCTAAGCAACAGATCTATAGATCCACCTGTGATATCTATTTTTCTCTCCAAGTTCATGCAGAGCTAACTTAACCCTAAGTGGCTTTGCTCTCCAATGGGATGTACCCATGCATTATACCTGGAAAGGTGACTTTTTGATCCCGCCCTATCTAGGTTTCCTGGGGAAATGCATGTGAAAGTGCCATTGGGCAGAAACCCACTTAGGGTTAGGATGAGGTCTCCATGAAGTCAGAGAGGGAAAATGGATGTCATGAAACAATTCATTGCATATTTTTATATTAGCCCTGCCTAAGTCCAGTTTGATAGGATTAAATTGATAAATTGATATTTTAATTGATTGTTTTTAAATGTAATCAAATTGAGTTAAATTAAGCAATTTATTTTTTAATTGTAACTGATTGATTATTGAATTTTAATATTTTAAATTGATCATTATACTGAAATTTAATTATATTTTAAATCGTGGGGGTGGAAATTAATTAGTGGATTGGTGAATGGTGTGACTGTCATTGTTTGAAGGTTGGATTACTAGAATGTGGGGAGGGGATTTTTGTGATGATAGTGGGAGGTGGGGGGGAGTTCTATTCTTATAATGAATATGGAATGATGAATGGATATGGTTGTATGAATGGTGCCAGTCTGCCAGACGAATGGGAGGCCGCGGAGTGGGGGGGTGCTAGACCCGGGGTGGCAGAGGGTGGGCCTATACCGGTCGTATGGGGGAGAGGCAGATATGGCAGGAACAGAGGGGTAGGCCGCTCTCGGGGAACAGGGATCCGCTGCCTTACAGCGATTCCCTGTTCTGGCCCCTCTATAACAACTGGTTCAACCTGCAGTACTGGTGACGAACGAAATCCGGACCCTGGACTCAGACTGTTGCTGCTTAATGCCAGGTCAGTTCAAAATAAAGCTCCCCTCATCCGGGAATTAATCTGTGATGAGGAGGCCGACCTGGCATGTATCACCGAGACCTGGCTGGGCACCGAGGGGGGTGTTCCCCTCTCGGAAATGTGCCCAGCTGGGTTTCGGGTGTGGCACCAGCCGCGACCCCAGGGAAGGGGGGGAGGAGTGGCTATAATAGCCCGGGAGACCGTCGGCTTGCGCAGGCTCACTGTTTCCGAGATTTCGGGTTGTGAGTCCCTCCTGGTGAAGTTGGACCTAGGAGTTCAGGTGGGCTTGTTGCTTACGTACCTGCCTCCCAGCTGCGTGGCATCAGCCCTGCCTGCGTTGCTCGAGGAAGTGGCTGGGCTGGCAGTTGAACTCCCGAGGCTGATAGTCCTGGGAGACCTCAACTTGCCTTCGCTTGGCCGGGCCTCTGGGTTGGCGCAGGAGTTCATGGCTTCCATGGCAACCATGGACCTGACTCAAGTAGTTCAGGGTCCGACCCACCAGGGGGGGCATTCGCCCGATATGATCTTTCTCTCGGAACAGCTGAGCGATGGTTTGGTGTTAAGGGGTTTAGTCACGGTACCCTTGTCATGGTCAGACCATTTCCTGCTGCGGCTTGACTTTGGGGCTCCAATCCTCCCCCGCAGGGAGGCGGAACCGATTAGGTGGTTCCGCCCCAGACACCTGATGGATCCAATGGGTTTCCAGACGGAGCTTGGGGAATTACCAGATTCGCTCGTACACGGTTCGGCAGAGTCCCTTGTGGCGGCCTGGAATATAGCTGCTGCGGGGACTTTGGATCGGATCGCGCCTATGCGGCCTCTCCATGGTTTCGGACCCAGGAAGTCTCCTTGGTTTACTGAGGAGCTCAGGGGGATGAAACGTCTTAGGAGACGTCTAGAGAAGCGTTGGAGAAGATCGAAGGCTGAATCTGATCGAACCAGGTTGAGATCACACATTAGATCCTACCTGAGAGCGATTAAAGCGGCAAAATCCTGGTACTTTTCCGCTTTAATCGCGTCTGCGGAATCGCGCCCGGCTGCCCTGTTTAGGGTGACTCGGTCTCTCCTTGGTACGGGGAGGTCCGGGGGACCCTTGCAGGGAAGTGCCGAGGATTTTAACAACTTTTTCGCAGACAAAGTCGCTCAGATCCGGGCGGACCTCGACTCCAACATTGTAGCAGTGGCGACTGATAATGATTCAGTCGAGGTGACTGGGGCTCGTCTTAGTCAGTTTATTTGGGATGAGTTTGAAGCTGTTACACCTGATGAAGTGGACAAGGCCATTGGAGCTGTTAGTAATGCCACCTGCTTGTTGGACCCGTGTCCCTCCTGGCTGGTCTCGGCCAGCAGGGAGGTATCACGGAGCTGGATCCAGGAGATAGTCATCGCTTCTTTGAGGGATGGGTCCTTTCCGGCTCCTTTAAAGGAGGCACTTGTGCGCCCACTCCTCAAGAAGCCTTCCCTGGATTCAGCCATTCTTTCGAACTATCGTCCTGTCTCCAACCTTCCCTATGTGGGGAAGGTTGTTGAGAAGGTGGTGGCGCTTCAACTCCAACGGGCCTTGGAGGAAACCGATTATCTGGGTCCCTTGCAGTCGGGATTCAGACCCGGTTACTCTACGGAAACTGCTTTGGTCGCGCTGATGGATGATCTCTGGCGGGCCCGGGATAGGGGTTTATCTTCTATCCTGGTGCTTCTTGACCTCTCAGCGGCTTTCGATACCATTGACCATGGTATCCTTCTGCGCCGACTGGAGGGGTTGGGGGTGGGAGGCACTGTTCTCCAGTGGTTCTCCTCCTACCTTTCTGGCCGGTCGCAGTCGGTGTTGGTAGGGGATCAAAGATCGACCTCTAGGCTCCTCCCTTGTGGGGTGCCGCAGGGGTCGGTTCTTTCGCCCCTGCTGTTTAATATTTACATGAGGCCGCTGGGTGAGATCATCCATAGACACGGGGTGAGTTACCATCAGTACGCTGATGATACCCAGTTGTACGTTTCCACCCCGTGCCAAGTCAGCGAAGCAGCAGAAGTGATGTGCCGGTGTTTGGAGGCTGTGAGGGCCTGGATGGGTGAGAACAGACTAAAGCTTAATCCCGACAAGACGGAGTGGCTGTGGGTTCTCCCTCCCAAGGACAAGACCAACTGTCCGTCCATTACTCTGGGGGGGGAAACTTTGAACCCCTTGGAGAAGGTTCGTAACTTGGGTGTTCTCCTCGATCCACAGCTGCACTTAGACCAACATTTGGCGGCTGTGACGAGGGGAGCATTTGCCCAGGTTCGCCTGGTGCACCAGTTGCGACCTTATCTGGACAGGGAGGCCTTGCTCACAGTCGCTCATGCCCTTATCACCTCGAGGATCGACTACTGCAATGCTCTCTACATGGGGCTACCCTTGAAGAGTGTTCGGAGACTTCAATTAGTCCAGAATGCAGCCGCGCGAGCAATCGTGGGCTTACCTCGGTATGCCCACATTTCACCAACGCTCCGCGAGCTGCACTGGCTACCTATTAGTCTCCGCTCGCAATTCAAAGTGTTGGTTATTACCTATAAAGCCCTACATGGCCTAGGACCAGGTTACTTGCAGGACCATCTTTTGCCTCATACCTCATCACGACCGGTCAGAGAGCACAGAGTTGGTCTTCTCCGGGTCCCGTCGACCAGTCAATGTAGGCTGGCGGGCCCCAGGAGAAGGGCCTTCTCTGTTGCGGCCCCTACCCTCTGGAATCAGCTCCCTCCGGGGATTCGGACCGCTCCCACTCTTCTGGCCTTCCGAAAAGAATTAAAAACTTATTTGTGTCGGCAGATCTGGGAATGATTGGTGTTGAATGTTGGATGAATGTTTTTTTATTAAAAAATTTGGGGTATTGTTTTAACTTTATGATCATCTTAATTTAATTTATATTAGACTTATTAAATGCGATTGTTATTTATCTATGTTGTAAGCCGCTCTGGGTCCCCTGGAGAAGAGCGGCTTATAAGTCTAATAAATAATAATAATAATAATAATAATAATAATAATAATAATAATAATAATAATAATAATAATAATAATAATATCGGTATGCTTAAGAGGGCGTTTTACTTTTTGAACCCTCCCTATCTAGGTTTCCTGGTCAAGTACATGGAGTAATCCCATTGGAGGGCAAACCCACTTATGGCTAGGGTTAACCCGACACCATTCCAGGTCATTTAAAAAGATGGGATTTTGGTGGATTTGCATGTTAAGGTATAAATATACGGTATTATTCTAAAGCCTTTCGTGATAACACTTAGAATTGCCTTAGGTCAGGGGTAGGCAACCTTGGCTCTTTTATGACTCAACTTCAACTCCCAGAATTCCATGGTTGAAGTCCACGAGTAATAAAAGAGCCAAGGTTGCCTACCCCTGCCTTAGGTGAAGAAGGAAGGAAAATGGGAATACAGATTTTTTTTTTTAGTCTGTTGGTTTGTGTAATGTAGAGATCCTATGAAGTCTGGCAGGTCTAAGCTTCTCAAACATTTGAGTGGTAAAAGTGTCATGATGCATTTGGTCTGACTTGGTGGCAGAATTGTTGCCCGAAGAGAGAATTTTGTGTAGGCTAGGTGCAAAGCTTGCAAAGCACATTTGCTTTCTGGCAAGGTTCAGTCATGCATTGCAATGGTGTGGGGAAAAAAGAATAAAATTTACAGTGTGCTTTAAGATATTTATGGAATCATGTTTTCCTGTATTTATGTACTATGCATCCATTGTACCATGGACAAATACAGAAAGAAAAGAAGTCCCAGTGATAAGGAAAGTCCCATGGAATTCAACAGCCCTTCCATCCTATGTTATGCTGAAGACTGCTGCTTAAGAAGGTATATTGGAACAATCATACATTTTGGCCTTGGTTCTATTCAGATAAGGCTCTGTTTTTGTTTTCACCATTTTAAGTCCCACAGTATTATCTGAAGCTACATTTTTTAAAAACCACAATGCAGTTGCATTCAAGAGTGAAATGCTATTAGCGTCAGGGAGACTGTTCCAAATTTCACCCACTATGATCTAAATAATTGTTCTTTGTGCATGACTTTGCTTGGGAGTATGCGCCACTGGACATAATTTGACATATTTCATTGGGTCGTTCTGAGAAAGTATTTTTAAAAAACAAGTTTATGCATAAAATCCAATAGATTTGGAGGGGTAAAGCAGATGGTTTTTCGACTGTAGCTTCTGTTGGAGTGCATGATCAAGTTACTGATGTTGTGGAAAATATGGCTATTCACTTGTTGCCAGGACGGGAAATGGAAATCTAATGGACTGTGTCACTATCTGTAGGCAATGTAGAGACAGTAATGAATATAAAACTGTTTCATCTAAAATGGTTGTTTCCTTGCTCTGAAGACTTTCAATGGAGATGTGGTGGAATCATCCTCCTTGAAAATAAGCACAACTTTACAGGGTGTGAGGGAAATCACAAAATGAGAGGAATTTGGCTCAGTGTCAGTGAGTAGCACAAAGCAAACCAAACGACCTCACAGAAGGTCCCACAGCATAGACAAGCAAAAATTTTCTAAATCACGAAAGAAGTACAGTGGTAGATGAAAAACAACGGACCTGTCATCCCAAGCTTATATGGACAATCCAAAATACACAAGCCCAACATATTAATTTGTCCAATTGCATCAATACTAGCAACCTTAGCTTACAGTATAGTCAAAGAACTTACAAAAAAGCTTAGAAATCTCATAGAGGGGAATAAATGTTCTATTAGTCCCTCACTATAATGCCTCCAGAAAAATCAAAGACCTAAAATAGAAGATGAAATTATGGTGTCATTTGATGTCTCAGCATTCTCCATAGCCATAGACCCAGAATTAGCAAAAGAATCCATGGCAGCAGTACTACACAACACACCTGCCTAGCCAAGGAATGGAATCTCTAGAATCAAGGATCTTATCATCCACTTCCTCACTACCTCCTTTTAGCTTGATGGACAGCTATACCAACAAATTGGAGGAACACCTGTAGGATCATCACTCTCAGGACTAATAGCGGAGACTGTAATGAGCATCTAGAAATTATAGCACTGTCATACCTACAATCAAAAGTATGGATGTGGTATGTAGATGATACCTTCATCATCATCATAAAAAAAGAAACAACTAGAAAAGACACATGAAATGATAACATCTTCAAAGAAATAAAATTCACATAGGAAAAAGAAAACAGCAGACATTGCCCTTCCTGGATATCCTCATCAGCAGAGGAAAAGATGGCAAATTAGAAATGCAAGTCTATCAAAAAAGAACTCATACAACAAACCAACTTCCTACAAGAGTTGCTGTGTAAGAACTTTATTCAGATGAGCAGAAACCTTAATTCAGCAACCTGGAACATCAGAAAAAGGAAACAGACCATCTTCAAACAAAATGCCTGATCACCCAGTTCACTAAATCGCAACCAACACAATGTATGAAAAGAATAACACTGTTAGGCTTTAAAAAACCCTCAGAAATAATAGATAGTCCTTGATTTATAACCATTTGTTTAACAATGATCCAGAATGACTTGTAAAGCACTTCCAACCATCACAAAATATTATACCACCACTCCTGCAGTTATGTAATTGTGATTTGGGTGCTCCAATCATGAAGATTTAAGTTCCATTCCTGCATCCTGCTGGAGTGTGTCTCTCTGCTCAGGGGCTGAAAAACCCTACTTGGATTTCAGTGGGGAGGATATTCAGCTCCTGAGTGGAACCTATCAGAATCTACTCCACCCTAGGCCTTCAGCCCTCCTATCCTGGAAGTCCATCTGTCTGATGACCTGCCAGATCACTTAACAAATGCAAATGAGAGTGCTGGGATTGCAGTCATTGAGCAAAGCATTCACATGACACCATACACAGCATAACAGCCAAGATTGTGCTTGCCAGTTTTGGTAGTGGACTATTACAACCACATGGCATCACCGTAGCACACAAACCAACTAAGTCCCCCAAAACATCTTATGTAAACCAAAAGACCCAGTAGCCCAAGAAGAAGAAAAAAAAACATGACTATGTTGGATAGGCAGGCAGAAGACTAACAGACTGCATCCATGAACACCAATTAGCATTCAGAAGAAACAGTGAGAAATCCTTAATCTCACAATGCACTGATAGGCTAATCCACAGTTTCAACTCAGAAAACAGGAGTATCCTGGATCAAGCCAAATCCAAAAATGCTAGGGAATTCCTATAAGGTTGAGATTCAGTTAGATTAGCCATCGACAGATACATAGAAATAAAACATAGTTACATATGTTCAGAAGAGACAATAAAAAAGCTAAGAAGGAAACAAAAAAGGCTCCCCTCCAAGCAGCCAACACCCAGATAAGCAGAGATTAACACCAACAAACAACCAAGCAGAAAATGTTCAATCAAGGAACTATCAAAGAGGAAAGCAACACTGGCAGGACAAGCTACTGTATAAAAAGAGGGAACAAAGCCCACTCTCAGTTGCATTGATGATGCTATCTAGTTGGGTAGTGAAATATCTGCAAGCAGACAACCAGGCTCAGAGAGCACCATAGATTTCACAGTTCAACCTTGAGATATATAAATTCTCTGGAATATAGTCATGGCTATATATGTATGATGAACATTACCTGCTCTAGAATTTCAGGCTCCAATGAGCACAGTATTCTAACTGATTAGATTGAATCCCCCAATCTAAAAGAGAATATAAAAGCTACGATAAATACGTCTCAGGTTTATATATTTGTCAGGGATTGTTTGTTTATGATTTGGTTCAATTTTTATTTCAACAGGTGCTCTTTTAACAGCTTAGAATACATTGCTTTTATCACACTATCTGATTTTTAAAAAAACACACACACACACAATGTGAATAACCTTATCTAAGAAGATTAATAATTCCACCGCACAGCCCAAAGGCCGTCAAGAATCCTGCTGTGTCAAAGTCTGATTGAAACCTTATTGGTTCAACAGGGAGGTTTCTGAAAAGCACTTCTATCTGCAGGTGCGTTAAGTAACGGGCACAGCACTTAAAAAGTTTTTCCCATGATGTCAATTAAGTCATACAAATGGCATCTACAGGCAGAAGATAGCAATACAGATGATGCTTGTCATTTCAGCTCCTCCCAGTACTCTGGAAGTGAGTTAGATTGACCTGGAGTGTAGAGAATTCCAGTGTGTTGATGTTACCCATATGGACCCTTGCAGGATTAAAAGCAGTTTAACCAGCATGGCTGCTATTCTGGATAACAGAAAGAGGGAACAATTTCAGATGGGGGAGTGCATCCTAAAAGAAGTGGCCACGATGGGCAAGACAGGAACAGGGTGACATCTCCAGAGCAGACAGGGCTTGGGGAAGAGCTGTTGGAGAGCCCTTGGAGCGTAGAACGTTCTCCAGGATTCTCTAAGGCTGCAAGAAGCTTCTGCAGAAGAACCAGATTCACACAGAAGCCCTTTCTGGCTTTTACATCTGCCAAGCAGAGAAAACCAAAGCAATACAGGCAGTCCTGGGCTTATGACCAAAAGGGAGCCCCAGATTTTTGTTGTAAAGCAAGTTTTGTTGTTAAGTGAGTTTTGCCCCATTTTACGACCTTTCCTGTCACATTTGTTAAGTGAATCACTGCAGTTGTTAAGTGAATAACCTTGGTTGTTAAGTGAATGTGGCTCTCCCATTGCCTGTGCTTGTCAGAAGGTTGCAAAAGGGGATCACATGATCATGGAACACTGCGACCGTCATAAATAGGAGCTACTTGACAAGTATCTGAATTTTGATCACGTGACCCTGGGGATGCTGCAACGCTCATAAGCGTGAAAAATGGTCATAAGTCACATTTTTCAGTGGCGTTGTAACTTTGAACAGTCCTTGTGTGTCATTTCATCTCACAACAAAGACGGGAGGAATGGAGGCCTCTGGGATCTTCCTTGAAGTGAAACACTCATTTGTACGGCCTTGTACTGCTTTGAGGCCGACATTTTAGACTCCAGGCCTACTTTTAAAACATTCCAGCTGTTTCTGTTCTTCTGAAAACAGAGAGGAATCCTGTCTCTTTGGGGTGTTTGCCCCAGTTACCTAAATCCAGTTGAGGCTTTAATAACAACACTGTTGATCTAGCAAGCCATCGCAGTGACATCCTATGGCTGCTCCTTTATTCTGAGAATAGAATTTACCTCCCCTGTGGCTTCTGCCACCGAAATCCTGCAGAGAGATTTAATTGCAAGAACCCTTCCCTAATCAGTAATATTTGCACTCATTTCAGCACTGTTATTGTTTATTTTGCTTGTGTATCCTGTCTTTATGAACTGCATATTCTGTGCGGGGAAAAGGCTGTGTTCTATCTACATGGAAGATAAGGAGAGGATGGGGCTTCTGCTGCATAACCACACAACACAATAAATGTGTTTTCTTAATGCTCATGATAACAAATTTAACAGGAATTTAGAGTCTGTAAATTTGACAGGTTATTTTCAGGCTTTAATATATTAATTGGTGCACATACTGTATACACTACAGGCATGGGTGGGTATTCCTTACTAATATCACTGTATGCCTCACGTATTTCCCCCCCCTCCTTCTCTTTCTTAATGGGTACAGTTCCTTGGAGCCTATGGTTCATTTAGAAAGAAAACAGAGCGGCTATCACCCTATAGGTCAGCGGCTAACCCACATCCCTAGGACACTTCTGATATATTTTCACACCCCTTACAAAAGTTCAAAATATGAATCATGCATATACACTATAATTTTGAAAACCCAAGTTTTCGCACTCCCTGGAATATCGTCTCGCACCCCCAGGGGCTGCAAGTATCCCTGGTCGGGAACCCCTGCTATGGGTGATTACACTTAATTCTTTGCTTGTACAATTGCCTTGTCTGATTCACAGGGCGTTATGGGGAGTGGATGGGAAACACTGTCTCATTTAGAACTGCAACTGCCAACTGCTTTGTAGAATAATTTTTGCCTTTGTTCATAAAAGTACAGGTAATCCTCAAATTACAGCCATTCATTTAGCGACTAAAGTTACAACAGCACTGGGAAAAGTGATTCACAAATGTTTTTCACACTTACGACCACTGCAGCATTCCCCTAGTCCAGAGGTTCTCAACCTTGGTAACTTTAAGACTTGTGGACTTCAATTCCCAGAATTCCTCAGCCAGCAAAGGAATTCTGGGAGTTGAAGTCCACATGTCTTAAAGTTGCCAAGGTTGAGAACCCCTGCGGGCCTAGTCACATAATCAAAATTTGAATGCTTAGCAACTGGTTCATATTTATGACGGTTGCAGTGTCCCGGGGTCACGGAATCACTTTTGTGACATTTTGACAAGCAAAGTCAATGGGAAAGACACACTTATTTAACAACCATGTTGCCAATGGAACAACTCACTTAACAACGGTGGCAAGAAAAAGTCACAAAAGGAGCAAATCTCACTTAACGTCTGTCTTGCTTAGCCACAGAAATGTTGGGCTCACTTGTGGTCATAAGTTGAGGACTATCTGTATTAATGAGGGAAAGAATGTTGTCTTTTGACCAGTTACACTAAAGTTAGACTCTACTAACTCAGTGACAAAGCATGATTAACAGAAGCAATGTGAAGATGCCATTCCCTCCCTTTTGGAAAGAAAACAAATATGGGGACAGGTGCTCTACCTATATCTTTCTTGTAATGTTTACTTGGGTCCTGGAAATTGGGACAAAAATAAAGCCGAATTGAAATTTTTGGTAGCACACCAAAAAGTTAAAGAGAAGTGGAGAAGAATAAAAATGCCAAGTTTTACTTGTTTAACAGAATTAATTAACAGAATAACAGGGTTGCAAGGGATCTTGGGGATCCTCTAGTCCAGGGATAGGCAACCTTGGCTCTTTTATGACTTGTGGACTTCAACTCCCAGAATTCCTGAGCCAGCATGGCTGGCTCAGGAATTCTGGGAGTTGAAGTCCACGAGTCATAAAAGAGCCAAGGTTGCCTATCCCTGCTCTAGTCCAACCCCCCTGCTCAAGAAAGACACGTATACCATTTCAGATAAGTGGCTGTCCAATTTCTTCTTAAAAACTTCCAGTGATGAGGCAACCACAACTTCTGGAGGCAAGCTGTTCCACTGGTTAATTGTTCTCACCGTTATAAAATTTCTCCTTAGTTCGAGGTTGCTTCTCTCCTTGATTAGTTTCCATCCATTGCTTCCTATCTTGCCTTCTGATGCTTTGGAAAATAGGTTGACCCCTCCTCTGCTCTCATGTCACCCCCCCCCAGTTCTTCTTTTCACTAGATTAGACATACCCAATTCCTACAATCGCTCTTCATAAGTTTTAGCCTATTTAGTGCAATGTATCTTGTGGAAGTTGCTGGTATAAAATTGCATCCAGGCAAAATAAAGGAATGCTGAAGAGAATGGAGTGCTGGAGATATGGACCTGGGGCCAATGTTGTGGGGATAGTGATTAGGAAAGGACAAAGAGATATGAGATGGAACTGAAATATGAAATATCTATTACAAATCCACATAGCTGGAAGCACACACAATAAGAATGATGAATTTGCTAAGACAGCTAGCGAATTAGCCCTGGGTCTGAGTAATGGTTTAGGCCTAGGAAATGATAGGAATACAGCAAAATCAAGGTGCCGCATTTACAGATATGAGAGTTGGGATAAAGTAGAAGGCTGCGGTGAAGTTAATGGGGAGAGGTGATATTTAACTTTATGAAAGTCTTTCTTCCAGAAGCAATATTAAGGTTTTGGAAGAGATAGCATTTCTTCTCCATAAAAGAAAGGGGAAAAACCACAAAGAAAGCAAAGTTGCCCTTTGTTTCACTGCTTGTGTGGATTCTGTATTTTTTATTTAAATGCTATCTACTGTAATTCTTAAAGCAAAATAACAGAAGGGAAAAGAACTACTGATTTCTTTTTTATCTAGTTTACCTAGGTGAAGCAATCGATCGGTATTTGATCTATATTGTGTCTTCAATAAAAATATGGAAATTTATGGATAGGAAGACACACAGACCCAATTTTGATATATAAAACAGCAATACTAGAAGATGATTTCTGGTACATTCTTTAGTGGAAATTGTTACATTGGTTGCATTTGCATGACATTCTATGCTGTCAAGTTCAATTAATGAGTATTTGTACCTACACATTTTCCTCTTCATGTGTGGCTCTTTAATTCAGGTTTGGAATTTAGCTTCTCACTTTTTATATGTGGAGAACATGCACCCTCTCCCCCTGATGAGGGACATGCTGGGTTATTTGACAAAGGGGAAAAGCTTCACTAAACTCAACTCGAGGGAGGTGTACTATTGAGAGGATTTAACAGGGGGATGAGTAGAAAACCACACACAATTGCCCCCTAGGCTGCTACCAGTTCCAAGTGATGCCCTTTGGGCTGTAGGGGGTTCCTGCTATATTCATGCAGCTAATAAATGAAGTTCTACGTGAGCATTTATACAAAACGGTCTTGGTGTACTTGGACGATATATTAATATACGCTGAAACCCCTGAAGAGCACATGAAGCTAGTTAGAGGGGGAGTTCAAGGTTGGGGATAGAGTGTACCAAGTTCCTTAATCTGTGGAGCTGTGGTGGTACAGTAGTTAGAATGCAGTACTACAGGCTACTTCTTCTGACTGCCGCCTGCCAGCAGTTCGGCAGTTCGATTCTCACCGGCTCAAGGTTGACTCAGCCTTCCATCCTTCCGAGGTTAGTAAAATGAGGATCCAAACTGTTGGAGGCAATATGCTGACTCTGTAAAACTGCTTAGAGAGGGCTGTAAAGCACTGTGAAGTGGTATATAAGTGCTATTGCTATTGCTAATCTGAGGCAGCCTTGCAAGAAGCTGGGCCACAGTTCCAAAGGACCCTTCCAGATTATCGAGATCATAAATCTGGTTATTGTGACTTTTGGTTCTGGATCGTGGTGCTTGCAACTTGCAGCTGTGTAAAGAGACTGCTCTCTTCGCCAGCTGATTCTCCACTGCTGGTAGACCCTTAATCGGGTCAAAAAGCTGCCCTGGAGGGGCGGCTATCATTGAGGAGGTCCTCGTTGTCCGTGGAAGAGTGGCAGCTTCTTCCACGACCTGAGAGTGCTCCTTTGGGCTGACGGTGGAAAGACCGGCCAGTAAAATGGCTGTTCACCTTGCTGCTGTAACCAGAAGTCAGAAGAATATCTAAGCGCAGGAACCACTGAGACTTTTTTTCCCCTCTCTTGCTTCTCCTTTTTTTTGTGTGCTTGTAAAGAGCACTTTTGAAATTATTTCCCTACTCTAAGAAGGCAGCGTTTGTGAGTGTGGGAAAAGAAGCTTAAATGGACTGAATTAATTTAAAGTGACTTTTTTCTATTTTTATTTTTTTTATTTACTTTGGGGTCTTAGAAATTTTTTTTTAATATTGAATTTACTATTGGACTTAGTCTATATTTGAAGAAATCTCATTTTTTGTGTGTTTCCTGATCTTGTTAATGTTATTCCTGGTGTCTGGGAGGAGATTTTATATTTTACTGAGGACACCTTGTGGAAAAAGTCAAAATTGCAACTCTTTCTTTTTTCTGATGGTGAGACTGACTTTGGCCTTCAGATTACCATAAAAGGGAAAAGACAAAGAAACTTAACAGCTGTATTTGTGGGAGTGGATATTGATTAAATGTTCCTGTGTTCAACAGAAGCTGTGTTCAACAGCTTCTATTAAAAGATACAGACTGTTTCTAATTATTTTTGAAATGGAGAAACCCTATGTTCAACTTGACTATAAACTCATATTGAAAAACTTTGTGAAGCTACTGACCAAATATGTTTGCAAATAAAAGAGTGCACTATAGCAATAAGAAACAGAAATTCTGCTTTGAATCTACAAATTGACCCCCAGACTCTATCCGAGCATCCTATAGACCAAAAAACAACAGAAGCGGAACCAACTAAGATTAAAGAAGATTCCACTTTACTTTATATGCATTCTGATGAGAGCTTCAAGGAACCAGAAAAGACTGTAATTAAACCACTTACAATTCCAAAACCAACAGAAATGGATAGACAAGCTCAACAAACCGAGAACTATGATAGCTTGGATAAGCAATTATTAACTACAAAGTTGGACATAACTGAGTCTGTTATTCAACAGTTTCAAATGTGGAGACTTGATTCTTTAAAACAACATGGGATTATTTACAAAGAAGCTAGGTTTCTAAAACAGAAAAGAGGACACTTTTGTTTTACCCAAAGGATACTACAAGGCACAAAAAGTGAGTTGTTCATTGATATAGAGGCGTTGCTATGGAAACCTGTCTGGCATAAAAAGAAAGCTAGAATAAGATTTAAGAGTGTGACTGAAGGCTTTATATAACAGGTTTAAAAGGTTTTTTTAGATATGGATTGATTTATGGTTTAAGACAGTTAAATAAGATGTTAGATTGAATAAAAATTAATTAAAGATTTGAATTTAATAAGAAGATGTTTGTTTATGTATTAACATGTTTGTTGTGCATATAGTAATTTTGGGAGGGGGTTAAAGGAGTTTGACACAGATATTGAGGGATTGATAGATTATAAAGTATAATAGAGTAGAAAGGCATTTTTTTCTTTTTTCTTTTCTTTTCTTTTTTGTTTTCTTTCTCTTTTCTTTTTTGAACTAATATTTTTGCTGTTAGAAATGATAGTTATTTTGTTATGGAAGAAAAATAAGAAATAAGAAAAAATGATATTAATAAATGATTAGTAATTATGTTAAGGAAAAAGGGAATGGAGAGACCACTTGAAGTGTTAATTATGTATTTATATTAGCAATATGAAATATAGCAATTGAAATAGTAAAGCTCAATACAGGATTTGGACTTATTGAGATAAAATGTTATTGATGATTGTTTGGATTGACTTAGTTGTATTGAAATACATTAATTTGAATATAATATATTATTAGAGGGAATAGAGAGGGGGTTCCTAATGATCTAATGATTTAATTTGAACTATATGAGTATGACTTTGTTTTTGGACAATTGATTACCCTGCCACTATGTTGATTCTTAAGCAGTTGTTTGTAAAATGAAAAAAAAAACTAATAAAACTTGTTTTTTTTAAAAAAAATAAATCTGGTTATTGTAGAGCTGCAGCTGCCAAAAAGCCTCAAGTGATTGCACCCAGTGTTTCACTGTAGTCTGTTGAAGCCTTTCCCACCCCATCGTCAAAAGAGAGGAACACTATAAAATCAAGGAGATTCTAGACTCCCAGTCCCATAGGGTGTAACTGCAATATTTGCTGTTATGGAGGTGCTATCCCTTAGCTGATGCAGAATGTGTGACTGTAACAGATGTGAAGACAATTAGGTTAATGTGCAGATTTCATGCCAAACATCCAGGTCAACCCCAGTGAGGAGAGAAACAAAATAATGGCTAATGTGGCTTGCACCTATGTTTTTATTTTCTAGGACTAACATTCCTCTGGAACAGCGGTTCTCAACCTGTGGGTCGCGACCCCATTTGGGGTCGAATGACCATTTCACGGGGGTCGCCAAACAACGCAGTCTGCCATTTTTTCCCCTTTTCCTTAGCTGTGCTACTCCCTCTTATTGACTTTTGAAAGCCAATAGAATAGACTCTCTTGAATAGAGTCTAATTCTATTGGCTTTCAAAAGCCAATAGGAATTGTCCAGGCTGTCTCTGTCCTGCTGAGCCCACCAAAAGTCCCAGTTGCCTAACAAGTTGTCTGCAGCTAAGGCGAGCTTTCTTGAAGTTTCCACCCCTCCCTGCTGAGCAACTACTAAATGTAAGTAAAAGAGGGCTGGTGGGGAGGGCTGCCCAGGAGTGCCTGGGCCTGCTTGTCACCGCACTGAGGCTAGCGGGGCAGCGAATGGTAGCTGGCGTGCGTAGGGCCCAGCGGGTGGCTTACCTCCCTTGGGCTGGGCCAGCTGGTGGCCCAGCCGGTGGTCGGCCTGCACCTTGCTGCTGCTTGCCATGGCCGCCCAGGAGCGCCTGGGCATGCCTGCCACCGCACCGAATGGGCGGTGGCCAAGGTAAGGCTAGCAGGGCAGCGGCGGGTGCTGGGGCCTGGTGGGTGGCTTACCTCCCTTGGGCTGTGCCAGCTAGTGGCCCAGCCGGTGGTTGGCCTGCGCCATCGCTGCCGCCCAGGAGCGCCTGGGCCTGCCTGCCATGGCACCAAATGGGCGGTGGCCAAGGTAAGGCTAGCACGGCAGCGGCGGGCACAGGGCGGGTAGTTGGCGCGTGTGGGGCCCGGCAGGTGGCTTACCTCCCTTGGCCTGGGCCAGCTAGTGGCCCAGCCGGTGGTTGGCCTGCACCGTTGCTGCTGCTTGCCATGGCCGCCCAGGAGCGCCTGGGCCTACCTGCCACAGCACCGAATGGGCGGTGGCCAAGGTAAGGCTAGCAGGGCAGTGGCGGGCGCTGGGCAGGTAGCTTGTGCATGTGGGGCCGACTCTCAGCTGGCTGTCGGGAGCTGGGCGGTGTGTAGCAGCCCCGCCGGTTCCCCACTGATGTCCGGACTCCGACCCAACTCCCAGCTGACTGTCAGGAGTCGGGCTGTGCTCCTGGGGGCCATGCAGATGTCGGCTAGCTGCTGGCTGCGTCCTCCCCATCTCCCAGCTCATGGCAAGCCCAGGGGCTTGAAACGCGCCCCCGACGCTGCCCCAGGCCGACTCAGCTGCGTGGGTGGTCGGTCCGAGCCAAGCCAGGTCTGGGCCTCTGCCGGCGCTGCTGCTGGGCTGCTCTGCCACTGCCGCCGCTGCTGGCTGACCTGAGCTGTGGCGCCGAGCTTCCCCCCGCACCACCGGACCCACCTCCCTCACCGTCGGAGGCCGCCTTGGCCCTCTGGCGCCCGGCACGGCCCTGGGGATGGTGGGCAGGAGCAGCTCCTTCCTGGCTTGCTGGGCTCCGGGCCTCGGAAGCAGCCAGGCGGCGGGGAAGAGGGCAATGCCCGCATGTGCGTCGGAGGACAGCCAGACAGGCCGGGAGGGGAGAAGCGGCACCTTCCAAGCAGGAGCTGGTGCTCTGGCCGTGCCCCTCTCGCATCTAACGAATCGGGAAAGGCTTTGGCGGTGAAGGGTTGCGCAGCGTGGAAAGGGGCTCCCACGATCCCGCCACTGCGATGGCGCTCAGGAGGTTGGGGGGTGGCTGGTTGAGGGCAAGAGGTGCCATGATGAGGATGGGGGGGCTACAGACTACCATCCCCAGGAGCCCTAAAAAGCACTGTGGAAGAGTGGGGAATGCTGGGAGTTGCAGTTCATCACCATTTGGGAAAACATGACTCTCCAAAAATCTATCCTCCCTTCCTTCCTTCCTTCCTTCCTTCCTTCCTTCCTTCCTTCCTTCCTTCCTTCCTTCCTTCCTTCCATCTCCTTCCCGTCCCCTTCAATCTCTCCTTCCTTCCTTCCTTCCTTTCCCCTTCAATCTCCTTCCTTCTCCATCTCCTTCCTTTCCCCTTCCTTTCTTCCTTCCTTCCATCTCCATCTCCATCCCTTCCCCTTCAATCTCTCTCTCCTTCCTTCAATCTCCTTCCTTCTCCATCTCCTTCCTTTCCCCTTCAATCTTCCTTCCTTCCTTCCTTCCATCTCCATCTCCATCTCCATCCCTTCCCCTTCAATCTCTCTCCTTCCTTCCTTCCTTCCTTCCTTCCTTCCTTCCTTCCTTCCTTCCTTCCTTCCTTCCCTCCCTCCCAACATTTTTGAGCAAGGAAGAGTAAGCTTCTCCAGTGAGTATTGCTATATTGTTTTTGTAATTAATCACTATGCTTTAATTATGTTCAATTTGTAACAATGAAAATATACCCTGCATATCAGATATTTACATTACGATTCAAAACAGTAGCAAAATTACGATTATGAAGTAGCAATGAAAATAATTTTATGGTTGGGGGTCACCACAACATGAGGAACTGTATTAAGGGGTCATGGCATTAGAAAGGTTGAGAACCACTGCTCTGGAGGGTTGGCATGTCAAAATTGATTCACTTTCTTCATTGCCTGCATCAATCTCCAGCTCACAGTTTGCTAAATAGTAATGGGATGGTGGGGGGATTGTAAATTTCTAGGAAGGGGGAAGCTAAGGAATGCATGAGAGCCATCTGTCACCGGAGAGGGGCTACCCACCAAGCCCAGGTTCTTGGAGTTGCCAGACAGTGCAGATCGTTTTCCTAAAACAAAATTACTGAGTATAATTGGTGGGCAATGAACTGTGGACAGCTCAGGGGTGAAAAAGGGGTTTTATACTTTGCATGTTTGCACGGCCCAGTTTCTGGCATGCCATGGACTGGTGCCGGTCCATGGAACAGAGATTGGGGACCCCTGGTCTAATGGATACTGAGCCGGATCATTTTGAAAAATCTAGAGAGTTGAAGATATTGATGAGGGGAGTGCTCTGGTAAGCTGTGGCTGAGGAAGAGACACTAGCATAATGGTGCAGGCCTCAATTTCTAAGCTTTGTTATTCCGTGGCTGCTGTAACAGTATTGGAGAATGACCTTGGGAGACAGGAGGAAGAGATGGAGATTAGACAAGCAACATGTAAAAATAACATGGGGAGTGTTTTAGAAGGGGTCCTCCCTAGTTTTCTGAAGAGTAAAAGGAAAAGTAGGGTACAAATATGTTCAGGCTTACAAAATTCTGTCAATGTAGCCTTACAATAAAGTCAGAACTGTTACCTCTGGTTATGATTCTTGTCTGGACTACCTTGCATGGCTAACAGTGGCTGGACTGTCTTGGTCTCCAGGTTTTGTTGGTATGTGCCAGGTCTAAACATACATTAAGACCTTATTCATTTACAGTATGATATTGAATGAATGTGTGCATACCGGCCATATATTATTGAGACCTGGTTAAATAGTATGCATGTAATTCGTGACCTGCGTGGCAACTATGGACTTTTCACAAGAAAATGCAAGCCCAACACATATGTGGGCACATGCTTAATCTGGACATTACTTTGGAGTAGATGATATGTAATCTGAAGGTGGAGGACATCCATATCTACCTTGTGCTATGATCAAACTACAAATCACAGACTCTCTCGATGTCCAAATTTCCAGGGGAAATTCTAAAGGGTGCATGAGAAATTCCCTAACATTTTAACATGCAATTCAGTCCTTGCCTGGCAGATCTTTGCTTTGCCCATTTGCTGATCCAATGTATCCCCCTTGTTCTATTAAGGAACTAAGAAAAGTGAAATGACTGAAAATTCCCTTAGAACAGTGGTGGGATTCAAATATGTGAAGTAGCCTGTAGTACTGTGTGGATGCCAGAAGTCCATTCTGGGCCTGGGGAACAAAAAAATTAGCTACCGGTTCTGCCGAAGTGGTGTGAACTGGCTGAATCCCACCACTGCTTTAGAACAACATTGGTGGACTAACCCAAAGAGGACATGACCAAGTATTGGTAACAGCTCACATTTAAACATACACAGCTTCAAGAAGAGTAACAAAATAATCCTCTACACTTATTGCATCTGCAAACTTCTAAAAGCAGCCTTATTTAGAATAAACCAGTCTCTATAAACATTTTCAGGCATACTAGATGAATTTGTGGCTTCTGATATTTGAAGAACAGTTATGTAGAGAACCTGCTATGTTAGAGAGGATGCATGCTTTTGCTGAAAAGCATGGTGGTGCAAAACTGAAGCTTCCAATTTCTCTGGCTAGTGTAAAGACCAAACAATATGCCACGATCCTTACCTGGTTCTGACCTGTGTGTCAAAACTCAACCATGATGATTTGAAATCCCTGCTTTATGATGTTCTGCATTAAGTAAACCTAGCAAGTTGTGATTTGTCCAAAAATGAACAGGCTTAATTGTACCTCAGAAGTCAGTTATATTGATCTTTTCACACATTTATTTACAGAGAATTGATTTAATTGGTTCTAAAACAGTGTATGCTCTGAAAGGTCATCGTTACCATTTAAATCGGATTAGTTGCCCAACTCTTGGAACAAATATGATAAGTGAAGGCAAAGTCACATTATCCATACATGGATCAACCAAGCAACTGGGAAACTCCTGTGCATATAGTTTTCAAATTAAATTGGCCCAGAATGAATTGCACCAGTATACACAAACACTTCTCCAAACAGATTAATAGCAGCATTTGGAAGGTCAAATAATCAGTGCCTTCTTTTTTGGAGAAAATGATGGATAAACTCTCACTTTGCATGTCAACACCTGTTTGTCAAATGAGATTCTTATAAATAGAAAAACACAAAACATCTGCATCCTTGTGATTGAGTTTGAGTTTATTGCCTGACAAGTTTTCTCATTGTGGCCCTTGATTTTCTAGTCTAATATAATCCTGGTTCTTTATTAAGGGAAATAATAAAGGCCTGGTCTTTCATTCCAAGCCATCAACTTATTTTTCTGCCAGAATAACATAGGGAATTTGGAGCCTTATTACAGGTACAAACTAGTTTCACCCTTAGGGACCTCAGCTTTTCTTAGGCAGCAATAGGAGGCCTATATAAAACTGTAATTTGCAATCCAAATTTAATTTTGAACTTCATCTCACTTAAAAACGAAAATTAATATAAGTAGAACTTCCCTTTGTCACATGTACTTTCTGTCTGCAATGTGTTCTGTTTTGAGTTCAGACGCATAATTTAATTTTACAAATACAAATGGAATTGATGGACATTTTAAAGTTTTGTTGTACAATTTCATTGTGTGGCACATTTTAGCAAATTACATTTGGATTAAAGTCATTGATGCACTGTGCAAAACAAGCTTATTATATCGGTGACAGCATTGGACACCTCTAGAATCATTTTATTTCAAAGGAGGTAACTTTTAATGAAATCTTGCTTCACAGAATTGGTATGAGTATGAGCATTAAAAATGTAATAAAAAGGCCTCAGTGGGAATCCTACATAGGAGGGGAAATAAGTAGTGTATTGTCCCTCGTTATCAAAGAATTTCAAAGCATTTAATGTATTCTTCTCATCAGTCCTCAGGCACAGTTTCTGGGAATGCCAGTAAGAGTTCCTGGGAACTCCTCCCAGACTTGTCCCTTTATTTCTTCTCCTGCTGTGATCAAAACTACATCTTGGTCCCTGCTCGATAGGCCAACAGCTTGCCTATTGTTATAAGGGATCAAATTGGCACGAGAAGACATGCAGAAAAGATAATTAGATTTGGCATAAGACCAGTGGTGGGATTCAGATATGTGAACAACTGGTTCTCTGTGTGGATGCCGCTTCCGGAAGTCCATTCTGAGCCTGGGCAACAAAAAATTAGCTACTGGTTCTGCCGAAGTGGTACGAACCAGCTGAATCCCACCACTGCATAAGACTGATACTCAGCAACAACCTCCTCCATCCATACACAGTGGTTTTCTCCTTCATTCTTGGTGTGCCCAGAAGGTATAGTTGTCACTAGATTTAAATTAGGAAGCAAGGAGTTTTGCTAGTCATAATTTGATATGTGCCAATTATGAATTAACATGCAGACTTGAACAGCAAACATGACATGAACTGATTTTGCAGTCCCAGTCCATGGGTAGCTTGTCCAAATCAATTGTATATTGGAAAGGAGATAGATGATGTCGTATCCCGCCCCCTCTGTTTAGAGAGGGCTGTTCAGTTTTGACATAGATGGCCTCTTTGGCCCCTCTTTCAAATCGACGGTCCTCTCTGTCCAAAATGTGGACTTTGCTGTCTTGGAAAGAGTGGCCTTTGTCTTTTAAATGCTGATGGACTGCTGACTCTTGTCCTGATGGGTTTGTTCTCCTATGTTGTGCCATACGTTTATGATAGCCCTCTCTCAACAGAGGGGGGAGGGATATGACATCATCTATCTCCAGTCATTTCAACAGTTCCAAGAAGGCTCCACTCTCATTTGTAGTACTCAGGTGACCCTGACAACACAGATAAACCTCCAGCTGGCTTCAAAGACGCTCTAAAAGAATGCAAATGACCAGCTGTCTGCAAGGAGTATAAATCCTTCCATTCCCCACCATCCAGTCAGAGCTGAAGAAGCTTCTTGGATGAGAAGCGAAGTGTCTTCAAAGGAAAACAAGAAAGTCCAAGTTGCCTCATGAAAAGGCATCTTTGGGACATCTCCCCCCAATATGTAAAGCTACAACAATCATGCTTCATAGGAGTCCTGGTAGTTGCAATCTCAACACATTTGGAGGGGAAGCCTGACCTAATAAGCCTATATCATTCAGTTTGACCAGCAATGAGTATAGTCATTGTATGCAAAGGCTATAACGTCTCTCAGGAGAAATTACTACGGTATGCATAATTTCCCATGGAAATCAGTCCAGTCATCACACAAGTGATCCAATTATTGGGGCTGATTAAATTGCAAGGAAACTGCACAGCTGTGCCACAGCTCAATATGTCTATTTAAAGAAATCTTATCTTTTGTAGAAGAAACCATTGTATCTTCCTCCTTTTGATTTCTCAGTGAGTATTTTTATGGAGAAAATTTACAAATGAAATCAGAAAAGGTGCTATATATATATTACTCCCTGACTACTGACAAAGCGGGAGAGAACTTGTGGCTCAATAGGTTAAAGCATCTGCTTAGCATGCAGACTGCCCAGGTTCGAATCCCGGAAGGGTGAGTTCTGACTGAAGAGAGTTAAGAAACTTGAAATGGCTATATCAGAAATCCCTTATTTCTTTGTCAACAATTTTAAACAACATATATATATTTGTGCTTGCAAGATGGCTCTGGGTTGAGCTGAAACAAGCAAAAGGAAAGAATGATTCCTTCCTCCCATATTTGGGTTTACAGGGTGCAATCTAAAAAATAAAAAACACTTGACACATATCCTTACTCCCTGACTACTGACAAAGCGGGAGAGAACTTGTGGCTCAATAGGTTAAAGCATCTGCTTAGCATGCAGACTGCCCAGGTTCGAATCCCGGAAGGGTGAGTTCTGACTGAAGAGAGTTAAGAAACTCGAAATGGCTATATCAGAAATCCCTTATTTCTTTGTCAACAATTTTAAACAACATATATATATTTGTGCTTGCAAGATGGCTCTGGGTTGAGCTGAAACAAGCAAAAGGAAAGAATGATTCCTTCCTCCCATATTTGGGTTTACAGGGTGCAATCTAAAAAATAAAAAACACTTGACACATATCCTTATGTGACTACTGACAAAGCGGGAGAGAACTTGTGGCTCAATAGGTTAAAGCATCTGCTTAGCATGCAGACTGCCCAGGTTCGAATCCCGGAAGGGTGAGTTCTGACTGAAGAGAGTTAAGAAACTCGAAATGGCTATATCAGAAATCCCTTATTTCTTTGTCAACAATTTTAAACAACATATATATATTTGTGCTTGCAAGATGGCTCTGGGTTGAGCTGAAACAAGCAAAAGGAAAGAATGATTCCTTCCTCCCATATTTGGGTTTACAGGGTGCAATCTAAAAAATAAAAAACACTTGACACATATCCTTACTCCCTGACTACTGACAAAGCGGGAGAGAACTTGTGGCTCAATAGGTTAAAGCATCTGCTTAGCATGCAGACTGCCCAGGTTCGAATCCCGGAAGGGTGAGTTCTGACTGAAGAGAGTTAAGAAACTCGAAATGGCTATATCAGAAATCCCTTATTTCTTTGTCAACAATTTTAAACAACATATATATATTTGTGCTTGCAAGATGGCTCTGGGTTGAGCTGAAACAAGCAAAAGGAAAGAATGATTCCTTCCTCCCATATTTGGGTTTACAGGGTGCAATCTAAAAAATAAAAAACACTTGACACATATCCTTACTCCCTGACTACTGACAAAGCGGGAGAGAACTTGTGGCTCAATAGGTTAAAGCATCTGCTTAGCATGCAGACTGCCCAGGTTCGAATCCCGGAAGGGTGAGTTCTGACTGAAGAGAGTTAAGAAACTCGAAATGGCTATATCAGAAATCCCTTATTTCTTTGTCAACAATTTTAAACAACATATATATATTTGTGCTTGCAAGATGGCTCTGGGTTGAGCTGAAACAAGCAAAAGGAAAGAATGATTCCTTCCTCCCATATTTGGGTTTACAGGGTGCAATCTAAAAAATAAAAAACACTTGACACATATCCTTACTCCCTGACTACTGACAAAGCGGGAGAGAACTTGTGGCTCAATAGGTTAAAGCATCTGCTTAGCATGCAGACTGCCCAGGTTCGAATCCCGGAAGGGTGAGTTCTGACTGAAGAGAGTTAAGAAACTCGAAATGGCTATATCAGAAATCCCTTATTTCTTTGTCAACAATTTTAAACAACATATATATATTTGTGCTTGCAAGATGGCTCTGGGTTGAGCTCAAACAAGCAAAAGGAAAGAATGATTCCTTCCTCCCATATTTGGGTTTACAGGGTGCAATCTAAAAAATAAAAAACACTTGACACATATCCTTACTCCCTGACTACTGACAAAGCGGGAGAGAACTTGTGGCTCAATAGGTTAAAGCATCTGCTTAGCATGCAGACTGCCCAGGTTCGAATCCCGGAAGGGTGAGTTCTGACTGAAGAGAGTTAAGAAACTCGAAATGGCTATATCAGAAATCCCTTATTTCTTTGTCAACAATTTTAAACAACATATATATATTTGTGCTTGCAAGATGGCTCTGGGTTGAGCTGAAACAAGCAAAAGGAAAGAATGATTCCTTCCTCCCATATTTGGGTTTACAGGGTGCAATCTAAAAAATAAAAAACACTTGACACATATCCTTACTCCCTGACTACTGACAAAGCGGGAGAGAACTTGTGGCTCAATAGGTTAAAGCATCTGCTTAGCATGCAGACTGCCCAGGTTCGAATCCCGGAAGGGTGAGTTCTGACTGAAGAGAGTTAAGAAACTCGAAATGGCTATATCAGAAATCCCTTATTTCTTTGTCAACAATTTTAAACAACATATATATATTTGTGCTTGCAAGATGGCTCTGGGTTGAGCTCAAACAAGCAAAAGGAAAGAATGATTCCTTCCTCCCATATTTGGGTTTACAGGGTGCAATCTAAAAAATAAAAAACACTTGACACATATCCTTACTCCCTGACTACTGACAAAGCGGGAGAGAACTTGTGGCTCAAT